>OZ014520.1:190717573-191317573 GCA_963966055.1 Lathyrus aphaca
AATAAAACTGTATGCAACAATATTCTTAAAACTTTGTTCGATCTCGTCTTTGACAACTCCCTTTGTTGTAGATTGAACTTGCATCTATAAACCAGTTTTAGATTTTGATTTTTCTAAATATGTTTTCGTTTCTGATTTAATAAAATATATTTTTGGGTTTTCAAAAATAAAAACTTGAATTTTTTTTAATTTTCAATCATTTATTTTAAATAAATCGATTGGAAAAAAATATTTATTTTATTTTCATAACAAAATGAAACTTTCCCCCCCCCCCCCAAAAAAAGTTTAATTTTCCAAATAAAAAAAATATTTTTTTATTGTTAGAAAAAAAGAAATTTTTTGTTTATTTTCATAAAGTTGTATTTTTTTTGGAAATATTAATTTTTCAAAAGAAGTTTTTTAATAAGATCTTTTTTTTATTTATTAGTAATTATTTAAATTAGTTTTTAACTTAGGTTTGTTTGACTAAATTGTTTATAGTATGTTATTTTATTCATTAATCATTTAAATTGTCCATTTTTATTAGTTCAATGAATGTCACTTAAATATTATTTATATTAGTTTTTTTATAATGGTGTAGGTGGCGATGATACACCAATCAATAACGATGATATTGAAGAGCCTCAAAAGGAGAAGAGTATCTCAAAATCAACAGAACTTCGGAGATCAACTAGAAAAAGAAAGCAAATTTCTAGTAAGTAATACAAATTAAAGTTCCTTGTATTTCAATGTCTCTCCTTTGAATATTTGAATTTCGAGTAAAAACTTTCAAGAGAAGTGTGAAAAAATGGTAATTATTGCATATTTTTTAATTATATGTTATTTTAAAGCATAAATGTACATGTTTTAACAATAAATAATTTTTCATATTAATCTTCTAAATTGTTGTAGGTGGTGATACTTCGGCTAGATCTCCTATATGTATGATGCGTGCTAATAACAATGTTCAAATCAACAATGAGAATATTGCAGAGGTTCAAAAGAAAAATCAACAAAGGTATGGTCAAAATATATTTAAAATAAAAATTATGATAATTTTTCTACAACATGTTCACTTTCAAAGATTTATTTTTAATAAATTAAAGTCAAATATAAATCTTATTTATTTATTAAAATTATATTAAGGTATACCGGATGTTATGTGTTTTATATGAATTTATTTTAATATGTAATGGATTATGTATACTTGTAGAGTAAAATCTCAAAAGCTGGCTCATAAGAATAAGAAAACACCAAAATCAGCTGAAGGGTCATCTGCTAATAAAAGAAATCCAAATCTTGGTAAGAATTCTACAAAAGATTTTTTTTTTCTTTCACATTCCACCTTTGAATATTTGAATTTTGAGTAAAATTTATTTAAAAAAATACGTATGAGGAATTTAATTTGTGCACAATTTATGACACTTATTTTACATTTATTTCTTGTAATTGTGCAGGAGGTTCTTCTCCGATCATACCTTTTACTAGCAGGATGCGTGCTAGCAATGACCCTCAAGTTATATTGTGAGGCATTATGTTGAAGTCGTATATAACAATCTTTTTTATTTAATAAATTGACATTAATGTTTATCATGTGCTATGTGTTTTATGTGAATTAACTTTAAACTATTATGGATTATGCATACTTGCAGTGAAAAATCTCAAAAGTTGGCACATAAGAGTAAGAGAACATCAAACTCAAACTCAGCTGAAGCATCGTCTACTACAAAAAGAAAGCAAAATCATGGTAAGAATTATAATTTTTTTTTCCACATCCCTCATTTGAATATTTAAATTTTGAATAAAATTTATTAAGAAAGAGTTAGTGGGAATTTATTTTGTGCATATCTTATGACACATTAATTATTCTTTTACGTTACTTTGATTTAATTGTGTAGGTGATTCTTCTCTGTTAAGGCCTTTTACTTGCATGATGCGTCTTAGCAATGATCCTCGAGTCCTAATGTGAGACATTGTGTTGAAGTCAAATATAAAAATCCTATTTGTTTAATAATCTGACATTAAAGTTTACTATATGTTATGTGTTTTTATGTGAATCCACTATAAATTATAATGGATTATGCATATTTTTGTAGGGAAAAATCTCAAAAGTTAGCACATAAAAATAAGAAAACTTCAAACTCAGCTGAAGGGTCGTCTATTACAAAAAGAAAGTAAATTTCTGGTAAGAATTATGAAAAAAGATATATTTGAATTTTGAGTAAAATTTATTGAAAAATATGTCGTGGAAATTTAAATTGTTCACATTTTATGAGAATTAAATTACTCTCTTACATTAATTTCATTTAATGTGCAGGTGATTCTTCTTCATTTAGGTCTTTTATTTGCAGGATGCATGTTAGCAATGACTCTTGAGTCAATATATGAGATCTTGTGTTGTAGCCTATTTTGCATATGCTCATTGAAGACTGGTATTTTTATAATTGTGAGATACATATCTCTTAAAATGATATGAAAATGAATAATATCCTTATTAGTTGTAGTTTAGTAAAACGTAAAGAGATAAAGAGATTGATTCTCTTATTCTTATAATGTAATAAATTAATTATAGGTAAAGTTTAGATTTTGTAAGATCTTGTTTTTATGTTGCGACAATATTTTATTGAGTTTGAATTAATAATAATGTGTGTTTGAATATGGATATAGTTGAAGGATTTGATTTTGTAAATCATTTGAGACATATGTTTTTATGTTTTTTCTAAACAAATATCAGCCATATTAAAATATAGCATGAACATTTATATTTTAGAAAATACACTTGTTAGTAATGTAATATCCACAAAAAATTTTGTTTCCTTTTTTTTCCTTACAAAACATACTCATTCAATTGCGACATCAGGATTTTGTATAACTCCTAACTATCATTAAAAATTTTGTGAATACTTCTTTTGTTACAAAAGTATGATTACTTCTACGTAATTTTCTATCAATTTGAGGTATCTATGTTGACTTATATCTTTAAAAATGAAATACATTTATAAAGTAACAAACACAAAGTATTTAAATACCAACAATGTCAACAACAAAGAAAAACAATACATATAGTACATGTATTTCAGTCAAAATTCGAGTTTTAGTTATATTTAATATTTTGTTTTGTTGAGAATATCAAATGTGAGTAGTGTATGAAAGTCTCACATTTGTTAGAAATGTGGATACTTGAGCATTTATAAGTGGAAGAATCCACAACCTATTATCTTAAAGTTTTTGGTGAATATACAGTGTGTCTCTTACGATGTGTGTCACTCATAAGAAAAAAAAATCCAAAGTAAAAATTCTCTATGTTGATCACTTGATTAACCCCCAACAAATTTTTCCAATAATTACAAGTGATTGTAACTTGTTCATGCACAACGTTGGTGTACTAATGTGTTTCAATCAATATAAAAATTACATTATTACATATATAATGTAAAGTTACAAATAATAATCAAAAAAATTGTGGGCACTTTAATATACTTTTTTTTCTATCAAAGTTCCATATCGTCTAAGTAATTTTTCACTAATTTGAATTATATATTTTTATTTATATCATTAACAACGAAATACCTTTATAGATTAACCTATAAGTGAGCGAGTAAATTAATGATCTCTCTTAAATTTTATTCATTTATCTCTTTCTCATAAGTTCACTATAAATTTAATGCTCTCTATCAAGGCACAATACAAGTTTCTATTTACCTAGGGAGAATAATTTCCTTCTTTATCTTTCTACTTATCTTAAGAATTCTAGTCAATATCCACATAAGTCTATTATTAAATTAGCCAACTATAATAATTAATGTTTGATTAGCCAAAATTAAAGTGGTCTAATTTATATCAAGTCTATGACTAGGGACATAAATGGCATGAAAGGTTATTGTGTAGATACATAAGTCAATGTCTATTTTGATAACGTTTCAAATTTAAAATATTGAAAACTAAGAAATAACCATACAATTATTTATATGGGTTATGATCCCCATTTGTAGAATGATTTACAAAAACACTATTTATTATGATTGTCTCTTCATCCCCATAAGAAGATATTCAAGAAATCCTAAGGAACTTTACAAATAGAAAGATTGCATACTCGCAAACTTTCATCGTTTTAATTAAACACTCGTGTACACTTTCACTTTCATTCTCTCATTGAATTCTATTATGGATATAAGGGATATGACTCATAAGGATTAGTTTAGAGTTATGTTCTTGATTTCTATATCGATAACAATCATAAAGTTATGAATATATCTAATAAGTGATATCAGATCCATTCATATATTATTCAATTTGAATTTAGGAATCTTTTTTTATATTAGAGTTCCAAAATTTGGATCCTTTTGATCTTCCTTTTGTTTAAAGATTATTTTGTTTTCCTATGAAACATAACATTGGGATATGTAAAAAATTATGCTCAAAATCATGAATCTTGAATCTCTAATCCATATCTCATGTTGAATATTTCATAATTTTTATTGATATTTTATATTTTAATTGTCATATCTAGAATAATATAATTCAGCAAATTGAGATCTCTATCATAATTGTAAGGTAGTCTAGTGGTTAGAATTGATATGCATGAGGTTGTGATTAGTTTTTTGGTAAAGTAGTCTAGTGGTTAGAATTCACTCTTTAAGGATAAATAAGTAGAATTTAATGTCTCATCACAACTATCAACTGAGATGCCTTAACGGGACCGCTTGAGATTAGGATTGAAGAACCAGTAAAGTGAATGATTAGGAAAATCATTCAATTTTTCTTACCGAAAGCTTTTTTCTTAATCCTAATAATAATATGGTGCACACATCCAAAACAAATTTGCGTTGTTGCGATTATGTACTTGGAAACAATTTGTGGTTAGAATATGGTGTAACTACTAACATTAGTGTCTCATGAAGGATTTCTTGAACTACCGAAAGTCAAATGATGTTGAAAGATTCATCTATGTGAGAGATGGAAAGTCGGTGGAGGTGGAAGCTATAGGGAATTTTAGATTTTTGATGTGTACTGAATTTTATTTTGAATTGAAGGACACCTTTATGGTTCCGTCATTTAGACAAAATTTTATTTCAGTTTCTTATTTGGACAAATCAGGTTATTTTTGTTCATTTGGAAACAATATGCTCAAGTTGTCTTTCAATTCAGATATTTCTGGAACTGATTCACTAATGGATCATGATAATCTATATTTACTTGAATCAATAGCTACCTAAGGAAAATCCTTGAATGTGGAATCACATTGTACTAAGCATAAAATTGATTATAACAATTCAGTAGCATTATGCAACAAGCGCCAATGTCAAATCTCTAAAAATAGAGTTAGCGACTAGTGTCAGATGGAATTTTGGATTCCATTGACTTCACAAACGTTGATGTTTATGTTGAATGTGTTAAAGATAAACATACAAAAACAAATAAATGTGGTGGAAATAGAACTTCAGATGTATTAGAATTGATACATACAGACATTTATGGACCATTTCTTACACCTTGGAATGGTAAACTATATTTTATATTCATATACGGTTATTTTAAATATGGATACATATTTCTCATACATGAAAAGTCTTAATCATTGGATGTATTCAAATCATTTAAGGCTGTAGTTGAGAATAAACTCAACAAAAGAATTAAGAAAGTCAAATATGATCATGGTAGTGAATATTAAGACATATACGATGGTTCAAGTGAACAACTTCTGGGGCTTTTTACAAAATACCTAGAGTAATATGGAATCGTCTCATAGTACACCATGTCAGGGTCACCCAGCATGTATGGTGTATATGAAAGATGAAATCAAACTCTTGAGGATATGGTAAGGAGTATGATTTGTCATTTTACCTTGTCACAGTCACTTTGGAGAGAGATACTGAAGACTACAACTTACATTCTAAATAGAGTCTCAACTAAGGCATATGCCAAAACACCTTATGAGCTTTGGAATAGGAAACTCCTAGTGTGGAAAATTTTCATCTATGGGGATGCCCAGGTGAGGAAAAGCCTTATAGATAAAATGAAAAGTAATTGGACTCCCGAACAATGAGCAACTACTTTAATGGTTATTCTAAAAGATCTAGGGGCTACAAATTGTATGATCCCAAATTAAACTCAATTGTTTTAGACAGGAACAACCACATTCTTAATGGATATTGAGTTTGGGTTAAGAATAAGGTTACAAACTTTGTTTTAGAGGAAAAATCGGTAAAAATTCTAAAACTGGTTCATACCGTCGATTTTGATCAAGCATGTATGGAACCTCCACAAGACATTGTTAAATTTCCTCCTACTCAAGATGATTTGGTGATTCATTGAGAACAAACTCAAAATCCTTAAGAACAAGTATTACAAGAATAAATACCTTTGTTGAGATACACTAGAGAAAGGAGAAATGTTATTATGTATGATTACATGGTCTTTCTCCAAGAACATGAGGAAATTAGTGGAAATATGGAAAATGATCCAATAAACTTCTGCCAACCTATTCATGATTCTAATTCAAAAAAAATGGATTGAAGCAATGAAGGAGGAGTATAAGTCCATGCAAGAAAATAAAGTTTGGAACTAATCCAGTTACCAAATAGGGTGAAACCCATAAGTTGAAAATGGATTTTTAAGACCAAACATGATTCTAACATTAATATAGACAAGTATAAGGCTCATCTTGTGGCTATTGGTTGTACTCTAAAAGAAGTGATTAACTTTAAAGATACATTATCTCTAGTTTAATCAAAAGAATGTTTTTGGACAATCATGTCTCTTGTTGCACATTATGATTTAGAACTCCATCAAAAGGATGTCAAGACGACATTCCTCAATGGCAACATTAATGAAACTGTCTATATTGTTCAACCAACACACTTTGTGTTAGTTGTCACATCTCGAAAATAAATACTATATTGTGAGTGTTTTGCACGATCACGAGTGACTAACAGAGTCGCCAATAAACTTTATTTATTCCAAAAAAGGAAATGGAAAATATTGATAAAACCCCTAAAATAAAGACAATGATATGGTCGTCGCAACCAAATCGTGTTTCGAAGTCATTTATGCAAGGGGAGGGGGCATTAGAATGCCTGACATCCATTGTATTCAATGGAAATCTTTTAGTTAGTTTTGCACGTGAGTGTTAGGTTTTAAATATTTTCTTTTTTCAAATTATTAAAAGTTCAAAGAGAAAAAAAAAGGGTTGTAAAATGGTTTTTTATTAAGGTGTCTGACAAGATTGCAGGTATTTCTCTTACGTCCGGGTGTGATGGAGAACTCAAGATTACATAGTTATGGGTAAATAGTGTTTGTTTGTGGGTCGATTTTAATGAAAGTTGTTTTTTTCAATCAAACGGAAAACATTGATTACCAAAAATAGTTAGAGGAAGGGCATTTTCAACACGGCATAATGCATTTACAAATCAACATTCATGGGAAAATGTTGCTTATCTCACTCACACATATGTGGATGAGGCATTGTTTTACATTGTCTCGAGACAAAATATCTTTTGTTTTTGAAAATGGTTTTCGATCACGTGGGGGGGGGGGGGAGAGAAAATAACATTTGACTGGTTAAGTGTATTTTTAGATAGACGACGAACGTTCAAATAGTAGGCTAATTAAAACCATCATCCAAATATTCGGAGTTACGAGGGACAAGTACGTCCAACCCAACCTTTTTTGCTCAAGTTATTTACAAAAAAATTATGGCGGATTAAGTCGTGTTTCTTCAATAGAAGACAAGTATTTGCGCATGAAGCTAAGTATGACAATCATACAAATACTCGGGACTAAGATGGACAAGTACGTTCAACTTAGTGTTTTTCGTCCATGAAAAAAAATCTTGATTTTGTTATTTAATGTGTTTTAAGAGAGATGAGGAATATTCCAATGATAGGTTAATTACGTCTGTCATCCATATCATCAGGGTTATGAGGGACAAGTACATCCAACCCAACCTTTTTCAACCAATTTTATTAAGAAAATATTTTCAATGCTTCGGAAAAGAAGAAAAGAAACTCGATGTTGATCGAGGGTTTATTCACATTAGTGGAAAATGATTTGTGAAATTATTTTATTAAAAAATTTGAATCGGTGGTAAAAATCATTGAAGAATAATGAAAGGTGAGAAGCATAACATAAGTTTACGAATTGCATCATGAGGGGCTCAAATCCTAGTGTGATGACACAAACGCTAGCACGAGGTGTAACTTAATGCCACAAATAAACTGAATTGCATTATTGCACAAATCACGCAACAAAATGAAGGGATAGAAGTGCATATAAAATGATTGCAACATACATTCATAGTAATTGAATCGAAAATTAAGAAAAATAGAAGTGCACGAATCAAGATATCATAATGCAAGGACGTGAATTGATGTCATGTAACGTGAAGACGTGCAATACAATGCTAACAAAATAGAATTTAAATTTAATTTAAATGTAACGAAATTGAATCCACTACTACAAAACATGCATTTAACGACGCTAGGTTTACAACGAATTTGTATCCCACCGTTGTAATAAGTTAAAATTTTTGCAACTGATTTATAACGTCAGATTCAACGATAGTTAAATTGAAAATCATTGTAATAGAGTTATATTTAACAACATTTGACTTTTAAATTGTTGTAATACTTGTTGTGACAAGCATCGATTCCTAGCAAGTACATTTTTTCCATTTTTTTAAACTTTAAACATATATTTTATTTCATTTTATAGTTTTATGGGGACTTTAACCTCAAAACACAATATTCATCTTTGTTTTTTATATTTTTAAGTGAAAGACAATATTTTGATCAAAACTTCTTTAAAAATAATCTTTATTTTTATATTTTCAACTAATTTATTTTTTAGTGTTAACCTCTATACTTCATTTTAAAAAAAAGAAGTGAAAGAGACATGTATATATCAAATAAAACTTCATTATAATTTCAAAAAAGAATAATATATATATATATATATATATATATATATATATATATATATATATATATATATATATATATATATATATATATATATATATATATATATATAATCAATCGTCCGGCCCCATAGCAACAAAATCATCTTCCCAATCATGGACTCTCTCCTCAGTTCCCTCATCAGAATTATAAGAAAAAGTTGTCCTCTACTTCTTTGTCTTCTTCTTATTGGCCTTCCACACCTTTAAGGTCGTATCTCTGACAACCAAGGATCCAGATGGTGGGCCTTTCTCACCCTTATATATGAGGTTGAAAATGAAAAGTTTGATATTTAGGTGCTTGCAATGATGATAAATTGTAATGATTGATATTCTCGAACGATATTTTTTGAAAAATAGAGAAAATCATAAATCATTTTTATATTTGGGATGAGCGTATCTCTCTCCAGGGAAGAGAAAAGGTTATAATATTACAATGGTTTGTTATTATAACCATTGTGATATATTATGTAAAATTGATAAAAAAAAATTGTAATCAAGAATCGAACCTTGTACCATAAAAAGGGGTATCACTACGATTCTTATATTTAACCGTTGTGAGATATTTATAATTAAAATATATGTATCATTACAGTTGTTTGCGTTAACCATTGTGATATATTTACCTATATAAGGGAATTCAATTTCCCTTATTGACAGTAGCGTTGTTTCCTTCACAGTGAAACCTTAACACCCATTTTCTCTATATTATTGGCAACAAGGCTTCATCTTTTTTTTGGAATCTGCAAAAAGGAATACAAGAAGTATGAAGCTTTTTATTTAGGCTTCTTCTTCCTGTATGTCTTCTTGTAGAGTCTAAAACTAAATGAACATGGTGATGATGCTGGCGGTAGCAAGCGTAATGTACATATTGTTTATGGAAAATAAGGTATTTTTCAAGGGTTTTGTTTCAACTTTTACTTGTTTTGTTTTAAATACTAACTAATTTTCTTCATTGCTTCCCATTTCTTAGGGTTTTACTTCTCATGGTGGATGATGATAGTGGTAGCAAACTTATACTATGAGTTGTTGAGGTACATATATATATATATATATATATATATATATATATATATATATATATATATATATATATATATATATATATATATATATATATATATATATATATATATATATATATATATATATATATATATATATATATATATATATATATATATATATATATATATATATATGAAAATAAGGTATTCTTCTACTTAAATATTTTTGTTAGATAGTTCCCAATTTCTCGTTTGTTGCATGTTGTTTTTGTTAATTGTATAAGAAATTTTACCTAGTTTTACCTAGTTTTAGAAACAATAAAAATAAGTATAAGAAGTATGAAGTCATTATGGTTAAGAGGTATGTTCTCTTGTAACAATTTAAAATAGTCTGCGATAAATTATAGTATCTGGTTCTGGTGTATGATAAATAATAGTATCGGGTTCTAGTGTATGATGTTATTTGAGTTTATTATATTCTATATATATTGTTTGTTTCACTAATATGCCTCACTTAAAATATATTCATTTAAATTTAGGTAGATACTTATAATATGTAAATTAATTTATATTTGAAAACTAAGTTAAACAAACCATTGTTATTTTTGGATTGACATGTTTCTCGTCTTTCATCTCACGTTGTTTACAGTTATTAAGGTATAATGATTAGGCACCTCTGATGCATCGCTGAATTGGAATAACAAGTGACGATGAGAAGATAGATTATCCGATCAATTTTTATTATAAAAATTTAACTATATTTGAATTCTACAATGCATTTAAGGAGTCAGATCATTATACCACAATTTATGTAAACAACATGAGATGAATGATGAGATGCATGCAATTCAAAAACAACAATGGTTTGATTAAATTGGGTTTCAAGAATAGATTAATTTTTCATATTATACACTTCTTTGTCAATTTGAATCCCTGTATATCTTTAGTGAGGGGTATAGAAAACAAGCAATTTATATAAAATATAATAAACCATGGGCATTTCACAACAGTTATCTATTCTAACCGAGGCTAAAAGTATATTTTTTGTCTAAATTTGTTGCTGATGGGTTTCGAACCCAGTATCTAAGAGTATATATCACAACAATTCGTAAGCATAATCGTTGAGATATGTGGCACGCGTCATGAATTACAACAATAGTTTCCATACTATCATTGTAAGTACATTATATACAACAACAGTCTACATAACAACGCATGCACAAACATTATTATATACATTTCCCAACTGTTGTTAAATGGGTTTTTCTTAGTAGTGATCATTGTATCTCAACACAAATTGAATTAAAAATTGCAAATGTATAAGCGCGGTAATAGCAAATAAACCAAAACAAAATATAACATCACGGAAGCAAAAGTCACATGACGAAACACAAATTGACGAAAAGAAAAATGCAAATTTTCGCTATGTCATACCATCAAAAGCCCATTCAATCGAATCTAAATGTGACGAAATTGTTTGCATGCAATTTACAAGAAAATTCCAATAAAATGCTAATGCTTAATGCAATCATCGCAAACGAGATGAAATGCAACTGAAACATAATGTACCAACAACGTAAAAGTACCAATAATGTAATGTAGCGATAAGAATCAAGTAACCTCAATGAAAAGAAATATGATGCAGGGCTTTTACATGATAATTAAAATTAAATAGGACACAATGAAAACGAAAGCAAAATGTCGTATATATACACAAAGAAATCCAGTAAGCACAATGCGCTTATCGCATACAAATCGAATCAAAGCAAATTCCACGCATGATGCACATATATGCAAACAACATTATGACACAAATTTGATCTGATTTCAACATAATAAAAAATATACAGTTAACAACACAAATCAGAAATATATTATTTGTAGCGAAATTTTCCAGACAAATCCTTGTGGCCTTCAACACGGACAGTAACAATAGTTGTAGGAGAGTTGGTGGGGTACCTGCAAGGTACTCCGACGCTCAAGTAAGTTTTAATGGGAGGATGAAAGAAAGACAAAAGAGTTAGAAAAGAGTAGATTTAGGTGAGATAAAATTGAATACCCGACCCTCAAAAGGTGGAGAATATTTAAAAGGGAATGTGGCCAAAATAAGGGGGTAAGTGGTCCTTAACTGAGTCCAACTTCCTCCGTAAGTTTCGGTGGGGAAGTTGGTCGTATGATAAAGGGCAAGAGCGTTAGGTATATTCCCAACGACTATACTCTAACAGTTATATTCCTTATTGGTTTGTGCCCAAATCTGGACTGGATTGAGCATTTTCCAATTGTAGGGCATTTGCTAGTCCAATCCAAAACAGGAGCACCCTAAGTTGTTGCTCTCGTTTGTAGGGAAATGACTTAGAGTAGCCTTATAGTATCTTACGGGGATGTTCAAATATGGACGACAGAAGAGGCCTTAAAAATTCGCGATCATGAAGTCGTTTGAAATGGAGCTTTCAGATGTTGAATAGAAGTGCGTGGAAAAGTCAGAGAGTTGCCTTACTTTGGAATATTTAGTTTATCCTTAGGAAGGTGAAACGATTGGTATCTAGCTGACACATGTGACGGTACATTAATTACCTAGTTAAGGCCTATGGAATCTAGGTTAAGGTAATGATGGTTGTCTTTTGCGTTTCCTATGCGAGCAAGAGTAGTATATAAGGGGAAATAAAATTCATTTGTGTATCTTACGTGAAATTTCCCATGTCGGATTTTTAGCTCTGCAAGTCTGCTTCCACCATAAGTTTCTTCGTCGCTGTAACCTCTCCTTTCTTCTTCGTGAATCTTCATCTTCCACCATGGATCAAGGTAAGATTTTCATCTTCTTCCTTTTAATTTATGCTGTTTTAGATGAACATTCATTGATATTCATGAATTTATGGATGAAGTTCATGTATTCTTCTACGAACACATGGATTTTATGGAAATTTCATGAAGATCATGAAGAATGTATGAACATAGGAAGAACACTAGGGTTAGCGTAGAAGAACATAGTTAGATCCTTATAGGACGTTGGATATAGATGTTTAGTGTTTGTATTTGGGCATTATGCCTTTGTCGAGGATGAATATACATGCAAGGGTTTCTCCTTGTTAAGAAAAATTTAAGATTTGTAGTCGAGGGAAAACCTCTTGTGCAAGGACCATATCATTGTGTTGAGGTTGATTCCTTGCAACCCTATTATGGATAAAGGGTTGAGTTGAGGATACATCATCGACCTTAACATCACCCTTTCACTTGACGTGCGGTGGAATGGAGTATTTGAGATTGTCGAATTCACTTGTTTTCCTCTACTTTTCAGGTGAAACGTCACGATAAAAAATGTCGACCATGGGCTGGAAGGAATCTCCTCTCAAGATGATGTCTCAAGTTCCATGGATGTCACCGTTGGAGATAGGTTGTGGATCATGGATGAACCTTAAGAAACAACCTTATTGTTTACCATAGATGACTCGTACGCGTGGAACCAGGTGGAGAGGAGAAAAATGGGGGATATTGCCAACTGGAGGGCGATTGTCGCTAAGCCCGAGCAGCGGATATGCTCACACTATCATGGTTTAAGGTTCTCCTTGTACGAGTTTGCTTTTCAGGAAACTGGGTATCGTTTTCCCTTTACTGATTTTCAAGGAGCAATTTTCACACACTTGATGCTCGCGCCTTCTCGGATCCATCCCAACGCGTTGGCTTTTATCAGGGTGTTTGAGCTAGTGTGTTGTTACCTGGAGATAGGTACGAAGGTCAACTTATTTTTCAGGTACTTCCATCTACAAAGGAAGTCTCGGGAAGATCGATATAGCTGGGTGTCATTTAAGCAACCGATCAGGCTTTTCAACGCCTACTTGGAGTCTGTTCAGGACTTTTAGGAGCGATTCTATGTTATCCACCCTTGCACGCAGGCGGACAAGGATTCCCTTTATTATTAAGAGGTCGTGGATGGAGAAGAGAAGCTGGTGTCTCGTTTCCCCTAGAGTGGGTGGACTGCCACTTTCAACACGTGAGTGATTACTATGCAACTAAGCCGGGGGAGTTAGCATTAAGGATACGAAGACTTATCATAGGCTCATAAGTTTTGTTGCGACCTTCCTCCCATCAGAGCTCGTGGATGCTGATAACCACTTGCTCGTGAGACCCGATGGTATGCTCGTTACACTACCTTGATTGATAAGCACCAAGGCTCTTCTTAGATGCTCTAATGATGATACAGAGATGGTACTCCTAGGTGGAATCTTTATTTTGATAACTTGCATGTAGAATTCTCAGATTGTATCTAAATCTTTTTTCTGTCGTGTAGATAAGATGGCTGAGATGAGTGAGCGCTTGGTGAAATCTCATAGCAAGACCTGAACAAATAAGAGGCAAAAAGTGGAGGGAGGGGATCCCTCCCCGACCAAAACAACTAACGCCCCTGCAGGCAAGTTTGTGTTACCCCCTGTTTCAACCATACGATTATCTTCAACGAAGGGGGTTTGTGGTAGTCCCCGATCTGGATGTTGTTGCCATCATGTCCACTGATCGCAAGACGAGGAGGTAAGAGTTATGTAGGGATGTTGTTGGGATAATGAGGATCCTAGAGGTTGCATTGACCCTGGGTGATGTAGAGACGACCCGTTGAATGATCAAACAATCATATTAAATGAAATAAAAAAAATACATGATCCAATCTTTTCTCTATTTTTATGCCATTTATGTCCCTAGTCATAGACTTGATATAAATTAGACCACTTTAATTTTGGCTAATCAAACATTAATTATTATAGTTGGCTAATTAATAATAGACTTATGTGGATATTAACTAGAATTCTTAAGATAAGTAGAAAGATAAAGAAGGAAATTATTCTCCCTAGGTAAATAGAAACTTGAATTGTTCCTTGATAGAGAGCATTAAATTTATAGTGAACTTATGAGAAAGAGATAAATGAATAAAATTTAAGAGAGATCAATAATTTACTCGCTCACTTATAGGTTAATCTATAAAGTTATTTCGTTGTTAATGATATAAATAAAAATATATAATTCAAATTAGTGAAAAATTACTTAGACGATATAAAACTTTGATAGAAAAAAAAGTATATTAAAGTGCCCACAAAATTTTTGATCATTATTCGTAACTTTACATTATATATGTAATAATGTAATTTTTATATTGATTGAAACACATTAGTACACCAACGTCGTGCATGAACAAGTTCCAATCACTTGTAATTATTGGAAAAATTTGTTGGGGGTTAATCAAGTGATCAACACAGAGAATTTTTACTTTGGAGTTTTTTTTCTTATGAGTGACACACATTGTAAGAGACACACTGTATATTCACCAAAAACTTTAAGATAATAGGTTGTGGATTCTTCCACTTATAAATGCTCAAGTATCCGCATTTCTAACAAATGTGAGACTTTCATACACTACTCACATTTGATATTCTCAACAAAACAAAATATTAAATATAACTAAAACTCGAATTTTGACTGAAATACATGTACTATATGTATTGTTTTTCTTTGTTGTTGACATTGTTGGTATTTAAATACTTTGTGTTTGTTACTTTATAAATGTATTTCATTTTTAAAGATATAAGTCAACATATGTCTCAAATGATTTACAAAATCAAATCCTTCAACTATATCCATATTCAAACACACATTATTATTAATTCAAACTCAATAAAATATTGTCGCAACATAAAAACAAGATCATACAAAATCTAAACTTTACCTATAATTAATTTATTACATTATAAGAATAAGAGAATCAATCTCTTTATCTCTATACGTTTTACTAAACTACAACTAATAAGGATATTATTCATTTTCATATCATTTTAAGAGATATGTATCTCACAATTTAAAAAATACCAGTCTTCAATGAGCATATGCAAAATAGGCTACAACACAAGATCTCATATATTGACTCAAGAGTCATTGCTAACATGCATCCTGCAAATAAAAGACCTAAATGAAGAAGAATCACTTGCACATTAAATGAAATTAATGTAAGAGAGTAATTTAATTCTCATAAAATGTGCACAATTTAAATTTCCACGACATATTTTTCAATAAATTTTACTCAAAATTCAAATATATCTTTTTTCATAATTCTTACCAGAAATTTACTTTCTTTTTGTAATAGACGACCCTTCAGCTGAGTTTGAAGTTTTCTTATTTTTATGTGCTAACTTTTGAGATTTTTCCCTACAAAAATATGCATAATTCATTATAATTTAAAGTGGATTCACATAAAAACACATAACATATAGTAAACTTTAATGTCAGATTATTAAACAAATAGGATTTTTATATTTGACTTCAACACAATGTCTCACATTAGGACTCGAGGATCATTGCTAACACGCATCCTGCAAGTAAAAGGCCTTAACAGAGAAGAATCACCTACACAATTAAATCAAAGTAACTTAAAAGAATAATTAATGTGTCATAAGATATGCACAAAATAAATTCCCACTAACTCTTTCTTAATAAATTTTATTCAAAATTTAAATATTCAAATGAGGGATGTGGAAAACAAAATTATAATTCTTACCATGATTTTGCTTTCTTTTTGTAGTAGACGATGCTTCAGCTGAGTTTGAGTTTGGTGTTCTCTTACTCTTATGTGCCAACTTTTGAGATTTTTCACTGCAAGTATGCATAATCCATAATAGTTTAAAGTTAATTCACATAAAACACATAGCACATGATAAACATTAATGTCAATTTATTAAATAAAAAAGATTGTTATATATGACTTCAACATAATGCCTCACAATATAACTTGAGGGTCATTGCTAGCACGCATCCTGCTAGTAAAAGGTATGATCGGAGAAGAACCTCCTGCACAATTACAAGAAATAAATGTAAAATAAGTGTCATAAATTGTGCACAAATTAAATTCCTCATACGTATTTTTTTAAATAAATTTTACTCAAAATTCAAATATTCAAAGGTGGAATGTGAAAGAAAAAAAAATCTTTTGTAGAATTCTTACCAAGATTTGGATTTCTTTTATTAGCAGATGACCCTTCAGCTGATTTAGGTATTTTCTTATTCTTATGAGCCAACTTTTGAGATTTTACTCTACAAGTATACATAATCCATTACATATTAAAATAAATTCATATAAAACACATAACATCCGGTATACCTTAATATAATTTTAATAAATAAATAAGATTTATATTTGACTTTAATTTTTTAAATATAAATCTTTGAAAGTGAACATGTTGTAGAAAAATTATCATAATTTTTAATTTAAATATATTTTGACCATACCTTTGTTGATTTTTCTTTTGAACCTCTGCAATATTCTCATTGTTGATTTGAACATTGTTATTAGCACGCATCATACATATAGGAGATCTAGCCGAAGTATCACCACCTACAACAATTTAGAAGATTAATATGAAAAATTATTTATTGTTAAAACATGTACATTTATGCTTTAAAATAACATATAATTAAAAAATATGCAATAATTACCATTTTTTCACACTTCTCTTGAAAGTTTTTACTCGAAATTCAAATATTCAAAGGAGAGACATTGAAATACAAGGAACTTTTATTTGTATTACTTACTAGAAATTTGCTTTCTTTTTCTAGTTGATCTCAGAAGTTCTGTTGATTTTGAGATATTCTTCTCCTTTTGAGGCTCTTCAATATCATCGTTATTGATTGGTGTATCATCGCCACCTACACCATTATAAAAAAACTAATATAATAATATTTAAGTGACATTCATTGAACTAATAAAAATGGACAATTTAAATGATTAATGAATAAAATAACATACTATAAACAATTTAGTCAAACAAACCTAAGTTAAAAACTAATTTAAATAATTAGTAATAAATAAAAAAAGATCTTATTAAAAAACTTCTTTTGAAAAATTAATATTTCCAAAAAAAATACAACTTTATGAAAATAAACAAAAAATTGCTTTTTTTCTAACAATAAAAAAATATTTTTTTTTATTTGGAAAATTAAACTTTTTTTTTGGGGGGAAAAGTTTCATTTTGTTATGAAAATAAAATAAATATTTTTTTCCAATCGATTTATTTAAAATAAATGATTGAAAATTAAAAAAAAAAATCAAGTTTTTATTTTTGAAAACCCAAAAATATATTTTACTAAATAAGAAACGAAAACATATTTAGAAAAATCAAAATCTAAAACTGGTTTATAGATGCAAGTTCAATCTACAACAAAGGAAGTTGTCAAAGACGAGATCGAACAAAGTTTTAAGAATATTGTTCTATACAGTTTTATTGAATATACTTGTGAGAGAGAGTATTGACCACAAACAAAAAAATTAGAATCTTGAGTACTAAATAAATCAACATTAAAATCTTATCAACAATTAAAAAATTAATATGATATTTTTCCTCAATCTAAATTCGATTAAATTCGATTATATAGAAGATAAAATGCTAAAATTTAAAAATAAAACAAATTCACCTCTAACTTCATTTTCATTTTTTGCAGCAACTTGGATGTTGATAAGATTAACATTTTTCTTCATTTTACAGAAAAAAATTTGAAAGACCAAAAACAATGAAGACAAGATTAAAAAAGATATATACACAAATACATATAGGCAACTTCAAATATATAGGGTAATATCCATACTCTAAAAATAATAATATATTTTATTAAATATTAAATAATCATTTTTTGCATACCTATCCTATTTTATCGATCTTTCTTTATATATATATATATATATATATATATATATATATATATATATATATATATATATATATATATATATATATATATATATATATATATATATATATATATATATATATATATATATATATATATATATATATATATATATATATATATATATATATATATTCTTCTATTCTTATTTTATTAATTATTCCTTATATATATAAGGAATAATTAATAAAATAAGAATAGAAGAATATATATATATATATATATATATATATATATATATATATATATATATATATATATATATATATATATATATATATATATATATATATATATATATATATATATATATATATATATATATATATATATATATATATAAAAGTGTGTGTGTGTGATTTTTTTTATAACACCTTTGAATATTTGAATTTTGAGTAAAACATATTAAAAAAGATGTAGGTGGTTTAATTTGTGCATATTTTATGACATTTTATATGTATATATAAATCTATGGATAAAAAATTTCATTAAGATAAATTGTTAATGGATTAAATTAAAATTACTTCTGTGAGACTAATAATTTTTTTTTCATATACATATAAATTTGAATTCAATTTCTCAAGTGTTTTCATATAAATTGTTTGAGGTAAAATTATAATACCATGACTTCTAGTAATATTACTAAAAAATAATTTCTTATATTAGTTTTTAAATACCATGCCTTTTAATAATATGACTAAAAAATAATTTCTTATATTATTTATTTAATACCTTCTAGAAATATTAATAAAAAATAATTTCTTATATTATATTTTCAGCTATTTCATATTCTATTCAAATTTTATATAAAATAGGTAACTGTAAATAATTTCTTATATTATTTTTTTAATACATTCTAGAAATATTAATTTCTTATATTATATTTTCAACTATTTCATATTCTATTCAAATTTTATATAAAATAGGTAACTGTATAAATAATTTCTTATATTATTTATTTAATACCTTCTAGAAATATTAATAAAAAATAATTTCTTATATTATATTTTCAACTATTTCATATTCTATTCAAATTTTATATAAAATAGGTAACTGTTGAATATATATATATATATATATATATATATATATATATATATATATATATATATATATATATATATATATATATATATATATATATATATTCTTCTATTCTTATTTTATTGATTATTCCTTTTATATATATATATATATATATATATATATATATATATATATATATATATATATAAAGAAAGATCGATAAAACAGGATAAGTATGCAAAAAATGATTATTTAATATTTAATAAAATATATTATTATTTTTAGAGTATGGATATTACACTATATATTTGAAGTTGCCTATATGTATTTGTGTATATAACTTTTTTAATCCTGTCTTCATTGTTTTTGGTCTTTCAAATTTTTTTCTGTAAAATGAAGAAAAATGTCAATCTTATCAACATCCAAGTTGCTGCAAAAAATGAAAATGAAGTTAGAGGTGAATTTGTTTATATTTTTAAATTTTAGCATTTTATCTTCTATATAATCGAATTTAGATTGAGGAAAAATATCATATTAATTTTTTAATTGTTGATAAGATTTTAATGTTGATTTATTTAGAACTCAAGATTCTATTTTTTTTGTTTGTGGTCAATACTCTCTCACACAAGTATATTCAATAAAACTGTATGCAATAATATTCTTAAAACTTTGTTCGATCTCGTCTTTGACAACTCCCTTTGTTGTAGATTGAACTTGCATCTATAAACCGGTTTTAGATTTTGATTTTTTTAAATATGTTTTCGTTTCTGATTTAATAAAATATATTTTTGGGTTTACAAAAATAAAAACTTGATTTTTTTTTAATTTTCAATCATTTATTTTAAATAAATCGATTGGAAAAAAATATTTATTTTATTTTCATAACAAAATGAAACTTCCCCCCCCCCCCCCCCCCCCCCAAAAAAAAAGTTTAATTTTCCAAATAAAAAAAAATTTATTGTTAGAAAAAAATCAATTTTTTGTTTATTTTCATAAAGTTGTATTTTTTTTTTGGAAATATTAATTTTTCAAAAGAAGTTTTTTAATAAGATCTTTTTTTATTTATTACTAATTATTTAAATTAGTTTTTAACTTAGGTTTGTTTGACTAAATTGTTTATAGTATGTTATTTTATTCATTAATCATTTAAATTGTCCATTTTTATTAGTTCAATGAATGTCACTTAAATATTATTTATATTAGTTTTTTTATAATGGTGTAGGTGGCGATGATACACCAATCAATAACGATGATATTGAAGAGCCTCAAAAGGAGAAGAGTATCTCAAAATCAACAGAACTTCGGAGATCAACTAGAAAAAAAAAGCAAATTTCTAGTAAGTAATACAAATAAAAGTTCCTTGTATTTCAATGTCTCTCCTTTGAATATTTGAATTTCGAGTAAAAACTTTCAAGAGAAGTGTGAAAAAATGGTAATTATTGCATATTTTTTAATTATATGTTATTTTAAAGCATAAATGTACATGTTTTAACAATAAATAATTTTTCATATTAATCTTCTGAATTGTTGTAGGTGGTGATACTTCGGCTAGATCTCCTATATGTATGATGCGTGCTAATAACAATGTTCAAATCAACAATGAGAATATTGCAGAGGTTCAAAAGAAAAATCAACAAAGGTATGGTCAAAATATATTTAAATTAAAAATTATGATAATTTTTCTACAACATGTTCACTTTCAAAGATTTATTTTTACTAAATTAAAGTCAAATATAAATCTTATTTATTTATTAAAATTATATTAAGGTATACCGGATGTTATGTGTTTTATATGAATTTATTTTAATATGTAATGGATTATGTATACTTGTAGAGTAAAATCTCAAAAGCTGGCTCATAAGAATAAGAAAACACCAAAATCAGCTGAAGGGTCATCTGCTAATAAAAGAAATCCAAATCTTGGTAAGAATTCTACAAAAGATTTTTTTTTTCTTTCACATTCCACCTTTGAATATTTGAATTTTGAGTAAAATTTATTTAAAAAAATACGTATGAGGAATTTAATTTGTGCACAATTTATGACACTTATTTTACATTTATTTCTTGTAATTGTGCATGAGGTTCTTCTCCGATCATACCTTTTACTAGCAGGATGCGTGCTAGCAATGACCCTCAAGTTATATTGTGAGGCATTATGTTGAAGTCGTATATAACAATCTTTTTTATTTAATAAATTGACATTAATGTTTATCATGTGCTATGTGTTTTATGTGAATCAACTTTAAACTATTATGGATTATGCATACTTGCAGTGAAAAATCTCAAAAGTTGGCACATAAGAGTAAGAGAACATCAAACTCAAACTCAGCTGAAGCATCGTCTACTACAAAAAGAAAGCAAAATCATGGTAAGAATTATAATTTTTTTTCCACATCCCTCATTTGAATATTTAAATTTTGAATAAAATTTATTAAGAAAGAGTTAGTGGGAATTTATTTTGTGCATATCTTATGACACATTAATTATTCTTTTAAGTTACTTTGATTTAATTGTGTAGGTGATTCTTCTCTGTTAAGGCCTTTTACTTGCAGGATGCGTGTTAGCAATGATCCTCGAGTCCTAATGTGAGACATTGTGTTGAAGTCAAATATAAAAATCCTATTTGTTTAATAATCTGACATTAAAGTTTACTATATGTTATGTGTTTTTATGTGAATCCACTATAAATTATAATGGATTATGCATATTTTTGTAGGGAAAAATCTCAAAAGTTAGCACATAAAAATAAGAAAACTTCAAACTCAGCTGAAGGGTCGTCTATTACAAAAAGAAAGTAAATTTCTGGTAAGAATTATGAAAAAAGATATATTTGAATTTTGAGTAAAATTTATTGAAAAATATGTCGTGGAAATTTAAATTGTTCACATTTTATGAGAATTAAATTACTCTCTTACATTAATTTCATTTAATGTGCAGGTGATTCTTCTTCATTTAGGTCTTTTATTTGCAGGATGCATGTTAGCAATGACTCTTGAGTCAATATATGAGATCTTGTGTTGTAGCCTATTTTGCATATGCTCATTGAAGACTGGTATTTTTATAATTGTGAGATACATATCTCTTAAAATGATATGAAAATGAATAATATCCTTATTAGTTGTAGTTTAGTAAAACGTAAAGAAATAAAGAGATTGATTCTCTTATTCTTATAATGTAATAAATTAATTATAGGTAAAGTTTAGATTTTGTAAGATCTTGTTTTTATGTTGCGACAATATTTTATTGAGTTTGAATTAATAATAATGTGTGTTTGAATATGGATATAGTTGAAGGATTTGATTTTGTAAATCATTTGAGACATATGTTTTTATGTTTTTTCTAAACAAATATCAGCCATATTAAAATATAGCATGAACATTTATATTTTAGAAAATACACTTGTTAGTAATGTAATATCCACAAAAAATTTTGTTTCCTTTTTTTTCCTTACAAAACATACTCATTCAATTGCGACATCAGGATTTTGTATAACTCCTAACTATCATTAAAAATTTTGTGAATACTTCTTTTGTTACAAAAGTATGATTACTTCTACGTAATTTTCTATCAATTTGAGGTATCTATGTTGACTTATATCTTTAAAAATGAAATACATTTATAAAGTAACAAACACAAAGTATTTAAATACCAACAATGTCAACAACAAAGAAAAACAATACATATAGTACATGTATTTCAGTCAAAATTCGAGTTTTAGTTATATTTAATATTTTGTTTTGTTGAGAATATCAAATGTGAGTAGTGTATGAAAGTCTCACATTTGTTAGAAATGTGGATACTTGAGCATTTATAAGTGGAAGAATCCACAACCTATTATCTTAAAGTTTTTGGTGAATATACAGTGTGTCTCTTACAATGTGTGTCACTCATAAGAAAAAAAACTCCAAAGTAAAAATTCTCTATGTTGATCACTTGATTAACCCCCAACAAATTTTTCCAATAATTACAAGTGATTGTAACTTGTTCATGCACGACGTTGGTGTACTAATGTGTTTCAATCAATATAAAAATTACATTATTACATATATAATGTAAAGTTACAAATAATAATCAAAAAAATTGTGGGCACTTTAATATACTTTTTTTTCTATCAAAGTTCCATATCGTCTAAGTAATTTTTCACTAATTTGAATTATATATTTTTATTTATATCATTAACAACGAAATACCTTTATAGATTAACCTATAAGTGAGCGAGTAAATTAATGATCTCTCTTAAATTTTATTCATTTATCTCTTTCTCATAAGTTCACTATAAATTTAATGCTCTCTATCAAGGCACAATTCAAGTTTCTATTTACCTAGGGAGAATAATTTCCTTCTTTATCTTTCTACTTATCTTAAGAATTCTAGTCAATATCCACATAAGTCTATTATTAAATTAGCCAACTATAATAATTAATGTTTGATTAGCCAAAATTAAAGTGGTCTAATTTATATCAAGTCTATGACTAGGGACATAAATGGCATGAAAGGTTATTGTGTAGATACATAAGTCAATGTCTATTTTGATAACGTTTCAAATTTAAAATATTGAAAACTAAGAAATAACCATACAATTATTTATATGGGTTATGATCCCCATTTGTAGAATGATTTACAAAAACACTATTTATTATGATTCTCTCTTCATCCCCATAAGAAGATATTCAAGAAATCCTAAGGAACTTTACAAATAGAAAGATTGCATACTCGCAAACTTTCATCGTTTTAATTAAACACTCGTGTACACTTTCACTTTCATTCTCTCATTGAATTCTATTATGGATATAAGGGATATGACTTATAAGGATTAGTTTAGAGTTATGTTCTTGATTTCTATATCGATAACAATCATAAAGTTATGAATATATCTAATAAGTGATATCAGATCCATTCATATATTATTCAATTTGAATTTAAGAATCTTTTTTTATATTAGAGTTCCAAAATTTGGATCCTTTTGATCTTCCTTTTGTTTAAAGATTATTTTGTTTTCCTATGAAACATAACATTGGGATATGTAAAAAATTATGCTCAAAATCATGAATCTTGAATCTCTAATCCATATCTCATGTTGAATTTTTCATAATTTTTATTGATGTTTTATATTTTAATTGTCATATCTAGAATAATATAATTCAGCAAATTGAGATCTCTATCATAATTGTAAGGTTTTATATTAAGATACGGTATTGATATGCCTGAGGTTGTGATTAGTTTTTTGGTAAAGTAGTCTAGTGGTTAGAATTCACTCTTTAAGGATAAATAAGTAGAATTTAATGTCTCATCACAACTATCAACTGAGATGCCTTAACGGGACCGCTTGAGATTAGGATTGAAGAACCAGTAAAGTGAATGATTAGGAAAATCATTCAATTTTTCTTACCGAAAGCTTTTTTCTTAATCCTAATAATAATATGGTGCACACATCCAAAACAAATTTGCGTTGTTGCGATTATGTACTTGGAAACAATTTGTGGTTAGAATATGGTGTAACTACTAACATTAGTGCCTCATGAAGGATTTCTTGAACTACCGAAAGTCAAATGATGTTGAAAGATTCATCTATGTGAGAGATGGAAAGTCGGTGGAGGTGGAAGCTATAGGGAATTTTAGATTTTTGATGTGTACTGAATTTTATTTTGAATTGAAGGACACCTTTATGGTTCCGTCATTTAGACAAAATTTTATTTCAGTTTCTTATTTGGACAAATCAGGTTATTTTTGTTCATTTGGAAACAATATGCTCAAGTTGTCTTTCAATTCAGATATTTCTGGAACTGATTCACTAATGGGTCATGATAATCTATATTTACTTGAATCAATAGCTACCTAAGGAAAATCCTTGAATGTGGAATCACATTGTACTAAGCGTAAAATTGATTATAACAATTCAGTAGCATTATGCAACAAGCGCCAATGTCAAATCTCTAAAAATAGAGTTAGCGACTAGTGTCAGATGGAATTTTGGATTCCATTGACTTCACAAACGTTGATGTTTATGTTGAATGTGTTAAAGATAAACATACAAAAACAAATAAATGTGGTGGAAATAGAACTTCAGATGTATTAGAATTGATACATACAAACATTTATGGACCATTTCTTACACCTTGGAATGGTAAACTATATTTTATATTCATATACGGTTATTTTAAATATGGATACATATTTCTCATACATGAAAAGTCTTAATCATTGGATGTATTCAAATCATTTAAGGCTGTAGTTGAGAATAAACTCAACAAAAGAATTAAGAAAGTCAAATATGATCATGGTAGTGAATATTAAGACATATACGATAGTTCAAGTGAAAAACTTCTGGGGCTTTTTACAAAATACCTAGAGTAATATGGAATCGTCTCATAGTACACCATGTCAGGGTCACCCAGCATGTATGGTGTATATGAAAGATGAAATCAAACTCTCGAGGATATGGTAAGGAGTATGATTTGTCATTTTACCTTGTCACAGTCACTTTGGAGAGAGATACTGAAGACTACAACTTACATTCTAAATAGAGTCTCAACTAAGGCATATGCCAAAACACCTTATGAGCTTTGGAATGGGAAACTCCTAGTGTGGAAAATTTTCATCTATGGGGATGCCCAGGTGAGGAAAAGCCTTATAGATAAAATGAAAAGTAATTGGACTCCCGAACAATGAGCAACTACTTTAATGGTTATTCTAAAATATCTAGGGGCTACAAATTGTATGATCCCAAATTAAACTCAATTGTTTTAGACAGGAACAACCACATTCTTAGTGGATATTGAGTTTGGGTTAAGAATAAGGTTACAAACTTTGTTTTAGAGGAAAAATCGGTAAAAATTCTAAAACTGGTTCATACCGTTGATTTTGATCAAGCATGTATGGAACCTCCACAAGACATTGTTAAATTACCTCCTACTCAAGATGATTTGGTGATTCATTGAGAACAAACTCAAAATCCTTAAGAACAAGTATTACAAGAATAAATACCTTTGTTGAGATACACTAGAGAAAGGAGAAATGTTATTATGTATGATTACATGGTCTTTCTCCAAGAACATGAGGAAATTAGTGGAAATATGGAAAATGATCCAATAAACTTCTGCCAACCTATTCATGATTCTAATTCAAAAAAAATGGATTGAAGCAATGAAGGAGGAGTATAAGTCCATGCAAGAAAATAAAGTTTGGAACTAATCCAGTTACCAAATGGGGTGAAACCCATAAGTTGAAAATGGATTTTTAAGACCAAACATGATTCTAACATTAATATAGACAAGTATAAGGCTCATCTTGTGGCTATTGGTTGTACTCTAAAAGAAGTGATTAACTTTAAAGATACATTATCTCTAGTTTAATCAAAAGAATGTTTTTGGACAATCATGTCTCTTGTTGCACATTATGATTTAGAACTCCATCAAAAGGATGTCAAGACGACATTCCTCAATGGCAACATTAATGAAACTGTCTATATTGTTCAACCAACACACTTTGTGTTAGTTGTCACATCTCGAAAATAAATACTATATTGCGAGTGTTTTGCACGATCACGAGTGACTAACAGAGTTGCCAATAAACTTTATTTATTCCAAAAAAGGAAATGGAAAATATTGATAAAACCCCTAAAATAAAGACAATGATATGGTCGTCGCAACCAAATCGTGTTTCGAAGTCATTTATGCAAGGGGGGGGGGGGCATTAGAATGCCTGACATCCATTGTATTCAATGGAAATCTTTTAGTTAGTTTTGCACGTGAGTGTTAGGTTTTAAATATTTTCTTTTTTCAAATTATTAAAAGTTCAAAGAGAAAAAAAAAGGGTTGTAAAATGGTTTTTTATTAAGGTGTCTGACAAGATTGCAGGTATTTCTCTTACGTCCGGGTGTGATGGAGAACTCAAGATTACATAGTTATGGGTAAATAGTGTTTGTTTGTGGGTCGATTTTAATGAAAGTTGTTTTTTTCAATCAAACGGAAAACATTGATTACCAAAAATAGTTAGAGGAAGGGCATTTTCAACACGGCATAATGCATTTACAAATCAACATTCATGGGAAAACGTTGTTTATCTCACTCACACATATGTGGATGAGGCATTGTTTTACATTGTCTCGAGACAAAATATCTTTTGTTTTTGAAAATGGTTTTCGATCACGTGGGGGGGAGAGAAAATAACATTTGACTGGTTAAGTGTATTTTTAGATAGACGACGAACGTTCAAATAGTAGGCTAATTAAAACCATCATCCAAATATTCGGAGTTACGAGGGACAAGTACGTCCAACCCAACCTTTTTTGCTCAAGTTATTTACAAAACAATTATGGCGGATTAAGTCGTGTTTCTTCAATAGAAGACAAGTATTTGCGCATGAAGCTAAGTATGACAATCATACAAATACTCGGGACTAAGATGGACAAGTACGTTCAACTTAGTGTTTTTCGTCCATGAAAAAAAATCTTGATTTTGTTATTTAATGTGTTTTAAGAGAGATGAGGAATATTCCAATGATAGGTTAATTACGTCTGTCATCCATATCACCAGGGTTATGAGGGACAAGTACATCCAACCCAACCTTTTTCAACCAATTTTATTAAGAAAATATTTTCAATGCTTCGGAAAAGAAGAAAAGAAACTCGATGTTGATCGAGGGTTTATTCACATTAGTGGAAAATGATTTGTGAAATGATTTTTTTAAAAATTTGAATCGGTGGTAAAAATCATTGAAGAATAATGAAAGGTGAGAAGCATAACATAAGTTTACGAATTGCATCATGAGGGGCTCAAATCCTAGTGTGATGACACAAACGCTAGCACGAGGTGTAACTTAATGCCACAAATAAACTGAATTGCATTATTGCACAAATCACGCAACAAAATGAAGGGATAGAAGTGCATATAAAATGATTGCAACATACATTCATAGTAATTGAATCGAAAAGTAAGAAAAATAGAAGTGCACGAATCAAGATATCATAATGCAAGGACGTGAATTGATGTCATGTAACGTGAAGACGTGCAATACAATGCTAACAAAATAGAATTTAAATTTAATTTAAATGTAACGAAATTGAATCCACTACAACAAAACATGCATTTAACGACGCTAGGTTTACAACGAATTTGTATCCCACCGTTGTAATAGGTTAAAATTTTTGCAACTGATTTATAACGTCAGATTCAACGACAGTTAAATTGAAAATCATTGTAATAGAGTTATATTTAACAACATTTGACTTTTAAATTGTTGTAATACTTGTTGTGACAAGCATCGATTCCTAGCAAGTACATTTTTTCCATTTTTTTAAACTTTAAACATATATTTTATTTCATTTTATAGTTTTATGGGGACTTTAACCTCAAAACACAATATTCATCTTTGTTTTTTATATTTTTAAGTGAAAGACAATATTTTGATCAAAACTTCTTTAAAAATAATCTTTATTTTTATATTTTCAACTAATTTATTTTTTAGTGTTAACCTCTATACTTCATTTTAAAAAAAAGAAGTGAAAGAGACATGTATATATCAAATAAAACTTCATTATAATTTCAAAAAAGAATAATATATATATATATATATATATATATATATATATATATATATATATATATATATATATATATATATATATATATATATATATATATATATATATATATATATATATATATATATATATATATATATATATATATATATATATATATATATATATATATATATATATATATATATATATATATATATATATATATAATCAATCGTCCGACCCCATAGCAACAAAATCATCTTCCCAATCATGGACTCTCTCCTCAGTTCCCTCATCAGAATTATAAAAAAAAGTTGTCCTCTGCTTCTTTGTCTTCTTCTTCGGCTTCTTCTTCTTCTTATTGGCCTTCCACACCTTTAAGGTCGTATCTCTGACAACCAAGGATCCAGATGGTGGGCCTTTCTCACCCTTATATATGAGGTTGAAAATGAAAAGTTTGATATTTAGGTGCTTGCAATGATGATAAATTGTAATGATTGATATTCTCGAACGATATTTTTTTAAAAATAGAGAAAATCATAAATCATTTTTATATTTGGGATGAGCGTATCTCTCTCCAGGGAAGAGAAAATGTTATAATATTACAATGGTTTGTTATTATAACCATTGTGATATATTATGTAAAATTGATAAAAAAAAATTGTAATCAAGAATCGAACCTTGTACCATAAAAAGGGGTATCACTACGATTCTTATATTTAACCGTTTTGAGATATTTATAATTAAAATATATGTATCATTACAGTTGTTTGCGTTAACCATTGTGATATATTTACCTATATAAGGGAATTCAATTTCCCTTATTGACAGTAGCGTTGTTTCCTTCACAGTGAAACCTTAACACCCATTTTCTCTATATTTTTGGCAACAAGGCTTCATCTTTTTTTTGGAATCTGCAAAAAGGAATACAAGAAGTATGAAGCTTTTTATTTAGGCTTCTTCTTCCTGTATGTCTTCTTGTAAAGTCTAAAACTAAATGAACATGGTGATGATGCTGGCGGTAGCAAGCGTAATGTACATATTGTTTATGGAAAATAAGGTATTTTTCAAGGGTTTTGTTTCAACTTTTACTTGTTTTGTTTTAAATACTAACTAATTTTCTTCATTGCTTCCCATTTCTTAGGGTTTTACTTCTCATGGTGGATGATGATAGTGGTAGCAAACTTATACTATGAGTTGTTGAGGTACATATATATATATATATATATATATATATATATATATATATATATATATATATATATATATATATATATATATATATATATATATATATATATATATATATATATATATATATATGAAAATAAGGTATTCTTCTACTTAAATATTTTTGTTAGATAGTTCCCAATTTCTCGTTTGTTGCATGTTGTTTTTGTTAATTGTTCTCATTTTTTCAGATACGTCTTCTCGTTTGTGCAACTATGTGTAGCAAACGAGGAATCAACTGTGGCAAGAAATTTTACCTAGTTTTAGAAACAATAAAAATAAGTATAAGAAGTATGAAGTCATTATGGTTAAGAGGTATGTTCTCTTGTAACAATTTAATATAGTCTGCGATAAATTATAGTATCTGGTTCTGGTGTATGATAAATAATAGTATCGGGTTCTAGTGTATGATGTTATTTGAGTTTATTATATTCTATATATATTGTTTGTTTCACTAATATGCCTCACTTAAAATATATTCATTTAAATTTAGGTAGATACTTATAATATGTAAATTAATTTATATTTGAAAACTAAGTTAAACAAACCATTGTTATTTTTGGATTGACATGTTTCTCGTCTTTCATCTCACGTTGTTTACAGTTATTAAGGTATAATGATTAGGCACCTCTGATGCATCGCTGAATTGGAATAACAAGTGACGATGAGAAGATAGATTATCCGATCAATTTTTATTATAAAAATTTAACTATATTTGAATTCTACAATGCATTTAAGGAGTCAGATCATTATACCACAATTTATGTAAACAACATGAGATGAATGATGAGATGCATGCAATTCAAAAACAACAATGGTTTGATTAAATTGGGTTTCAAGAATAGATTAATTTTTCATATTATATACTTCTTTGTCAATTTGAATCCCTGTATATCTTTAGTGAGGGGTATAGAAAACAAGCAATTTATATAAAATATAATAAACCATGGGCATTTCACAACGATTATCTATTCTAATCGAGGCTAAAAGTATATTTTTTGTCTAAATTTGTTGCTGATGGGTTTCGAACCCAGTATCTAAGAGTATATATCACAACAATTCGTAAGCATAATCGTTGAGATATGTGGCACGCGTCATGAATTACAACAATAGTTTCCATACTATCATTGTAAGTACATTATATACAACAACAGTCTACATAACAACGCATGCACAAACATTATTATATACATTTCCCAACTGTTGTTAAATGGGTTTTTCTTAGTAGTGATCATTGTATCTCAACACAAATTGAATTAAAAATTGCAAATGTATAAGCGCGGTAATAGCAAATAAACCAAAACAAAATATAACATCACGGAAGCAAAAGTCATATGACGAAACACAAATTGACGAAAAGAAAAATGCAAATTTTCGCTATGTCATACCATCAAAAGCCCATTCAATCGAATCTAAATGTGACGAAATTGTTTGCATGGAATTTACAAGAAAATTCCAATAAAATGCTAATGCTTAATGCAATCATCGCAAACGAGATGAAATGCAACTGAAACATAATGTACCAACAACGTAAAAGTACCAATAATGTAATGTAGCGATAAGAATCAAGTAACCTCAATGAAAAGAAATATGATGCAGGGCTTTTACATGATAATTAAAATTAAATAGGACACAATGAAAACGAAAGCAAAATGTCGTATATATACACAAAGAAATCCAGTAAGCACAATGCGCTTATCGCATACAAATCGAATCAAAGCAAATTCCATGCATGATGCACATATATGCAAACAACATTATGACACAAATTTGATCTGATTTCAACATAATAAAAAATATACAGTTAACAACACAAATCAGAAATATATTATTTGTAGCGAAATTTTCCAGACAAATCCTTGTGGCCTTCAACACGGACAGTAACAACAGTTGTAGGAAAGATGGTGGGGTACCTGCAAGGTACTCCGACGCTCAAGTAAGTTTTAATGGGAGGATGAAAGAAAGACAAAAGAGTTAGAAAAGAGTAGATTTAGGTGAGATAAAATTGAATACCCGACCCTCAAAAGGTGGAGAATATTTAAAAGGGAATGTGGCCAAAATAAGGGGGTAAGTGGTCCTTAACTGAGTCCAACTTCCTCCGTAAGTTTCGGTGGGGAAGTTGGTCGTATGATAAAGGGCAAGAGCGTTAGGTATATTCCCAACGACTATACTCTAACAGTTATATTCCTTATTGGTTTGTGCCCAAATCTGGACTGGATTGAGCATTTTCCAATTGTAGGGCATTTGCTAGTCCAATCCAAAACAGGAGCACCCTAAGTTGTTGCTCTCGTTTGTAGGGAAATGACTTAGAGTAGCCTTATAGTATCTTACGGGGATGTTCAAATATGGACGACAGAAGAGGCCTTAAAAATTCGCGATCATGAAGTCGTTTGAAATGGAGCTTTCAGATGTTGAATAGAAGTGCGTGGAAAAGTCAGAGAGTTGCCTTACTTTGGAATATTTAGTTTATCCTTAGGAAGGTGAAACGATTGGTATCTAGCTGACACATGTGACGGTGCATTAATTACCTAGTTAAGGCCTATGGAATCTAGGTTAAGGTAATGATGGTTGTCTTTTGCGTTTCCTATGCGAGCAAGAGTAGTATATAAGGGGAAAGAAAATTCATTTGTGTATCTTACGTGAAATTTCCCATGTCGGATTCTTAGCTCTGCAAGTCTGCTTCCACCATAAGTTTCTTCGTCGCTGTAACCTCTCCTTTCTTCTTCGTGAATCTTCATCTTCCACCATGGATCAAGGTAAGATTTTCATCTTCTTCCTTTTAATTTATGCTGTTTTAGATGAACATTCATTGATATTCATGAATTTATGGATGAAGTTCATGTATTCTTCTACGAACACATGGATTTTATGGAAATTTCATGAAGATCATGAAGAATGTATGAACATAGGAAGAACACTAGGGTTAGCGTAGAAGAACATAGTTAGATCCTTATAGGACGTTGGATATAGATGTTTAGTGTTTGTATTTGGGCATTATGCCTTTGTCGAGGATGAATATACATGCAAGGGTTTCTCCTTGTTAAGAAAAATTTAAGATTTGTAGTCGAGGGAAAACCTCTTGTGCAAGGACCATATCATTGTGTTGAGGTTGATTCCTTGCAACCCTATTATGGATAAAGGGTTGAGTTGAGGATACATCATCGACCTTAACATCACCCTTTCACTTGACGTGCGGTGGAATGGAGTATTTGAGATTGTCGAATTCACTTGTTTTCCTCTACTTTTCAGGTGAAACGTCACGATAAAAAATGTCGACCATGGGCTGGAAGGAAGCTCCTCTCAAGATGATGTCTCAAGTTCCACGGATGTCACCGTTGGAGATAGGTTGTGGATCATGGATGAACCTTAAGAAACAACCTTATTGTTTACCATAGATGACTCGTACGCGTGGAACCAGGTGGAGAGGAGAAAAATGGGGGATATTGCCAACTGGAGGGCGATTGTCGCTAAGCCCGAGCAGCGGATATGCTCACACTATCATGGTTTAAGGTTCTCCATGTACGAGTTTGCTTTTCAGGAAACTGGGTATCGTTTTCCCTTTACTGATTTTCAAGGAGCAATTTTCACACACTTGATGCTCGCGCATTCTCGGATCCATCCCAACGCGTTGGCTTTTATCAGGGTGTTTGAGCTAGTGTGTTGTTACCTGGAGATAGGTACGAAGGTCAACTTATTTTTCAGGTACTTCCATCTACAAAGGAAGTCTCGGGAAGATCGATATAGCTGGGTGTCATTTAAGCAACCGATCAGGCTTTTCAACGCCTACTTGGAGTCTGTTCAGGACTTTTAGGAGCGATTCTATGTTATCCACCCTTGCACGCAGGCGGACAAGGATTCCCTTTATTATTAAGAGGTCGTGGATGGAGAAGAGAAGCTGGTGTCTCTTTTCCCCTAGAGTGGGTGGACTGCCACTTTCAACACGTGAGTGATTACTATGCAACTAAGCAGAGGGAGTTAGCATTAAGGATACGAAGACTTATCATAGGCTCATAAGTTTTGTTGCGACCTTCCTCCCATCAGAGCTCGTGGATGCTGATAACCACTTGCTCGTGAGACCCGATGGTATGCTCGTTACACTACCTTGATTGATAAGCACCAAGGCTCTTCTTAGATGCTCGAATGATGATACAGAGATGGTACTCCTAGGTGGAATCTTTATTTTGATAACTTGCATGTAGAATTCTCAGATTGTATCTAAATCTTTTTTCTGTCGTGTAGATAAGATGGCTGAGATGAGTGAGCGCTTGGTGAAATCTCATAGCAAGACCTGAAGTGGGGACCCAAGACTAGGGTGGAGGTGGTTAAGGATCAAGCAAACTTGGAGAAGTTGTCACTTCGGGGACTCCTTCATCGGGGAGTACCACAGTAGGCGCCTCGCCTCTTGGAAAAAATAAGAGGCAAAAAGTGGAGGGAGGGGATCCCTCCCCGACCAAAACAACTAACGCCCCTGTAGGCAAGTTTGTGTTACCCCCTGTTTCAACCATACGATTATCTTCAACGAAGGGGGTTTGTGGTAGTCCCCGATCTGGATGTTGTTGCCATCATGTCCACTGATCGCAAGACGATGAGGTAAGAGTTATGTAGGGATGTTGTTGGGATAATGAGGATCCTAGAGGTTGCATTGACCCTGGGTGATGTAGAGACGACCCGTTGAAGGATCAAACAATCATATTAAATGAAATAAAAAAAATGCATGATCCAATCTTTTCTCTATTTTCATGCCATTTATGTCCCTAGTCATAGACTTGATATAAATTAGACCACTTTAATTTTGGCTAATCAAACATTAATTATTATAGTTGGCTAATTAATAATAGACTTATGTGGATATTAACTAGAATTCTTAAGATAAGTAGAAAGATAAAGAAGGAAATTATTCTCCCTAGGTAAATAGAAACTTGAATTGTTCCTTGATAGAGAGCATTAAATTTATAGTGAACTTATGAGAAAGAGATAAATGAATAAAATTTAAGAGAGATCAATAATTTACTCGTTCACTTATAGGTTAATCTATAAAGTTATTTCGTTGTTAATGATATAAATAAAAATATATAATTCAAATTAGTGAAAAATTACTTAGACGATATAAAACTTTGATAGAAAAAAAGTATATTAAAGTGCCCACAAAATTTTTGATCATTATTCGTAACTTTACATTATATATGTAATAATGTAATTTTTATATTGATTGAAACACATTAGTACACCAACGTCGTGCATGAACAAGTTCCAATCACTTGTAATTATTGGAAAAATTTGTTGGGGGTTAATCAAGTGATCAACACAGAGAATTTTTACTTTGGAGTTTTTTTTCTTATGAGTGACACACATTGTAAGAGACACACTGTATATTCACCAAAAACTTTAAGATAATAGGTTGTGGATTCTTCCACTTATAAATGCTCAAGTATCCGCATTTCTAACAAATGTGAGACTTTCATACACTACTCACATTTGATATTCTCAACAAAACAAAATATTAAATATAACTAAAACTCGAATTTTGACTGAAATACATGTACTATATGTATTGTTTTTCTTTGTTGTTGACATTGTTGGTATTTAAATACTTTGTGTTTGTTACTTTATAAATGTATTTCATTTTTAAAGATATAAGTCAACATATGTCTCAAATGATTTACAAAATCAAATCCTTCAACTATATCCATATTCAAACACACATTATTATTAATTCAAACTCAATAAAATATTGTCGCAACATAAAAACAAGATCATACAAAATCTAAACTTTACCTATAATTAATTTATTACATTATAAGAATAAGAGAATCAATCTCTTTATCTCTATACGTTTTACTAAACTACAACTAATAAGGATATTATTCATTTTCATATCATTTTAAGAGATATGTATCTCACAATTTAAAAAATACCAGTCTTCAATGAGCATATGCAAAATAGGCTACAACACAAGATCTCATATATTGACTCAAGAGTCATTGCTAACATGCATCCTGCAAATAAAAGACCTAAATGAAGAAGAATCACTTGCACATTAAATGAAATTAATGTAAGAGAGTAATTTAATTCTCATAAAATGTGCACAATTTAAATTTCCACGACATATTTTTCAATAAATTTTACTCAAAATTCAAATATATCTTTTTTCATAATTCTTACCAGAAATTTACTTTCTTTTTGTAATAGACGACCCTTCAGCTGAGTTTGAAGTTTTCTTATTTTTATGTGCTAACTTTTGAGATTTTTCCCTACAAAAATATGCATAATTCATTATAATTTAAAGTGGATTCACATAAAAACACATAACATATAGTAAACTTTAATGTCAGATTATTAAACAAATAGGATTTTTATATTTGACTTCAACACAATGTCTCACATTAGGACTCGAGGATCATTGCTAACACGCATCCTGCAAGTAAAAGGCCTTAACAGAGAAGAATCACCTACACAATTAAATCAAAGTAACTTAAAAGAATAATTAATGTGTCATAAGATATGCACAAAATAAATTCCCACTAACTCTTTCTTAATAAATTTTATTCAAAATTTAAATATTCAAATGAGGGATGTGGAAAACAAAATTATAATTCTTACCATGATTTTGCTTTCTTTTTGTAGTAGACGATGCTTCAGCTGAGTTTGAGTTTGGTGTTCTCTTACTCTTATGTGCCAACTTTTGAGATTTTTCACTGCAAGTATGCATAATCCATAATAGTTTAAAGTTAATTCACATAAAACACATAGCACATGATAAACATTAATGTCAATTTATTAAATAAAAAAGATTGTTATATATGACTTCAACATAATGCCTCACAATATAACTTGAGGGTCATTGCTAGCACGCATCCTGCTAGTAAAAGGTATGATCGGAGAAGAACCTCCTGCACAATTACAAGAAATAAATGTCAAATAAGTGTCATAAATTGTGCACAAATTAAATTCCTCATACGTATTTTTTTAAATAAATTTTACTCAAAATTCAAATATTCAAAGGTGGAATGTGAAAGAAAAAAAAATCTTTTGTAGAATTCTTACCAAGATTTGGATTTCTTTTATTAGCAGATGACCCTTCAGCTGATTTTGGTATTTTCTTATTCTTATGAGCCAACTTTTGAGATTTTACTCTACAAGTATACATAATCCATTACATATTAAAATAAATTCATATAAAACACATAACATCTGGTATACCTTAATATAATTTTAATAAATAAATAAGATTTATATTTGACTTTAATTTTTTAAAAATAAATCTTTGAAAGTGAACATGTTGTAGAAAAATTATCATAATTTTTAATTTAAATATATTTTGACCATACCTTTGTTGATTTTTCTTTTGAACCTCTGCAATATTCTCATTGTTGATTTGAACTAATAAAAATGGACAATTTAAATGATTAATGAATAAAATAACATACTATAAACAATTTAGTCAAACAAACCTAAGTTAAAAACTAATTTAAATAATTAGTAATAAATAAAAAAAGATCTTATTAAAAAACTTCTTTTGAAAAATTAATATTTCCAAAAAAAATACAACTTTATGAAAATAAACAAAAAATTGCTTTTTTTCTAACAATAAAAAAATATTTTTTTTTATTTGGAAAATTAAACTTTTTTTTTGGGGGGGAAAAGTTTCATTTTGTTATGAAAATAAAATAAATATTTTTTTCCAATCGATTTATTTAAAATAAATGATTGAAAATTAAAAAAAAAAATCAAGTTTTTATTTTTGAAAACCCAAAAATATATTTTACTAAATAAGAAACGAAAACATATTTAGAAAAATCAAAATCTAAAACTGGTTTATAGATGCAAGTTCAATCTACAACAAAGGGAGTTGTCAAAGACGAGATCGAACAAAGTTTTAAGAATATTGTTGCATACAGTTTTATTGAATATACTTGTGAGAGAGAGTATTGACCACAAAAAAAAAATTAGAATCTTGAGTACTAAATAAATCAACATTAAAATCTTATCAACAATTAAAAAATTAATATGATATTTTTCCTCAATCTAAATTCGATTAAATTCGATTATATAGAAGATAAAATGCTAAAATTTAAAAATAAAACAAATTCACCTCTAACTTCATTTTCATTTTTTGCAGCAACTTGGATGTTGATAAGATTGACATTTTTCTTCATTTTACAGAAAAAAATTTGAAAGACCAAAAACAATGAAGACAAGATTAAAAAAGATATATACACAAATACATATAGGCAACTTCAAATATATAGGGTAATATCCATACTCTAAAAATAATAATATATTTTATTAAATATTAAATAATCATTTTTTGCATACCTATCCTATTTTATCGATCTTTCTTTATATATATATATATATATATATATATATATATATATATATATATATATATATATATATATATATATATATATATATATATATAAAAGAAATAATCAATAAAATAAGAATAGAAGAATATATATATATATATATATATAGAGAGAGAGAGAGAGATAATTTTTTTTCCATCCACATTTATAGTTTATGCTTGATTCTATCAATGAAGTGATGAAAGTTCTTAGCTCTTGGACTTTAAGGTAATCTGCATTCCCAAATACATACCTGGACTCTTAAATTCTTTATTCCTGCCAATTGAGTCAGTTCCTTCCGAAGATTATGCTCAATATTTTTTGAGAAAATGACTTCAAACACTAACTTACAACAAGATCCAAGGTTCTATTCCGTATGAGTTGGGGTTCCTAAAAGATCTCACAAGATTAAATCTATCTTTCAATAGATTCAAAGATGAGTTGTTTCCTTCACTATAATAAATCATAAATTATTGTTATATTGTTGTGTTTTTGATTCGAATTCCATAATCGGGACTAGATGATCGTATGTAGGTTGGAATTTTCGTGTAATTATATTGTTGTGTTTTTGATATGAATTATTGTTGTCGATTTCGTGTTGATATCTGATGAAGAAGCATGTTGTTCTTGTTGTATCGCTGATATAATCGTTGTTGTATCTGTTGTTTGTGCTGTTGTTGGACTGTTGTTGCAGAATTCGTGTAGAAGAAGTTAGGGTTCGTAAAATCGATCATAGAACTTGAAAGGTGAATAGATATAGAAGTTATTTAGAGTAAAATCAATGTTGGAATCCAATTAAGATTGAACAGAATGATAAAATTGTGAGAAATCGTAGCAGAGTTGGAATTGTAGGCTTTCTGGTGATTTGCATAACAGATCTAATATTACGCGTAACACTCTAGGGCATTACCCGTAACAATCCCTTTTACGCAGGCCTTACGCGTATCAGGCAAGGGCAATACGCGTATCATGATGGTCATACGTGTATGGGCAGAGTGAGTGCATAAAAATGCAGTTTTTGACGATTCGACCTATTTGGAGAAATCACCACCTCCAAAACACTGTCAATACAACCGAAGAGCACAAACAGATCTCTAGCATTAATCCTGTCCGGAAATTCCGAAATGTAAAACGAACTAACCCCTTCCATCACTCCCGCTTTCCTTCCTCCGAATGGAAAATCATTTCATCTCGCTATCTTCTTGATCATCCTCCTGTTGACAACTTTCGTCCACACCATTGTGAGCAATTGCAACAACTTAAATTTTTAGAGAGAAGGTAGAGTCTCTCTCTAAAATTTTTAGAAATGTTGAACGTTCGTCAATAGACGAATTAATTTGGACATATGCATATTTTTAGACGTAATTAAGGGGCAAAGCTTTCACATAATAACAAATGGGTCCGCGTTGAAGAGTTTGTTGTAGATAAATTAATGTAAGCTTACGAATACAAATATTTCAATAATATATATATATATATATATATATATATATATAATAGATTCAACCTTTTAAACTTCTAGTCATAAAAAAAGAAGAAGCTAGATTTCAAGTCAACAACACCTCTATTAATAGATTAGAGACCAGAAAAAATGAATTAAAATCACAAGCATTCTCTATTAATCCGTTTTTTTATAATTGTCATTTTTAAATTTATTTCATATATAAAAAAGAATAATTATTGTTATTTTCTGACAATTACTTTCATTTAATCTATAATACTGCTAATTATTTATTATTTTAATATACTTTTTTTCTCTCTTCATAATAAATATCAAGAATAATTTTAAGAAAATAACCATTACAATTTGAAAAAGACAATTAAAAAAACATAAAATTTTCAAAATAACGACTATTAAAAAGTGATGAAGGGATTGTAAGTAAATACATTCATCCTCCTAATTGATGAATTAGCAAAACTAATAATATTATTAGTTTTCCTAATAAGTTACACAATTGCTAAAGCTGTTTAGTGTAGATTTAGGGGGGAGAGTGTATCCCTCAATATTGGGGTCCGCATGCCAAATAATTCAACAAAGTTGATGGAAAATTGTTTTCAAATGACTCATTCAAAGCTACTAAGAGAGAAAGATGCATTTTCTAGGAATGTTACTATCAATTTTCCATATCCACAAATACTAATTACTAGTCTTTTCTTATGTCGTGAAATATACGTACCCCAATCAATTATCAAAATATCAATTTGTAATGAATTTGTGCGACAATATAAGAGTGGCCAAAGAGCATGCTAGTCTCACACAAACAAATTGTATACAATTCATTACATCTCATAATAATAATGAACTTCAAAAATTCTTTACCTTTCTATGGTCTCAAAATCTGGATGACCTTTCTTCTTATTTGGGGTTTGATCCTTGAGATTCAATCTGTCACACTGAATTCTCAACTTCAAATGGAAGCAAACGCCATATCGAACAGTGGATGGTGGAACACATCTGATGCATATCAAAATATCTCAAGTCGTTGCCATTGGGCTGGTATATCTTGCAATAAAGATGGAAGTATAACTGAAATCAACATAAATAGTGATAGTGTTTATAATGGTGTTTATCATGTTAGATTTTCAGCACTGAACCTATCTAAAAGTGATAGTGTTTATAATGGTGTTTATGATGTTAGATTTACAACACTGAACCTATCTGCTTTCCACAATTTAGAAATTCTTGTTTTAAGCTCAATTGGACTGGGAGGGGCTGTTTCAAAAGAAATTGGTCTCCTCTCCAAGCTCACTCATCTTGATTTGTCTTTTAATTTACTTCAAGGTGAAATACCTCCTTCACTAGGCAATCTTAAACAATTGAAGCACTTAGACATCTCTCGCAACAACATTCAAGGTTCCATTGCATCATTAGGAAATCTCACGCAACTACAAGAGCTAGATATCTCTTACAACAAGATCCAAGGTTCTATTCCGCATGAGTTGGGGTTCCTAAAAGATCTCACAAGATTAAATCTATCTTCCAATTTATTCAAACGTGAGTTGTTTCCTTCACTAAAAAAAAAATCATAAACTTATTAATCTTATTTTGTCCTTTAATTTTCTTGTAGGTGACATCCCACTTTCATTCGGAAATCTAAGACAGTTAAAGTATTTAGCCATCTCTCGCAATAACATTCAAGGTTCCATTGCATCACTAGGAAATCTCACACAACTACAAGAGCTAGATATCTTTGACAACAACATTCAAGATTTCATTCCTCCTGAGTTGGGGTTCCTAAAAAATCTCACAAGATTAAATCTATCTTTCAATAGATTCAAAGGTGAGTTGTTTCCTTCACTAAAAAAAATCATAAACTTATTAATCTTATTTTGTCTTTTAATTTTCTTGTAGGTGACATCCCACTTTCATTCGAAAATCTAACACAGTTAAAGTATTTAGACATCTCTCACAACAACATTCAAGGTTCCATTGCATCATTAGGAAATCTCACACAACTACAAGAGCTAGATATCTCTGACAACAAGATCCAAGGTTCTATTCCTTATGAGTTGGGGTTCCTAAAAAATCTCACAAGATTAAATCTATCTTTCAATAGATTCAAAGATGAGTTGTTTCCTTCACTATAATAAATCATAAATTTATTAATCTTATTTTGTCCTTTAATTTTCTTGTAGGTGACATCCCACTTTCATTCGGAAATCTTAGACAATTAATATATTTAGACATCTCTCACAACAACATTCAAGGTTCCATTGCATCACTAGGAAATCTCACACAACTACAAGAGTTACACATCTCTAACAATAAGATTCAAGGTTCCATTAATTCACTAGGAGATCTCACACAACTACAAGAGCTAGACATATCTTACAACAAGATTCAAGGTTTCATTTCTAATGAGTTAGGGTTGGTGAAAAATCTTATTATAATAGATCTATCTCACAATAGACTCCATAGAAACTTTCCTTTTTCCTTTACAAATCTCACCCAATTAGAATACATTGATATCTCTCACAATTTTCTCAATGGTTCCCTCCCATCTAACTTGGATCAATTGACAAAATTGAAAGTGTTACAATTAAGTAATAACTTCATTGATGGGACCTTTCCAATTTCATTAACAAATCTCTCTCATTTAGAAAACCTTAACATTTCTCACAATTTACTCTCTGGTACACTTCCTTCCATTTTCTTTCCAACAACAAATTATACTACTTCCATTGATCTTAGTTACAACCTCATTAGTGGTGAAATCCCACTACAGTTCGGATATTTTCAACAACTTTTTCTCAACAATAATAATTTAACAGGAATGATTCCCCAATCTCTCTGTAATGTCCATTTTTTTAATATTTCTTCCAATTGCTTAAAAGGTCCCATTCCAAATTGTATCCACAAATCTATTGACGAATTTCAACCTTGGTCACCTCACAAAAGAAATAGTAAAGCAAGGCACAGTGTTATCATAGGTCTTCCAATCTTTATTATTCTAACTATAGCATTGTCACTCCTCATATGCTTGAAACTTCGTCATAGTTCTATAAAGAACCGTCACGGAATTACAACAACAACAAAGAATGGGGATTTGTTTTGTATATGGAATTATGACGGAAAAATTGCATACGATGACATTATAAAAGCAACGGAAGACTTTGACATGAGAAATTGCATTGGAACAGGAGCATACGGAAGTGTTTATAAGGCACAATTACCATGTGGTAAAGTTGTAGCCTTAAAGAAACTTCATGGATATGAAGCAGAGATTCCATCTTTTGATGAGAGTTTTAGAAATGAAGTGAGAATTTTATCAGAAATAAAGCATCGACATATTGTGAAGTTGTATGGTTTCTGTTTGCACAATATAATAATGTTTTTGATCTATCAGTACATGGAAAGAGGAAGTTTGTTCTCTATCTTGTATGATGATGCAGAAGCTATGGAGTTCAACTGGAGAAAAAGGATTAACTTTGTGAAAGGAGTCACATATGGTTTGTCATATCTTCATCATGATTGCCCAACTCCCATAGTGCATAGAGACGTATCTAGTGGAAATATCTTGCTAAATTCTGAGTGGGAGGCAAGTATAGCAGACTTCGGCACAGCTCGACTTCTTCAATATGAATCATCCAATCGAACTATAGTTGCTGGAACTATTGGATATATCGCTCCAGGTAAATTATTCATTGCATTTTTTCTTCCTTTTTTTATTTATTTTTGTATATATATTTTCTTTTGATCCTTTAATATAACTTTTTGTTTTGATTAATGCAGAACTTGCCTATACTATGGTTGTGAATGAAAAATGTGATGTATATAGTTTTGGTGTAGTTGTACTGGAAACTTTAATGGGAAGACATCCTCAAGATATATTGTCATTACTTCAATCAACATCAGCACATGATATCAAATTATGTGAAGTATTAGACCAACGTCTCCCACTTCCAAACAATGACAAAATTTTACGAGACATAATTCATGTTGCCGTAATTGCATTTGCCTGCTTAAATCTTAATCCTTGTTTTCGACCAACAATGAAAAGTGTCTCACAAAGTTTTGTCGTTGAGCTTCCAATATTTAGCATTCTTTTAAGTCGAATTTCATTGCAACAACTCATGAGTCAAGAACTCAGAGCTTTATTTCATATGTAAATCTTTGAAAGAAACACTTGGAATAAAGTAAGTTGAGTGGTTTATAACTTAATGAAAGTACTGTAAATATTTATTCGGAACCAATTGCCCACATATGCATCATATTGATCATCATGGAATTAGTCGGAATGACTTCAAAGACTAACTTATCTAACATTATTCTCCCCTCCATAGATAATTTTTTTTCCATCTACATTTATAGTTTATGCTTGATTCTATCAATGAAGTGATGAAAGTTCTTAGCTCTTGGACTTTAAGGTAATCTGCATTCCCAAATACATACCTGGACTCTTAAATTCTTTATTCCTGCCAATTGAGTTAGTTCCTTCCGAAGATTATGCTCAATATTTTTTGAGAAAATGACTTCAAACACTAACTTATCTAACCTTATCAAATATATTTTGCTGTCTTTGAACAATGCACTTTCTTAGCAACTTGTATATCGTGTTAAACAACACGATATACGGCATTCTACTGCCAGCATCAATCCCTTAGTACCTGCGATTACGGTTTCTTTGCAGGAGATACGGCGTCAATTGATAGGCCTTATGGTTGTGTTGTCAGATTTCTCGCGGTTGTTGGAACTGAAGATACAGTCAGCTGGCTTCTGGAGGAGGACACTAAATTCTGGGTCAAATCTTCTTAGCGTAAGGGTTTTGCTTACCGTATTCCGGTAGGACCTCCGGAAAATTTTCATGAGGTTAGCAATACTGGGATTCTATTTTAAAATTTAGATTTATTTATTTTATAATATGGATTATAATAATTTTGGGTTTAAAATCAATGAGTTGGGTTCTATTTAATTTAGATTTAATTTTGGGTTTATTTTATAATACTAGGATTTTAATTTATTTAAGTAATGGGAAATAAACTTGGTTATTATATTTTTATAATAAAATTTATCTAGTTAATTTTTATACTTGATTAAATAAAGATTAATGAATAGTTTTACTTGAAATAAAAGGATTATTTAATTTCTACATTATTTTTATTTAGGATTTTTTCTAAGGGATATTTAAGGGGTTTTATAAGGAATATTTGAGGGATTTTACAATGAATACTTAAGAGGTTTTGTTCGGGATTTAAGAATTATACTTAAGGGATAATAACAACTAAAATATTAAGGGGATAAAAAACACACCCCAATATAGGGGATAAGGGGTATACGAACTACGAAACTCTGATCCTTCAATTTTGAGGGTACATAGACATAAGGTTGTAAAACTCTAGCGAGTCCAATAAGGGATAAAATTAGGATTTTTGGATTTCTTAAATTGGAATTTATTTGGAATTTATAATCATGGGATTAATAAAAGAAAACAAAATATACCCTAAAAACCTATAAAGGATCCTATTGGATACAACAAAAGTGAGAGGTGCCTAACACCTTCCTCCCACTTAACTGACTTCCGAACTTAAGGTCTCTACCCTAGGAATTTAGGTTTATCACTATTTTTACCTAAAAATATGATGACAACTCTAGAATTTTAAGCCGACCGCGACAGTTGGCGACTCTACTGGGGATAGGGTAGTCATTCCTACTTCTAGAATTTCTAGGTTTTCGTTTGTGGGGGATCTTTTGGGATTTTTTGTGATTTTTTTTATTTTTTATTCTTTTGGTTTTTATTTTTATTTAATTATTTTATTGGATTATTTTATTTTCCTGAATTATTTTTTTGGAATATTTTTATTTGTTTTTCTCATACATTTTTGAAGGGATGTTTTTGGAGGTAAAGTTAAAACCAAGGCTCGAGGAAACACAATAAGTATTAAGTAGGGGGTCGTCATGTCTTGGCCGACATGGATTTCCATATGTGGGGTCTTTGACGATGATTCCCTACTAGAGTAGATCAATTCAAAGAGCCGATAATGAGTGAGCCAGTCCCACTTAACGGGAAGGACTTTGACTTTGGTCCATGTCTCTAGTGGCCTTTAGAACCCACCAACTCATAGGAACCTTGTGTACCTACCCCCAAAGGGGTCCTTATTAGGTTCATGCCTAAGTTGAACTTATCTCGAAGGATTACCGTATGAAGGCTTGCTCCTTCTCATGGTAATACAAGGGTATCATCCTAGACTTAATGGCTTATCCAAATCTTATGTCTTACATGTGAGGGGACTGGGTAGATAAACTATAGAACTAATCCATTGTAGGAAGCCTACCTAGTTAAAGTCATACTTGCATTTATCTTCACAAATAAATAAAATATCCATACATCCATATCATCATGCATTTATATAAACATGTTTTGCATATATTCATTTTGTGGGAATTTCAAAATTTATTGTAGGAACATTGTGAAGATGGATTCAAACAAAAGAGGAACCCTACGCATCAAGGCTCCAGAATTTAATGCCAAAATCTATTCAAGGAAGGTTCACACATAAGTATGGGAGGATCCTTGATCTCTTGGAGGTCCCTGTGAAGACAGAAGCCTTAACTGCTTTGGCCCAATTCTATGACCCACCCCTACGTTGTTTTCTCTTCAAGGATTTTCAACTAACTCCTACTTTAGAGGAATTTGAGCTATATCTGAATCTGCAAGGAAAAAGGAAGGAGCCTTACATGGGCATGGGACAAAAAATAAAGCCCAAGGATCTAACTTTAACTTTGGAGATACCTGTTGAAGATTTACTAGCACAATACAACGAAGACAAAGAGATACAATGACTTAAGAAGGGATATCTGGAAGGGGTTGCTCAAAAATTGACTAAAGCTGGAGATTAGGGTGCCTTTGTGAATGTCTTCACATTAATCATGTTTGGAATTGTTCTCTTACCAGGGGCAGAACATTTTATTGATGCTCCTGCCATTAATGTTTTTTGTGCTGTAAAGAACCAAGGGGCAAACATAGTTCCTGTGTTGTTTGATGATGTATATTATACTATTAATATATGTCACAATAAAGGAAAAAAAGGTCTTTACACTATTGTATGCCATTACTATACTTCTAGTTTATTTCACACATCTACAAAGATCTTACGAGGAAAGAGACCAGGGTAACCATGCCTGGGCTCAAAAACCCAGGTCTCTTACTGAAAGTACCATCCTTTGGTATCCAAAGAAGGTAGAGTCCAAGGAAATAATTATCAATTGCGGAAACTTTCCTAATGTTCCTCTCATTGGGTCTAGGGGATGTATCAACTACAACCTTATACTATCGTTCAGGCAGCTAGGACATGCTATATGGGAAAGACCTAAAGATGAAGACCTAAAAGAATTTATCTTACATGGGGGGGGGATGCTTTGAATAAGGAGCTGTTTAGAAGGACCACTAGAGCTTGGGACAAGGTACACACAAGGGAAAACAAGCTTAAGAGAAAAAACCCTGCAACTGAAAACTCGTACATATCATGGGTAAAGGAAAGGGTTTGATTGGTTAAGTTACACTTTATCATAGATCCTGCTTACCAACCTGATACTTCTGATGTTAGCCCAATCTCATTGGAAGAAGTGGATAGTCTCAACGAGACTATAACACAATTGGAGCAAGACAAAGAGCATAGCCTCTATGATGCAAACTATGAGAAGAATCGGGTGGATTATGACCTTATGCAAAAGGAAAAACATCTCCTTGAAACTCAAGAAGAACTTATGGTTGAAAGAAGCAAGAGGAAGAGGACCTTAGGAGGATTATTTAGTGCTGGAGCAAGCTACCAAAACTTAGATGATCAATTAAGGGCTATGCAAGATGAAGGATAAAAATGGAAAAGGTCATGGGAGATAGTTATGTGGGATAAATAATAGGTAAGGGATACCTTGAAAACTCAAATTCATGGGCTCGAAGGATCACTTAAGGAGTCCCAAGCTGCTATTGTTAGGGAACAAAAACTTAGGGCTGAAGCAGAGAAAATGCTACTTGTCAATTGGAGAAGGATACATGCTGAGGTGTTGGAACTTAGGGAACAAGTGAAACTTCAAAATCAAGACCAAGATCACTTAAGAGCTCTAGTCTAACGATTGGAAGAAGATGTCTGATACTTAAGGAACCTTTCTGATGCGGCCTAAGTTATCGTCCAACAACAAGGAGACAGAGCAGAGTCATGGAAGATGGAGTACACCGGTCTAGCAGAATTTGTCAACAGTATGGTTAGGGATGTTCCATGGATGCATAGGAGGGCTAATAGGGTCATGATCTTTGACAACACTCCACTTGAAGTTTTCGAGTTCATCAAGTTATGTGAGATGCTTTTGAAGGAGTTCAAGGGGAATTTGAAGAAGGCTATGGAGGCACCTATTTAGTTCTTGGTTTTAGGAGTTTTTATGCTTTTTGTCATGGGTTATTCCCAAAGAGTTTGTTTATTTTTCTAAGTTTATGAGTTTTTTTTTGCTTATTGCTATTGTAGTGGAAGATTCCCAATATGAACCTTTGGATTTGATTCTTAATAAAGCATTTTTTATATGCTATGTGTTTGGGTTATCTTTTCTATATTCGTCTCTAACAATACTACAATGGATTTTGGAATTCCCTCAAATAAGTAAAAGGATTTAAAATCATACATCATGCATACTCATACATACATTAGCATGCACAACACACATTTACATATAAAAGAATTTCTTAAAATTCAAAACATAAAATCATTCTTTTCAAAACAACTTCATCTCAGAATCATTGAGCTCGACAACCTGACTTCCCGACCTCACACTCAAACTTACCAGAAGTAAGCCATGGATCAATTTAAGAAGAATCAAGTAGTCCTTAAGGGAGATGTGGACATTATCAAAGAAAATGGGAATGATATGAAGGGAAAGATCGATCAACTAACTATTGTTATTCATAACTTAATAGCTAGGAAAATTGAGGATGATAACACACTATGTGGTTATAACTTGGAGAATGAAGAAGCTCAAATGGGTATACAATGGATTAATGATCTATCTACTGAAGCAGTAATCCCACCACCTGTTGATAATGGGGCACTTAGACCTCCTGAAAATTATGGTCCTCAAGCCAACCAGGATGATTAGGATCTCCAATACCAGTATAATATGGGACATAACCCGTTACCGGGGCATGCTGGGGAAATTGTCAATTCCATTGAAGGGATAGGAGATAATTTCCTAATCAAGAGTGGAGACTGGGGTCAATTTGTGGGATGAAGGATTTGTCCGGGCTGGGTTTCAAACCGGCTAATCAAGGGATTCAAAGGGTTCACAAGCAAATGAGGTTTCCTTCTCTCAACGAAACTTTCCATAGTGTTGGATTCAAAAGTCAAGTGGCTGCAATATGAGAGGATGATAAAGGGATATCCAACTTGGCGTATCATTGCTCATTAGACACAACCCTCGACAATTGGAAAGCTATTAAGATTCCTGAGATGATTTCTATTTCAAGGTAATTTCCTTTTACAAGCAAGGGATACCCTTTGTTTCTTTGGGTTATTTTAACAATAAAATTGCATTTTATTTTCAATCAAGATCTATTTTCTTTCAATCGCACTTATTTCAAAAAAATGGCAAGAATTTTTTTCTTTAATAGTTTCATTTCAAATACTACCTATTCTAAAAACGAGAATAATACAAAATCTTTCTGCATGCGGATTTAATGATAAACCTTTTTAAAATAACATTGTCGCTCCCGGGATTTTCATCCTAGTACAAACGCGAAAGTGGCGTGGAAAAGGTAGAGTCGCCAGCCAGACATTTTTATCCCGAATGAATGGGAAAGGTAATGTTGCACAAACCTGAGAAAGAAGGAAAAGACGATGCCTTGCGAACCAAAGATCTGAATTCGGGAGTCAGTTACGACCTGGGAAGGTATTAGCACCCCAGATCGTCCGTCGTACCCGACGGGATCCACGCTTGCTTGTTTGTTTCAAAGGGTGAGAAAAATAAAGTGCTGCTGAATAAAACCGCTAACTGGAAATTGGAAATGGGAAATGAGTAAGGAACTGAAATAAGAGAATGGAAAGAAAGAGGGAAATGTAGGGAAAATAAAGAATGTGCTCGAACGGGCCCTACCCCGCTGCCTACGTACCTCATCGGGATAATGAGGATCAGAGTCGACGTAGTTCGCCTAACTAAGGCGGGAACTATTTGTTTGTGTTTTTTATGCTGGAACTGCGTATGTCTATGCTCAGGTGTTGGAGGCTCGTCTGGTACGAGTGCGTTTACCGTCTTGCATGAAAGACAAGTTGCCGCGAGTTCGCGTTGTGAGTGAATGAGATGAGAAGAGAAGTTCCCGCAGGATAGTCGCTTATTGTTTGTTTTTGTCTTTTATGAGAAGTGTTTTGAATTTGTTTGTGAACATTCTCATACTAAGACCTATCCATCGCGGTAAGTATTTACACCTCGCCCCGAAACAGGACGCGTATAAACACTCCGCAACAAAGTCTCGTGTCATACAAGATTGTTCGGTTTTTATTAAGTATTTTATTGCTTTTCTTTATGAGGTGAGAAAGAATGACTCAAGTTGAAAAAATGACAAACTAAGGGGACTAAGACAAAACCCTAAGTTAGTTTTTATGTACAAGAGAGGTCCTATGGTTAATGAGGTTTTCTAGTCCTAATGAGAAAAAGGAAAAGAAGAAAAGATAACTTAGAAATCAACTTACTTCCTAAGGAAGGTAAGTTGTTTCTAAAGAAAGGGAAAACTTATAAGCAAGCACCAAGTGCTAAGGCAAACACAATTAAAATGCATAAGAGATGAGAATGAAGTAATGCTTACCTCAATCTTCCCCCCTACACAACAAAAGTTAGCATGACAATGCATATTGAAAGTAAAATCAAAGCATGAAAGCGATTAAGTACCATAAACGTCCTAGAATGGAACTAGGGTTCAAAATAAGACCTAAGTCTAAAGGTGAAGGTACCTAAGGGTTACATGACTTTTAAAGTCAGTAGCTACATGATATAGGTCCCTAAGTAGGCTATGATATCTCACAAGATCAAACTATGTACAAAAAGTTCACTTAAGTTCACCTAAATGCAAATTAGGGTTTATGGATGAAGTATGAATGCATATGGATTACAAGCATGAATTAATACATGAAATGAACATCAAAGTCAGTAGTGAATGCTTATGAATGAGGATGAATGAATATACAATCATGGATTCAATGGATTAGGCATATGGAGCAATGAGAAGAAGATATGAGAAGAAACGAACAAAAATCGCATAAGGTCGCACATGATGAAAGTTAAGGAAGAATGGCATGTGAATATGCATGAAATGATTATGGGTCAGTAGCATACAAGGTATGATATGCAATTAGAATGCATGAATATGCATTAATGATTTCCACATAATTAATGTTATTATTTAGAGGAGAAGAGAAATGAGTTTAGGTTAAAGTTAATTCACATAAGTATGCACTTTAAAACACTAAAACAAACCAAATGAGTATGGTTCAAAAAGTGACCTATGACTGGAATTAAAGACATAAAAATGACCTATAATCAACTCCTAAAAGTTACCAAAAATCCCCTCAAGAAAATGGCATGAATGCCTTCTTAACATTTAGGATCTAGAGCAAATACACACATGAATCAACCTAGGATCTAGGTGACATGGAAAAATAGCAAAAAGCCTTTAAAAATTATGAAATTAAATCCCTGGAATGATATAGTGATTATCTCACATGGTATAAAAGGATTTCATAAAATCATACACCAAAGTGCCAAAACAAATCCTTGACTAGCAAGGTAACAAATCATGATCATCAAAAAACAACTCCACAAAGTGGATAAAAAAGGGCATCTAAAATTATGAAAAAAATGCCTAAGGAGCATCAAAATGTCACAAATTACAGTGATTAATCACAAAAAAAATAGGTTTCACACCTATGGGGAAAAATCGATTTTGGTCCCTTATGCCAAAACATTCCTTTTTGGGACAACTTATGATCTAAAATCCAAATTAATCATTAAAATCAACCAAATATGGAAACAAAAAATATGAAAAATTAATTAAGAGGATGAGGATCACTCATGAATTTTTCCAGAATTTTATCTCACCTAAAACTATTTTTAATAATTGTGACGAAACGGGCAAAAAAGGGAATTTTAAGGGGAAGTGAAAGGAAGCGATCCTAATGGTTCGTAACCTAATCCCTAAGTTCCGAAATCGATACATATCATCAATAATCACAAATAAAACCAATGCCTCATGTGGGAGGGCTCAGTATGCACCTTAAATTATATGGTCCTAAGCCGCATACGACTATAATGATGCTTAAAAGTGGAGAATCGAGATTACTTACTTGACCGAAGTGTCGATTCTTCACATAAAAGAAATCCGAAAAAACCTCAAGCTAGGTCTTGTAGTCTCCTATGAGCAAAATAAATGCTCATCTTCCATATTCACTTTGCGATGCCTCACCATACTCGAAATCGATGCAATATCGATCAAAAAGACATGAACACTTTAATTCAAAATTAGTACTAAACACTAATTAAAATTCTCACAAAAAATTCTAATTAAAAAAATGTCAATAAATGGATTAAAATATCAACCCACATAAATTAATTAACAACAAAAATTAATTAAAAAACAAATTATGTATAAATTTCTAAAAAAACATAGACAAGAACGCATGGGGTGAGAAAAGGAATCTTGTGGTGCTGATAAGCATTTCCGTAGGCCCAAACCCAGAAGGCCCATGCACAGGAGGGGGTGCATAAGTGATTTGGGTGTGCAAATAGAAGCCCACAGATTCTGAGGCCCAATTTGAATAGGTTAGTGCAGGGGGGTGTAAACATGAAAACGAAAGTGTGGAAAAGAAATCCATGGGGTTTGGGCCCAAAATACATCCTCATGAAACCCTAATCTCACCATGTATAACGACTGAAATAAAGAACCCTTGAGAACATGTTCTTAAACATGTCTCCGCCGCAACCCTTTCTTCTCCACAACCACCGTCGTCCGTTCATCATCTTACAGCCTAGCTTCTTCTTCGTTTCTTCAAATCGCTGCCTTTCCTCAGCTTCATCTCTCTGTGTCATTCATTTCCGTCTTTGATCGTCTCCTATGTGTGACCTATGTTCGTCGTTGACATCATCTTCTTCATCGCATCTCCGATCAATGAACATCAGCAACAAAGACTCCCGCCGTGTCGTGGCCTGACGGCGGCGGCGGCAGAAGAAACAAACAATCACGTTGTGCTCTTGTTAGCAGCGATTCTTTTTCCTTCTTCTCCGTTTTAATGCTTACGGTCGCACCGTCAACCCGTCGAAGTGTTCTTCACTCCATTGGCGACGTTCTATCATCAGGTTTTGAAATCGGCATGAAATGGTTCAATAAGACTAACCAGATAGTTATGAAGTCGAGAGAGAAAAGGTCAATTCACTCTGGAAAACGACCGAAGAATGTGCTTAGGTATGAATACTTCTAATTTTTTCACTTCTTCTTCAAAGTATTGCGGTTCTGAGTTTAATCCTTCTTCTTCTTGGTTCCGCAGATCTGTTTGTGACGACGTTGAACCGTTATGTTTCTGTTATCGGAGTCTTGCGGTTATGCTGATTATTGTTGAATGTTGGAGAAGAAGATTGAGTGATCGCGGCGATGCGGTTTGAGATGATGATCTTGGTGATTCTCCGCGATCGCACCATGAAGCTGGAGGTGATAACATGAATCTTTAGGTATGAATAATTGATCCAATCTCCACCTATTTTTTACCGTCGATTTCGTTATCTCTATTGAATCTTGCCCTCATTCTTCTGAAATTCCGTGTTCGGAGTTTGTTCTTGTTGTGAGGTGAAAGCGTTCTTGAGTTTTGCAGTGATGTTGTTGAGGACTGATGATTCGTGCAGGGTATGGAGGATTGGTAAAGGTGATTCTGAGAAGGCAGAAGATGGAGATTATGATGCAGGTTCTTGAAGCTTTGCTAAGGATTATTTTGAGGTGAATGCTCTTATCTGAAATTGCTCCTCCTGAACTGATTATGAGTTATTGTTGATGATGATGATTTGTGATGCAGGTTTATGATAAAATCAAAAAAAGACTAATGAATGGTTGGAGCTAGATAATTGAAAGGTTGAAGGGGAAGAAGAGTGATGGTTCTAAAGAAGAATTTTTGAAAGTTTTTCAATATCGAAGATTGATGAAGATATGAAGAAAAAAAAATGGAGTTTTTTTTAAAGTGAGAATCTTGATGCAAGTTTTGTAGGTGAATTGGTGATGATGAAGTGAAAAAGTGGGATTGAGGTTGAGATTATGGCCAAGAAGAATGGAAAGACTGAAGAGGACCCCTTTTTCGCTTTTGTTCTGTTTCTCCTTTTTTCTCTTCCCTACTGAGTTTCTTTCTCTTAAGATGTAACTGAATTTTTTTTATCAGTTGGAAAAATCCTCCCTTTTTCCTGCTATATCAGTTTATAACTGAAATTTTTCTGTTATTTTGTTGTAACTGAATTATTAATTGTTATCACTGATTTTTCTGTAATCGAGAGTGAATGAAGAGTTTTGTTTGTTTTTTTGTTGTTGTTGAGAATCTTTTAGAGATTGAATAGTTATTTTGATGAAGAGGTCAATGGGAATTATCAGAGTCAGAAATCTGCAGCCAATTTGTTATATATTCCATTTCCGTTATTGCCAAAACTCCCTTGTTATGAGTTTTTTCTTAGAAAATCCCTGCTGAGTTTTTCAGGTGTAATCCCCTTTTTTATTTGCCACCAACATTATTTTTTATTCAATTCCTCTTCCCTTGAGATAAAAATGGGCCAAGTGAATTTTAAATTTGAAGCCAACACACGGGTCTTTGTATTTAGGGCCCAAAAGATAATAACTAGGCTTACTATTAAAAGAAGTAAACTTCAATTACTAATAATAAACCTAATTAAATCGATGAATATGGAGGTCTAAAAAGATAATAATTAAATCTACTATTAAAAGAAGAAACTTCCATTAATAATAAATTTAATTAAATCGATTAATAGTATGGAGGTCATCAAACACATCCCTTTGAATTGTAATCAAACCTCCACTTGGAATAGAATCCTATCAGTGCAACGACGAAGAATGATGAACCGCACACTCTGACTAGGTCAGCGACAAATTACTTCATATAAATGGATTCCAAATCTTCCTTTCCATGCTCTATAGGTATATCCCGAATTAAACAACCTCTGAAATCCATATGACGCTTTTTGTGATCGAAACGTCCAGACTTTAAGGACCAGCTTAGTAAACTTCAGTACAAAGGAGAAACCCTAAACCAACACCTGAACTTTCCAATTAAACAAACTTTAACACTGGATGGCCCTCTGTGAGAAACTGTTCACCATGATGAGATTTCAACCCTTCTATCAGTCTTGAGTGCACCATATCTAGATGTATCACCTCTAGGCAAGGAGAAATAAGTCACAAGATCCCAATCCTGAGAAGCCGAAGAAAATGCATGATTGTGATTATATGACCTAATGGAAAATGCAGATGAATGCGAAGCGAAAAGCCAGCAAAGGGAAAAAAGAATGAGGGAAAATTTTGAGGTATTACAAACACCAGTATAATCCCTTATGACTTTGAAATACCAATTTACCAAGCAGAAGAGGGTGATGAGGACGATTGTGATCTTCTAGAGGAATTAGCCAGACTGTTAAGGCAATGGAGTAAAAGAAATACAATCTCACCAGGAACTAATGGATGTGATCAATCTAGGGACTGAAGATCAAAATTGGGACTTCTTTGGACATGGATATAAAAAGACAAATTAATCAAGGTATTATATGGGTATACATAAGCATTCAAACAGTTTCCTCCTGAACCAAGAATACCCTAAAAATGCTTCAGACAGGGATAAAGAAACTCTCTGAAGATTGGTTGCCCAATTCTTCCTCAATGAAATGAATCAAGATACGTGTCTCTTAAAAAAATTGTCAAAATTAAAATAAAATATTAAAATAAAATAAAAATGAATCGGATAACCCAACCAGTTTACTTTCGATGTAGGGTAAAATTCAAACCGGAATACGTAGGCCCTATACTTCAGATTATGAATTTTCCTAAACCGGATAACACAAACGTGTTACTTCCGGTGTAAGATTTTAGTTAACCAAAATTCTTCTTATGGCTACTTCTGGTTTGCAAATTTTATATACCGGATTACTTATCCTTGTTACTTCCGATTCTTGTCGTGCAATGTCAAGAGATAATCTTTTACTACTCTGACTTCGCGATAAAAGTTAAAAATAATTAAATAAAAATTGAAAAGATATAATTAAAATAATGAAAAATCTATAAAAATAGGGGGGCAATTGTAGAGGTACAAGGTAAAATTTTCTAGTTTCTTTCATCAACCAATTAAAATAGAAACAAAATACAAAGTTTAAAGTTTAAGTTTATTTATTTATTTCCAAAAACTACAATTTGTTTTTGTTAAAGATTAAAACGAATTTCACCCTCAAAACATCCATTTATTTTCATGTTTAGGAGTATAAAACACACTATAGTTGACTTGTTGACTTGGAAAAAAAGAAGTATTACATTTGGACACACTTAATTAACTATGTCAATAGACGAATTAATTTGGACATATGCATATTTTTAGACGTAATTAAGGGGCAAAGCTTTCACATTGTAACAAATGGATCCACGTTGAAGAGTTTGTTGTAGATAATTAATGTAAGCTTATGAATACGAATATTTCAATAATATATGCAAAAAAAAATATATAATAGATTCAACCTTTTAAACTTCAAGTCATAAAAAAAAGAAGAAGCTAGATTTCAAGTCAACAACACCTCTATTAATATATTAGAGGCCAGAAAAAATGAATTAAAATCACAAAAATTCTCAAACATATATTGCCATTAAAAAAACTATCCATAAATACTACTATATCCGTTTTTTTTTATAATTGTCATTTTTAAATTTATTTCATATATTAAAATGAATAATTATTGTTATTTTGTGACAATTACTTTCATTTAATCTATAATACTGCTAATTATTTATTATTTTAATATACTTTTTTTCTCTCTTCATAATAAATATCAAGAATAATTTTAAGAAAATAACCATTACAATTTGAAAAAGACAATTAAAAAAAACATAAAATTTTCAAAATAACGACAATTAAAAAGTAATGAAGGGATTGTAAGTAAATATATTCATCCTCCTAATTGATGAATTAGCAAAACTAATAATATTATTAGTTTTCCTAATAAGTTACACAAGTGCTAAAGCTGTTTAGTGTAGATTTAGGGGGAGAATGTATCCCTCGATATTGGGGTCCGCATGCCAAATAATTCAACCATGTTGATGAAAAATTGTTTTCAAATGAGTCATTCAAAGCTTGCTACTAAGAGAGAAAGATGCATTTTCTAGGAATGTTACTATCAATTTTTCATATCCACAAATACTAATTACTTGACTTATCTTATGCCGTGAAATATAGGTAGCCCAATCAATTATCAAAATATCAAATTGTAATTAATTTGTGTGCGACAATAAATACGTCGTGACTATAAGAGTGGCCAAAGAGCATGATAGTCTCACACAAACATTGTATGCAATTCATTACATCTCAAAATAATAATGAACTTCAAAAATTCTTTATCTTTCTATGGTCTCAAAATCTGGATGACCTTTCTTCTTATTTGGGGTTTGATCCTTGAGATTCAATCTGTCACACTGAATTCTCAACTTCAAATGGAAGCAAACGCCATATGGAATAGTGGATGGTGAAATTCCTTCTCAGTTTGGACATTTTATGCAACTTATTTTAACTAACAATAATCTAATTGGAGTGATCCCTCAATCTCTCTGTAATGTCACTTATGTAGATATTTCCCACAACTGCTTAAAGGATCCTATTCCAACTTGTGTTGATCTTTTTTCTAGAATAACGTGGGACAAGGAGGCTTGTATGAAAAGTAAAAATAATGTTTTCAGTTTTGTGGTTATACTTTTAATCTCATTTTTGGGCGGCTTGATAGCAGCCATTTTACTTTTCTTGTGCTTGAAATATTGTTATAATGTTTTTAAGAACAAGCACACCAAGAAAACGAAAACAAAGAATGGGGATTTGTTTTGTATTTGGAATTACGACGGAAAAATTGCATACGATGACATTATTAAAGCAACAGAAGACTTTGACATGAGAAATTGCATTGGAACTGGAGCATATGGAAGTGTTTATAAGGCACAATTACCATGTGGTAAAGTTGTAGCCTTAAAGAAACTTCATGGATATGAAGCACAGATTCCATCTTTTGATGAGAGTTTTAGAAATGAAGTGAGAATTTTATCAGAAATAAAGCATCGACATATTGTGAAGCTTTATGGTTTTTGCTTGCACAAAAGAATAATGTTTTTGATCTATCAGTACATGGAGAGAGGAAGTTTGTTCTCTATCTTGTATGATGATGTAGAAGCCATGGAATTCAATTGGAGAAAGAGGATTAACTTTGTGAAAGGAGTAGCAAATGGTTTGTCATATCTTCATCATGAAAGCCCAACTCCAATAGTGCATAGAGACATATCTAGTAGCAATATTCTACTAAACAGTGATTGGGAGGCATGTGTTGCGGACTTCGGCACTGCTCGACTTCTTCAACATGATTTATCCAATCGAACAATAGTTGCCGGAACTATTGGATACATAGCTCCAGGTAAATTAATCATTCATCTTTTTCTTTTCTTTTATCTATTTTATTTTTATTGATGCACAATTATTTTAATGCAGAGCTTGCATATACTATGGTTGTGACAGAAAAGTGTGATGTGTATAGCTTTGGTGTAGTCGCTCTTGAAACTTTAGTTGGAAGGCATCCTAAGGATATATTGTCATTACTTCAATCAACATCGATACAAAGTATCAAATTATGTCAAGTATTAGACAAACGTCTCCCGCTTCCAAATAATAATAGAATTTCACGAGATATAATTCATGTTGCGACAATTGCATTTGCCTGCTTAAATCTCAATCCTTGTTCTAGACCAACAACAAAAAGTGTTTCGCAAAGTTTTGTCATTGAGCTTCCACTATTAAGCATTCCTTTGAGTGGAATTTCATTGCAACAACTGATGAGTCAAGAACTCAAAGCTTTGTTTCATATTGAAAATATTTGAAGGAAAAACTTTGGAATAAATTAAGTTAAGTGACTTATAACTTAACGAAAGCATTGTAAATATTTATTTGAATATGTTGTTGCTAGAAATTAATGTTAAGGTTTATTATTCATGCATCTCAAATATATGTATGTATGTACGTAAGTTTCCAGTGCATTCGAATAAAATTGAATTACATCTCTTTGCAATCAATGCTATTAATTTAAAAAGGAGATAAAGATAATTCAATTACTTCAATCAAAATTGCAACAAAAAAATATTAATTGAGGTTTGGCCAATGTGACTCAGATTACATTATTCATCTGACTGAATTTAGATCTCCAGGCTACGAATTATGGTTTAGAGTTTTAAAGGCGAGATACGGGGATATTAGGATGATGATGTTGGATGGAGGTGCAATGCTCAGTAAAGATTCTAAGTACTCCTCTTGGTTTTTGGATTTGTTAGTGGACAATTGTAGAGTTGATTTAGGAGATGGTTTTGCTTCTTCTTTTTGAAAGACAGATTGGACGGGGAGTGGTCCGCTCTCGCGTGTTTTCCCTAACGTTTTCGCTGAATCGTGTGTGGTGAGAGTGTCGGTAGCTGTGATGGGCGGGTGGGTTGATGATAAACGGGAATTGGGTGATATCGGCTGTCATGGTTTGGGGTTTGTTGCTGCTATTTTGACTTATGGAGGAATAAGGTCTGGTTTTTTGGCGCAGTCGGATATGAATTGGAATGCCAGTTTGGGTGGACAGGGCCAGGATAATTCGGGTAATCACAGGCAGGAGTCCGACAACATTGTTTCTGGTTCTGTAGTTTCTGTCATTGCTTTTTTGTTGTCGCAACCTCTGTTTAGCTCAGTTAGCGGTGTGCAGTAATGGTTACTGGTGCTAATAATAGGAAGCAATTGCAGGTTTCATTTGTTGTTGGGCATGGTGTGGAATCTGTTGTATCGAGGCGGTCTCAGTTTTAATAGGCAAGGAGTTTTACATCAGAGCAGGTTGTTGGTTCTACCGTGTTGGTGCAGCCGAGTTCCGTCTCCGGTTTAGAAAAGGAATATCGCGCGTTGAGAAGTTTGTTGGTCAACTATGGTCTGAATCAAGACGGAAAGGATATAGTTGTGTGGAATGGTGAAAGTATTGGTGTTTTTTAGGTAAGTTCCTATTACCATTTAGATTTTTCTCGATTCATTCTGTTTGGTCCGTTTAATAGGAACGATCGGGTTTTCAGTTGGTTTGGAAATCGATGGTTCCGTTCAAAGTCAAGGATTTTGGGTGGAGGAGTTTTTCAAATAGTTTACCTACTAGAAACGTTTTTTTTTGTTTTTTTTAAGCAAAATATATATATATATATATATATATATATATATATATATATATCAAAAATACAAAGGGGTATTCAACCTGTATACAAACAAAAGATATACCACCACCTAATCCCGGAAACTATAACAAAAATTTCGTAGGATGTGTATACCAATCATAATAATTACAACAAAATTTCTTCCTATATTTTTTTCCAATCCACCACCAAGAAGATAAAATAGTATTTTGGATTACTTGTTCTTCTTCCCATAATCCATCCTTGAATATAATTGAATTCCTACAAAGCCAAATATGCCAACAACAAACTAACCAAAGAGCGACACTAAACTTGGGAGCAATATGCTTTAGCCTCAAAGCATTTACCCAATTAAATAAATGGTCAATGGTATTCATTTCGAATTATACCGCTCAATAATTCTCATCAAGTATGATGCAGAGAGGAATCATTTTGAATTATACCGCTCAATTATGTCCTTTTTGTTCGTTGTGTCCCAAGACTTTAAATCATCTTTTGTTAAAGTGTACGGTGGCTAATCTAGTTTGGTTGGAGATTTCGGCATGGTTAGATTTCAAGGCGGCCGTAGCTGTGGACCTCAAGGGTAGTTTTTTAGATTGGTCTGCTTTTTGTGGTTGACGGTTGTTTGGAACATTTGGTTGATTAGGAATGAGATCATTTTTTGGAATTCAAATTGGAATATTTTAGATTTGGTTTAGAAGATTTAGATTTCCATTTGGAAGTAGTCTTTGATGGAGAAATTATGCATTCCAATTGCAACTTATACGAGTTTGACAAGGATCCTTTATTTTTCTCGTCTTAGTGTGATTTGGTTTGTAATATATTTTTATTGTGACTAGCTTGGTCTTGGCCCCTTTTTTGTATTCTGGTAGAGTCCTCTTTGTACTCATTTCTCAATATATCTCTTGATTAAAATAAAAAAAAACTCCACTATTTTATATTTGCATTAAGAAAAACTAATGATACATACTATGACTTAATACATGCATCCTCCTAATTGATTTTATATTAGTTTTTTCAATATTTAGGATTTAGAGAAATAGTTTTTATATTTATAATCGTTAATAATACTTGATGAGAATTATTTGCATCCGAGTGTTAAAGTTGTTAAGTGTCGACTGAGGGGGCAATGTCTCCTTCAATATTGGGGTCCACATGCCAAATAATTCTACAAACTTGATGGAAAAAAAATTCAAATGTCTCCTTGAAAGCTTGCTACTAAGAGAAAAATATGTATTTTCTAGGAAGTTTACTATCAATTTTCCACATATTAACTATATATTTATTATCGGTCATACTATTTTTCATCCAATTTTCTCATTTCATTCTTAGCGTCAAACACACAGTTGTATAATTGATTAAATCAAGAGACGACTTGAGAAACACATGTCTAGATCTGTGTTTAACCAACGTTGAAAAGCTTATACATAGCAATAAATACATCAACATTTGAATAATTCCACAATGGTTGCTGCTAAGTTACATTTTCCATTAATGATAATATCACATCCACACATACTAATTACTACGCCGTGAGATATACGCTGTAATGAGAGAATATAAGAGTAGCCAAAGAGCGTACTAATCTCACAAAGCATTGTATGCATATTCATTACATTTCATAATAATAATAATGAACTTCAAACACTCTTTACTTTTCAATTTCTATGGTCTGAAAATGTGGATGGCATTTTTTCTTATTTGGAATTCAATCGTTAGGATTCAATCTGCCACACTCACATCTCAACTTTAAATGGAATCAAACGCCATAATCAATACCGGATGGTGGAACATGTCTAATCCGTACTTCAACATCTCAGAACGTTGTAATTGGCATAGAACGACACATTCGGTAACACATTGTGGATTTTTTGCATTGTTTTCTCTAATACTTTCAGTTTATGCATTGGAGTTTTTTTTTTATAATTTTATTTTAAGTTCATTTAGGTTCTATTTTGCTTTTGTCACTTTTTATGCATTTGTGGTGGTGTTTCATATTTTTCAGGTTCACTCTAGATGATTGTTCAAGTCTAAAAAGAGAAGAAGAAAAATGCCAAAGATTAGCACCAAAAGAAGAAGGACTGAGGAAGTAAAAACCAGTTTAGCCCTGAACAACCAAAAAGCTTTTTGTTCAACCTTTTTATACAAATTTATTTTAACTGCGCAGTCCTCAAGAGATCGACACTGAGAATAACCCCTATTATTACTACATCGATAAAATAGTACACTTGCTATTTTACCGATCAGAAGTCCATGAAAAAAATCATCTCAAAATAAAATTCTATTAAACTTTTTGAAATTCATGTTTCGGTCCAAAATAATAAGATATTATACACTAGTTTATACTAGTTTTGGTCAATAAATCAAATTAAATCGAGAATTATTCGAAATGCTATGAAACTTTTCAGATCATTTTTATATGTTACGAGGAAAGGTAATGAGTGAAGTCCATGCAAAAAATCATCTCAAAATTAGATTTTATAAAACTTTTCGAAATGCAGGTTTCGGTCAAAAAATCATAATATAGTGTACATTAGTTTATTCTAGTTTTGGTCAAAAAATCAAATTAAACTGAGGACTGTTAGAAATGATACAAAACTTTTCAGATCCTATCTATATGTAACAATAGAAGGTTGTGATGGAAGTTCATGCAAAAAATCATCTAAAACATATATTCTATGAAACTTTTCGAAATGCTAGTTTCTTTCAATAAAATCATAATATATTATACACTAGTTTATACAAGTTTCAGTAAAAAAATCAAATTAAATCGAGTATTGATCGAAATGCTACAAAACTTTTCAGATCTTTTCTATATTTTACAACGGAAGGTAATGATGGAAGTCCATGAAAAAAATCATCTCAAAATTAAATTCTATTAAACTTTTCAAAGTTTAAGTTTCGGTCCAAAAATAATAAGATACTATACATTTATGCTAGTTTCGGTCAAGAAAACAAATTAAATCGAGAATTATTCGAAATGCTACGAAACTTTTCAGATCCTTTCAATATGTTACGAGGAAAGGTAATGACGGAAGTCCATGCAAAAAATAATCTCAAATTTCTATTCTATAAAATTTTTCAAAATGCTAGTTTCTTTCAAAATATCATAATAAACTATACAATAGTTTAAACTAGTTTCGGTCAAGAAATCAAATTAAATCGAGTATTATCCGAAATGCTACGAAACGTTTCAGATACTTTCTATATGTTACGAGGAAACGTAATGAGGATAGTCCATGCAAAAAATCATCTTAAAATTAGATTTTATAAAAAAAAATCAAAATGTAAGTTTTAATCAATAAATCATGATATATTATACACTAATTTATACTAGTTTTGGTCAAGAAATCAAATTAAATCGAGGAATATTCAAAATGTGACGAAATGTTTCAGATCCTTTCTATATGTTACGAGGAAGGGTAATCAGGGATGTACATGCAAAAAAATCATCTCAAAATTAGATTCTATAAAACTTTATGAAATGCAAGTTTCGGTCAAAAAATAATAATACATTATACACTAGTTTATACTAGATTCGGTCAAAAAATCAAATTAAATTGAGTACTGATCAAAATAATACGAAATTTTTTAGATCTTTTCTATATTTTACGACAGAAGGTAATGAGGGAAGTCCATGAAAAAAATAATCTCAAAATTAAATTCTATTAAACCTTTGGAAATTCAAGTTTCAGTCCAAAATTCATAAGATATTATACACTAGTTTAAATTAGTTTCGGTCAAGAAATCAAATTAAATCTAGGATTATTCGAAATGCTACGAAATTTTTCTGATCCTTTCTATATGTTATGAGGAAGGGTAATGAGGGATGTACATGCAAAAAATCATCTGAAAATTAGATTCTATAAAAAATTTCGAAATGCAAATTTCGGTCAAAAAATCATAATATATTATACACTAGTTTATACTAGTATAGGTCAAAAAATCAAAATAAATGATGACTGTTCGAAATGATACGAAACTTTTCATTTCCTTTCTGTACGTAACAAAGGGAAGGTTGTGATGGAAGTTCATGCAAAAAAAATTAAAATATTAGATTCTATGCAACTTTTCGAAAAGCTAGTTTCTTTCAAAAAATCATAATATATTTTACACTAGTTTATACTAGTTTTGGTCCAAAAATCAAAATACAACGAGTACCGATCAAAATACTACCAAACTTTTCATATCTTTTCTATAATTTACATGGAAGGTAATGAGGGAAGTCCATAAAAAAAATCATCTCAAAATAAAATTCTATTAAACTTTTTGAAATTCAAATTTCGGTCCAAAATCATAAGATATTATACACTAGTTTATACTAGTTTCAGTCAATAAATCAAATTAAATCGAGGATCATTCGAAATGCTATGAAACTTTTCAAGTCCTTTCTATATGTTATGAGGAAAGGTAATGAGGGAAGTCCATGCAAATAATCATCTCAAAATTAGATTCTATAAAACTTTTAAAAATGAAAGTTTCGGTTAAAAAATCATAATATATTGTAAATTAGTTTATTCTAGTTTTGGTCAAAAAATCAAATTAATCTGAGGACTGTTAGAAAGGATACAAAACTTTTCAGATCCTATTTATATGTAACAATAGAAGGTTGTGATGGAAGTTCATGCAAAAAATCATCTAAAATTTATATTCTATGAAACTTTTCGAAATGCTAGTTTCTTTCAAGAAAATCATAATATATTATACACTAGTTTATAATAGTTAAATCGAGTATTGATCGAAATGCTAAACAATTTCAGATATTTTCGATATTTTACGAAGGAAGGTAATGAGGGAAGTCCATGAAAAATTCATTTCAAAATTCAATTCTATTAAACTTTTGGAAATTTAAGTTTCGTTCCAAAAATCATAAGATATTATACACTAATTTATACTAGTTTCTATCAAGAAATCAAATTAAATCGAGGATTATTCGAACTGCTACGAAACTTTTCAGATGCTTTCTATACGTTATGAGGAAAGGTAATGAGAGAAGTCCATGCAAAAAATCATCTCAAAATTTGATTCCTTAAAACTTTTCGAAATGTTAGTTTCATTCAAAATATGATAATAACTATACAATAGTTTAAACTAGTTCCGATCAAGAAATCAAATTAAATCGTGGACTATTAGAACTGCTATGAAACTTTTCAGATCCTTTCTATATGCTAATAGTGAAGGTAATGAGGGAATTCCATGCAAAAAATAATCTCAAAATTAGATTCTAACAAAAATTTGAAATACAACTTTCAGTCAATAAATCATAATATATTATACACTAGTTTATGCTAGTTTCGATCATAAAATCAAATTAAATCGAGTACTGGTCAAAATACTACCAAAGTTTTTAGATCTTTTCTACATTTTACGACCAAAGGTAATGAGGGAAGTCCGTGAAAAAAATCATCTCAAAATTAAATTCTATTAAACTTTTCGAAATTCAAGTTTCGATCCAAAAATCATAAGATATTATAAACTAGTTTAAACTTAGTTCGGTAAAGAAATCAAATTAAATTGAGGATTATTCAAAATGCTACGAAATTTTTCTGATCCTTTCTATATGTTACGAGAAACGGTAATGAGGGAAGTCCATGCAAAAAATCATCTAAAAATTAGATTCTATAAAAATATTCGAAATGCAAGTTTCGGTCAAAAAATCATAATATATTATACACTAGTTTATACTAGTATCGGTCATAAAATCAAAATAAATCGAGGATTGTTCTAAATGATAAGGAACTTTTAAGTTCCTTTCTATATAAAACAAAGTGAAGGTTGTGATGGAAGTTCATACAAAAAATAATCAAAAACTTGAATTCTATGAAACTTTTCGAAATGCTAGTTTCTTTCAAGAAAATCATAATTTATTATACACTAGTTTATACCAGTTTCAGTCCAAAATCCAATTAAATCGAGTATTGATCAAAATGCTACAAAACTTTTCAGATCTTTTCTATATTTTACGACGGAAGGTAATGAGGGAAGTCCATGAAAAAAATCATCTAAAAATTTAATTATATAAAAATTTTAGAAATTCAAGTTTCGGTCCAAAAATCATAATACACTAATTTATACTAGTTTCGGTCAAGAAATCAAATTAAATTGAGTATTATTCGAAATGCTACGAAATGTTTCAGATCCTTTCTATATGTTACGAGGAAAGGTAATGAGGATATTTCATGTAAAAAATCATCTCAAAATTCGATTCTATAAAACTTTTCCAAATGCTAGTTTCTTTCAAAATATCATCATAAACAATACAAAAGTTTAAACTAGTTTCGGTCAAGAAATCAAATTAAATCTAGGACTATTTGAAATGCTACGAAACTTTTCAGATCCTCTCTATATATTACGAGGGAAGGTAATGAGGGTAGTCCATGCAAAAAATCATCTCAAAATTAGATTTTATAGAAAAATTTGAAATGTAAGTTTCAGTCAATAAATCATAATATATTATACACTTGTTTATACTAGTTTTGGTCAAGAAATCAAAATTAAATCGAGGAATATTCAAAATGTGACGAAATTTTGCAGATCCTTTCTATATGTTACGAGGAAGGGTAATGAGGGAAGTCCATGCAAAAAAATCATCTCAAAATTAGATTCTATAAAACTTTTTGAAATGCAAGTTTCGGTCAAAAAATAATAATACATTATACACTAATTTATACTAGTTTCAGTCAAAAAATCAAATTAAATTGAGTACTGATCAAAATAATACGAAAATTTTCAGATCTTTTCTATATTTTACGACGAAAGATAATGAGGGAAGTCCATGAAAAAAATCATCTCAAAATTAAATTCTATTAAACTTTTGGAAATTCAAGTTTCGGTCCAAAAATCATAAGTTATTATACACTACTTTATACTAGTTTCGGTCAACAAATCAAATTAAATCTAGGATTATTCGAAATGCTACGAAATTTTTCTGATCCTTTCTATATGTTACGAGGAAGGGTAATGAGGGAAGTACATGGAAAAAATCATCTGAAAATTAGATTCTATAAAAAAAATTCAAAATGCAAGTTTCGGTAAAAAATCATAATATATTATACACTAGTTTATACTAGTATAGGTCAAAAAATAAAAATAAATCGAGGACTGTTCAAAATGATACGAAACTTTTCAGTTCCTTTCTGTATGTAACAAAGGGAAGGTTGTGATGGAAGTTCATGCAAAAAAATTCAAAATATTAGATTCTATGAAACTTTTCGAAATGCTAGTTTCTTTCAAAAAATCATAATATATTATACACTAGTTTATACTAGTTTTGGTCCAAAAATCAAATTACAACGAGTACCGATAGAAATACTACCAAACTTTTCATATCTTTTCTATATTTTACATGGAAGGTAATGAGGGAAGTCCATGAAAAAAATCATCTCAAAAAAAAAATCTATTAAACATTTTGAAATTCAAGTTTCGGTCCAAAATCATAAGATATTATACATTAGTTTATACTAGTTTCAGTGAATAAATCAAATTAAATCGAGGATCATTCGAAATGCTATGAAACTTTTCAGATCCTTTCAATATGTTACAAGAAAAGGTAATGAGGGAAGTCCATGCAAATAATCATCTCAAAATTAGATTCTATAAAACTTTTAAAAATGCAAGTTTCGGTTAAAAAATCATAATATATTGTACATTAGTTTATTCTAGTTTTGGTCAAAAAATCAAATTAATCTGAGGACTGTTAGAAAGGATACGAAATTTTTCAGATCCTATCTATATGTAACAATTGAAGGTTGTGATGGAAGTTCATACAAAAAATCATCTAAAATTTGTATTCTAAGAAACTTTCTGAAATGCTAGTTTCTTTCAAGAAAATCATAATACATTATACACTAGTTTATAATAGTTTCACTCAAAAAATTAAATTAAATCGAGTATTGATCAAAATGTTACAAAATTTTCAGATATTTTCTATAAAACTTTTCAAAATTTAAGTTTTGGTCCAAAAATCATAAGATATTATACACTAATTTATACTAGTTTCGGTAAGGAAATCAAATTAAATCGAGGATTATTCGAAATGCTACAAAAATTTTCTGATCTTTTCTATATGTTACGAGGAACGGTAATGAGGGAAGTCCATGCAAAAAATAATCTCAAAATTAGATTCTATAAAAATTTTCGAAATGCAAGTTTTGGTCAAAAAATCATAATATATTATGCACTAGTTTATACTAGTATCGGTCAAAAAATCTAAATAAATCGAGGATTGTTCTAAATGATAAGGAACTTTTAAGTTCCTTTCGATATGTAACAAAGGGAAGGTTGTGATGGAAGTTCATGCAAAAAATAATCAAAAACTTAAATTCTATGAAATTTTTTGAAATGCTAGTTTCTTTAAAGAAAATCATAATTTATTATACACTAGTTTATACCAGTTTCAGTCAAAAATCAAATTAAATCGAGTATTGATCGAAATGCTACAAAACTTTTCAGATCTTTTCTATATCTTACGGCGGAAGGTAATGAGGGAAGTCCATGAAAAAAATCATCTCTTAATTAAATTCTATTAAACTTTTCAAAATTCAAGTTTGATTCCAAAAATCATAAGATATTATAAACTAGTTTCGGTAAAGAAATCAAATTAAATCGAGGATTATTCGAAATGCTAAGGAACGTTTCAGTTCCTTTCTATATGTTTCGAGGAAAGGTAATGAGGGAAGTCCATGCAAAATATAATCTCAAAATTAGTTTCTATTAAAAAAATTTGAAATGCAAGTCTCAGTTAATAAATCATAATATATTATACAATAGTTTATACTATTTTCATTCAAGAAGTGAAATTAAGTCGAAGAATATCAAAATGCTAGAAAATTTTCAGATCCTTTCTATATGTTACGAGGAAGGGTAATGAGGGAAGTCCATGCAAAAAATTATCTCAAAATTAGATTATATAAAACTTTTAAAAATGAAAGTTTTGGTAAAAAAAATCATAATACATTATACACTAGTTTATACTAGTTTCTTTCAAAAAATAAAATAAATCGAGGACTTTTCGAAATGATAAGGAACTTTTCAGTTCCTTTCTATATGTAACAAAGCGAATGTTGTGATGGAATTTCATGCAAAAAAAAATCTAAGACTTAGATTCTATGAAACTTTTCGAAATGCTAGTTTCTTTCAAAAAAATCATAATATACTATATATTAGTTTATAATAATTTCAGTCAAAAAATCAAATTAAATCGAGTACTGATCGAAATGTTACAAAACTCTTCTGATCTTTTCTATATTTTACGATAGAAGGCAATGAGGGAAGTCCATGAAAGAAATCATCTCAAAATTAAATAATATTAAACTTTTCAAAATTCAAGTTTCGGTCCAAAAATCATAAGATATTATACACTAGTTTATACTAGTTTCGGTCAAGAAATCTAATTAAATTATTTTGAGGACAATTCAAAAAATCATCTCAAAATTAGATTCTATAAAACTTTTAGAAATGCAAGTTTCGGTCAAAAAATAATAATTTAATGTACACTAGTTTTTCTAGTTTTGGTCAAAAAATCTAATTAAATTTACAGTTGTTCGAAAGGTTACGGAACGTTTCAGATCCTATCTATATGTAACAATAGAAAGTTGTGATGCAAGTTCAAGCAAAAAAATCATCTAAATCATAGATTCTATGAAACTATTTGAAATGCTAGTTTCTTTCATAAAATTATAATATATTATACACTAGTTGATACTAGTTCCAGTAAAAAAAATCAAATTAAATCGAGTACTCATTGAAATGCTACAAAACTTTCAGATCATTGCTATATTTTACGACGGAAGGTAATGAGGGAAGTTCATGCAAAAAATCATCTCAAAATTAAGTTTTATTAAACTTTTTGAAATTTAAGTTTCGGTCCAAAAATCATAATATATTATACACTAGTTTATACTAGTTTCGGTAAAAAAAATTAAAATAAATCGAGGACTGTTCGATATGATAAGGAACAAGTTCCTTTCTATATGTTACGAGGAAAGGTAATGAGGGAAGTCCATGCAAAAAATTATCTTAAAATTAGATTCTACAAAAAAAATTTGAAATTCAAGTTTTAGTCAATAAATCATAATATATTATACACTAGTTTATACTAGTTTCGTTCAAGAAATAAAATTAAATTGAGGAATATTCAAAATGCTACGAAATTATTCAGATCCTTTCTATATGTTACGAGGAAGGGTAACGAGGGAAGTACATGCAAAAAATCATCTCAAAATTAGATTATATAAAACTTTTAAAAATGAAAGTTTCGGTAAAAAAATCATAATATATTATACATTAGTTTATACTTGTTTTGGGCAAAAAATCAAAATTTATCAAGTATTGTTTGAAATGATAAGGAACATTGTAGTTCCTTTCTATATGTAACAAAGGGAAGGTAGTGATGGAAGTTCATGCGGAAAAAAAAAACTGAGATTCTATAAAACTTTTCGAAATGCTAGTTTCTTACAAAAAATCATAATATATTATACATTAATTTATACTAGTTTCAGTCAATAAATTAAATTAAATCGATTATTGATTGAAATGCTACCAAACTCTTCGGATCTTTTCTAAATTTTACGACAGGAGGTAATTTGGGAAGTTCATGAAAGAAAATATCTCAAAATTAAATTTTATTAAACTTTTCGAAATTCAAGTTTCGGTTCAAAAAATCATAATATATTATACACTAATTTATACTAGGGAAGGTTTTGACACGAAATTTTTCAGATCTTTTCTATATGTTACGAGGGAAGGTTTTGAGGAAAGTCCATGCAAAAAATTATCTCAAAATTAGATTCTATGAAACTTTTCGAAATGCTAGTTTCTTTCAAATAAATCATAATATACTATATACTAGTTTATACTAGTTTCGGTCAAAAAATAAAATTAAATCGAGGACTATTCAAAATGCTACGAAACTTTCCAGATCCTTTCTATATGATACGAGGGAAGGTAATGAGGGATGTCCATGCAAAAATATCATTTCAAAATTAGATTCTATCAAAAAATTAGAAATGCAACTTTCGAAATGGAAGTTCATGCAAAAAAACATCTAAAACTTAGATTCTATGAAATTTTTCGAAATGCTAGTTTCTTTCAAAAAATCATAATATACTAAACACTAGTTTATACTAGTTTCGGTCAAAAAATCAAATTAAATCGACGAATATTCGAAATACAACGATACATTTTAGATCCTTTCTATATGTTACGAGGGAAGGTAATGAGGGAAGTACATGCAAGAAATCATCTCAAAATTAGACTCTATGAAACTTTTTGAAATTCAAGTTTCGGTCCAAAAATCATAAGATATTATACACTAGTTTATACTAGTTTCGATCAAGAAATCAAATTAAATCGAGGACTATTCGAATTGCTACGAAATTTTTCAAATCCTTTCTATATGTTACGAGGAAAGGTAATAGGGAAGTCCATGCAAAAAATAATCTCAAAATTAGATTGTATAAAACTTTTCGAAATCCAAGTTTCGGTTAAAAAAAATCATAATATATTATGCACTTGTTTATACTAGTTTCGGTCAAAAAATCAAATTAAATCAAGGACTGTTCAAAATGATATGAATATTTTTAGAACCTTTCTATATGTAACGAGGGAAGGTTGTGAGGGAAGCTCATGCAAAAAATCATCTAAAACTTAGATTATATCAAACTTTTCAAAATGCTAGTTTCATTCAAAAAAACATAATATATATTATACACTAGTTTCTGTAAAAAAATCAAATTAAATAGATTACTGATCGAAATGCTACAAAACATTTCAGATCATTTTTATATTTTACGACGTAAGGTAATGAGGGAAGTCCATGCGAAAAATCATCTCAAAATTAAATTCTATTAAAATTTTCGAAATTCAAATTTTGGTCCAAAAATCATAATATATTATACTCTAATTTATACTAGTTTCAGTAAAAAAACAAATTAAATCGATGACTATTCAAAATGATACAAAAAATTTCAGATCCTTAATATATGTTATGAGGGAAGGTTATGATGAAAGCCCATGAAAAAAAATCATCGCAAAATTAGATTCTATGAAAGTTTTCGAAATACTAGTTTCTTTAAAAAAATCATAATATATTATACACTAGTTTAAACTAGTTTCGTTGAAGAAATCAAATTAAATCGAGGACAATTCGAAATGCTATGAAACTTTTCAGATCCTTTCTATATGTTACGAGGAAAGGTAATGAGGGAAGTCCATGGAATAAATCATCTAAAAAATAGATTCTATAAAAAATTTCGAAATGCAAGTTTTAGTCAAAAATAAATAATATATTGTGCACTAGTTTATTCTAGTTTTGGTCAAAAAATCAAATTAGTTTGGGGATTGTTCGAAAGGATACAAAACTTTTCAGATCCTATCTATATGTAAAAATAGAAGGTTGTGATGGAAGTTCAAGTAAAAAAATCATTTAAAACTTAGATTCTATGAAACTTTTCGAAATGGTAGTTTCTTTCAAAAAATGATAATATACTATACACTAGATTATACTAGTTTCAGACAAAAAATAAAATTAAATCGACAAATGTTCGAAATACAATGAAACTTTTTAGATCCTTTATATATGTTACGAGGGAAGGTAATGCGGGAAGTACAGAAAAAAATCATCTCAAAATTAGACTCTATGAAACTTTTTGAAATTCAAGTTTCGGTCCAAAAATCATAAGATATTATACACGAGTTTATATTAGTTTCGATCAAGAAATCAAATTAAATTGAGGACTATTCAAATTGCTACGAAATATTTCAAATCCTTTCTATTTGTTACGAGGAAAGGTAATAGGGAAATCCATGCAAAAAATAATCTCAAAATTAGATTCTATAAAACTTTTCGAAATCCAAGTTTCGGTTAAAAAAATCATAATATAATATGCACTTATTTATAATAGTTTCGGTCAAAAAATCAAATTAAATCAATGACTGTTCAAAATGATATGAATCTTTTTAGAACCTTTCTATATGTAACGAGGGAAGGTTGTGATGGAAGTTCATGCAAAAAATCATCTAAAACTTAGATTCTATAAAACTTTTCAAAATGCTAGTTTCTTTCAAAAAATCATAATATATATTATAACTAGTTAACACTAGTTTCAGTCAAAAAAATCAAATTAAATAGATTACTATTCGAAATGCTACAAAACATTTCAGATCATTTCTATATTTTATGACGTAAGGTAATGAGGGAAGTCAATGCGAAAAGTTTCATATCATTACGAGAAATCCTCGATTTAATTTGTTTTTTGACCTAAATTAGTATAAACTTGTGTATAATATACTATGATTTTTTGACTGAAACTTGCATTTTGAAAAGTTTCATAGAATCTAATTTTTCAGATGTTTGTTTTGCATGGACTTCCATCATAACCTTCCCTCGTAACATATATAAATAATCTGAAAAGATTGGTATCATTTCGAATAGCTCCCGGTTAAATTTGATATTTTTGACCGAAACTAGTGTATAATATATCATGATTTTTTTACCAAAACTTGCATTTCGAAAAGTTTCATAAAATCTAATTTTCATATTAATCGGTGCACGGACTTCAATCATAACCTTCCCCCGTAAAATATATAAATGATCTGAAATGTTTTGTAGCATTTCGAACAGTCTTTGATTTAATTTTATTTTTTTGACCGAAACTAGTATAACCTAGGTATAATACATTATGATTTTTCGACCGAAACTTTGATTTCGAAAAGTTTCATGGAATCTAATTTTCAGATGATTTTTTGCATGGACTTCCATCATAACCTTCCCCCGTAACATATATAAATGATCTGAAAAGTTCATTATCTTTTCGAACAGTCCTCGATATAATTTTATTTTTTTACCGAAACTAATATAAACTAGTGTATAATATACTATGATTTTTTGACCGAAACTTGCATTTCGAAAAGTTTCATAGAATCTAATTTCCATATGATTTTTTGCATGGACTTCCATCATAACCTTCCTTCATAAAATTTATAAACAATATGAAATGTTTCTTATCATTTCGAGAAATCCTCGATTTAATTTTATTTTTTGACCTAAATTAGTATAAAGTTGTTTATAATATACTATGATTTTTTGACTGAAACTTGCAGTTCGAAAAGTTTCATAGAATCTAATTTTTCAGATGTTTTTTTTTTGCATGGACTTCCATCATAACCTTCCCTCGTAACGTATATAAATAATCTGAAAAAGATTAGTATCATTTCGAATAGCCCCCGGTTTAATTTGATTTTTTTTGACCGAAACTAGTGTATAATATATCATGATTATTTTACCAAAACTTACATTTCGAAAAGTTTCATAAAATCTAATTTACATATTAATCTGTGCACGGACTACAATCATAACCTTCCCCCCAAAAATATATAAATGATCTGAAAAGTTTTGTAGCATTTCGAACAGTCATCGATTTAATTTGATTTTTTACCCTAAACTTGTATAAACTACTGTATAATATACTATGATTTTTGAACGAAACTTGCATTTAGAAAAGTTTCATAGAATCGAATATCCATATGATTTTTTGCATTGAATTCCATCATCAATTTCCCTCATAAAAGATATAAATGACATGAAAGTTTCGTATCATTTCGAGAAATCCTCGATTTAATTTGATTTTTTGACCTAAATTAGTATAAACTTGTGTATAATATACTATGAATTTTTTACGAAAAACTTGCATTTCGAAAAGTTTCATAGAATCTAATTTTCATATGTTTTTTTGTATAGACTTCAATCAAAACCTTCCCTCGTAACATATATAAATAATCTGAAAAGATTGGTATAATTTCGAATAGCCCCCGAGTTAATTTGATTTTTTTGACCGAAACTAGTGTATAATATATCATGATTTTTTGACCAAAACTTACATTTCGAAAAGTTTCATAGAATCTAATTTTCATATTAATCTATGCACGGACTTCAATCATAACCTTCCCCCATAAAATATATAAATGATTTGAATAGATTTGTAGCATTTCGAACAATCCTTGATTTAATTGGATATTTTTGACCGAAACTAGTATAAACTATCTATAATACATTATGATTTTTTGACCGAAACTTTGATTTCGAAAAGTTTCTTAGAATCTAATTTTCAGATGATTTTTTGCATGGACTTCCATCATAACCTTCCCCCGTAACATATATAAATGATCTGAAAAGTTTCGTATCTTTTTGAACATTCCTCAATATAATTATATTTTATTTACCGAAACTAATATAAACTAGTGTATAATATACTATGATTTTTTGACCGAAAATTGCATTTCGAAAAGTTTCATAGAATCTAATTTCCATATGATATTTTGCATGGACTTCCATCATAACCTTCCTTCATAAAATATATAAATGATATGAAAAGTTTTCATCATTTCGATAAATCCTTGATTTAATTTGATTTTTTGACCTAAATTAGTATAAACTTGTGTATAATATACATGAGTTTTTGACCGAAACTTGCATTTCGAAAAGTTTCATAGAATCTAATTTTTCAGATGTTTTTGTTGCATGGACTTCCATCTTAACCTTCCATCATAACATATATAAATAATCTTAAAAGATTGGTATCATTTCGAATAGCCCCCAGTTTAATTTGATTTTTTTGACCGAAACTAGTGTATAATATATCATGATTGTTTTTACCAAAACTTGCATTTCAAAAAGTTTCAAAAAATCTAATTTTCATATTAATCATTGCACGGACTTCAATCATAACCTTCCCCCGAAAAATATATAAATGATCTGAAAAGTTTTGTAGCATTTCGAACAGTCATCAATTTAATTTGATTTTTTACCCTAAACTTGTATAAACTACTGTATAATATACTATGATTTTTGACCGAAACTTGCATTTAGAAAAGTTTCATAGAATCGAATATCCATATAATTTTTTGCATTGAATTCCATCATCACTTTCCCTCATAAAATATAAAAATGATATGAAAGTTTCGTATCATTTCGAGAAATCCTCGATTTAATTTGATTTTATGAACTAAATTAGTATAAACTTGTGTATAATATACTATGATTTTTTTACGAAAAACTTGCATTTCGAAAAGTTTCATAGAATCTAATTTTCAGATGTTTTTTTGCAAAGACTTCAATCATAACCTTCCCTCGTAACATATATAAATAATCTGAAAAGATTGGTATCATTTCGAATAGCCCCCGAGTTAATTTGATTTTTTTGACCGAAACTAGTGTATAATATATCATTATTTTTTGACCAAAACTTACATTTCGAAAAGTTTCATAAAATCTAATTTTCATATTAATCTGTGCACGGACTTCAATCATAACCTTCCCCCATAAAATATATAAATGATTTGAATAGATTTGTAGCATTTCGAACAATCCTTGATTTAATTTGATTTTTTTGACCGAAACTAGTATAAACTAGGTATAATACATTATGATTTTTTGACCGAAACTTTGATTTCGAAAAGTTTCATAGAATCTAATTTTCAGATGATTTTTTGCATGGACTTCCATCATTACCTTCCCTCGTAACATATATAAATGATCTGAAAAGTTTCGTATCTTTTCGAACATTCCTCAATATATTTTTTTTTTACCGAAACTAATATAAACTAGTGTATAATATACTTTGATTTTTTGACCGAAACTTGTATTTCGAAAAGTTTCATAGAATCTAATTTCCATATGATATTTTGCATGGACTTCCATCATAACCTTCCTTCATAAAATATATAAATGATATGAAAAGTTTCTTATCATTTCGATAAATCCTCGATTTAATTTGATTTTTTGACCTAAATTAGTATAAACTTATGTATAATATACAATGAGTTTTTGACCGAAACTTGCATTTCGAAAAGTTTCATAAAATCTAATTTTTCAGATGTTTTTGTTGCATGGACTTCCATCTTAACCTTCCATCATAACATATATAAATAATCTGAAAAGATTGGTATAATTTCGAATAGCCCCCGGTTTAATTTGATTTTTTTGACTGAAACTAGTGTATAATATATCATGATTTTTTTACCAAAACATGCATTTCGAAAAGTTTTATAAAATCTAATTTTCATATTAATCAGTGCACGGACTTCAATCATAACCTTCCCCCGTAAAATATATAAATGATCTGAAAAGTTTCCTAGCATTTCGAACAGTCCTCGATTTAATTTGATTTTTTTGACCGAAACTAGTATAACCTAGGTATAATACATTATGATTTTTTGACCGAAACTTTGATTTCGACAAGTTTCATAGAATCTAATTTTCAGATGATTTTGTGCATGGACTTCCATCATACCATTCTCGCGTAACATATATAAATGGTCTGAAAAGTTCTTTATCTTTTCGAACAGTCCTCAATATAATTTTATTTTTTTACCGAAACTAATATAAACTAGTGTATAATATACTTTGATTTTTTGACCTAAACTTGCATTTCGAAAAGTTTCATAGAATCTAATTTCCATATGATTTTTTTGCATGGACTTCCATCATAACCTTCCTTCATAAAATATATAAATGATATGAAAAGTTTCTTATCATTTCGAGAAATCCTCGATTTAATTTGATTTTTTTGACCTAAATTAGTATAAACTTGTGAATAATATACTATGATTTTTTTACCGAAACTTACATTTTGAAAAGTTTCATAGAATCTAAATTTTCAGATGTTTTTTTTGCATGGACTTCCATCATAACCTTCCCTCGTAACATATATAAATATTATGAAAAGATTGGTATCATTTCGGATAGCCCCCAGAAGAATTTGATATTTTTGACCGAAACTAATGTATAATATATCACGATTTTTTGACCAAAACATGCATTTCAAAAAGTTTCATAAAATCTAATTTTCATATTAATCGTTGCATGGACTTCAATCATAACCTTCCCCCGTAAAATATATAAATGACCTGAAAGGTTTCGTAGCATTTTGAATAGTCCTCGATTTAATTTGATTTTTTTTACCGAAACTAGTATAACCTAGGTATAATACATTATGATTTTTGACCGAAACTTTGATTTCGAAAAGGTTCATAGAATCTAATTTTCAGATGATTTTTTGCATGGACTTCCATCATAACCTTCCCCAGTAACATATATAAATGGTCTGAAAAGTTCTGTATGTTTTCGAACAGTCCTCAATTTAATTTAATTTTTTGTTCCGAAACTAATATAAACTAGTGTATAATATACTATGATTTTTTGACTGAAACTTGCATTTCGAAAACTTTCATAGAATCTAATTTCCATATGATTTTTTACATGGACTTCCATCATAACCTTCCCTCATAAAATATATAAATGATATGAAAGTTTCTTATCATTTCGAGAAATCTTCGATATAATTTGATTTTTTTGACCTAAATTTGTATAAATTTGTGTATAATATACTATGATTTTTTGATCGAAACTTGCATTTCGAAAAGTTTCATAGAATCTAATTTTTCAGATGTGTTTTTTTTGCATGGACTTCTACCATAACCATCCCTCGTAACATATATAAATAATCTGAAAAGATTGGTATCATTTCGAATAGACCCCGGTTTAAATTAATTTTTTTGACTGAAACTAGTGTATAATATATCATGATTTTTTCACCAAAACTTACATTTAGAAAAGTTTCATAAAATCTAATTTTCATATTAATTTGTGCACGGACTTCAATCATAACCTTCTCCCGAAAAATTTATAAATGATTTGAAACGTTTCGTAGCATTTCGACAGTCCTCGATTTAATTTAATTTTTTGACCTAAACTTGTATAAACTACTGTATAATATACTATGATTTTTGACCGAAACTTGCATTTCGAAAAGTTTCATAAAATCCAATTTCCATATGATTTTTTACATGGAATTCCATCATAACCTTCTCTCATAAAATATATAAGTTATATGAAAAGTTTCTTTTCATTTCGAGAAATCCTTGATTTAATTTGATTTTTTTGACCTAAATTAGTTTAAACTTATGCATAATATAATATGATTTTTTGACCGAAACTTGCATTTCGAAAAGTTTCATAGAATCTAATTTTTCAGATGTGTTTTTTTTTTTGCATGGAATTCCACCATAACCTTCCCTCGTAACATATATAAATAATCTGAAAAGATTGGTATCATTTCGAATAGACCCCGGTTTAAATTAATTTTTTTGACTGAAACTAGTGTATAATATATCATGATTTTTTCACCAAAACTTACATTTAGAAAAGTTTCATAAAATCTAATTTTCATATTAATTTGTGCACGGACTTCAATCATAACCTTCTCCCGAAAAATTTATAAATGATTTGAAACGTTTCGTAGCATTTCGACAGTCCTCGATTTAATTTAATTTTTTGACCTAAACTTGTATAAACTACTGTATAATATACTATGATTTTTGACCGAAACTTGCATTTCGAAAAGTTTCATAAAATCGAATTTCCATATGATTTTTTACATGAAATTCCATCATAACCTTCTCTCATAAAATATATAAGTTATATGAAAAGTTTCTTTTCATTTCGAGAAATCCTTGATTTAATTTGATTTTTTTTGACCTAAATTAGTTTAAACTTATGCATAATATAATATGATTTTTTGACCGAAACTTGCATTTCGAAAAGTTTCATAGAATCTAATTTTTCAGATGTTTTTTTTGCATGGAATTCCACCATAACCTTCCCTCGTAACATATATAAATAATCTGAAAAGATTGGTATCATTTTGAATAGCCCACGAGTTAATTTAATTTTTTTAACCGAAACTAGTGTATAATATATCATGATTTTTTGACCAAAACTTGTATTTCGAAAGGTTTCATAAAATCTAATTTTCATATTAACTGTGCACGAACTTCACTCATAACATTCCCCCGTAAAATATATAAATGATCTGAATAGTTTCGTAGCATATCGAATAGTCCTCGATTTAATTTGATTTTTAGACCGAAACTAGTATAAACTAGGTATAATACATTATGATTTTTTGACCGAAACTTTGATTTCGAAAAATTTCATAGAATCTAATTTTCAAATGATTTTTTGCATGGACTTCCATCATAACCTTCCCACGTAACATATATAAATGATCCAAAAAGTTCAATATCTTTTTTAACAGTCCTCAATTTAATTTAATTTTTTTTACCGAAACTAATATAAACTAGTGAATAATATACTATGATTTTTTCACCAAAAACATGTATTTCGAAAAGTTTCATAGAATCTAATTTCCATATGATTTTTTGCATGGACTTCCATCATAACCTTCCCTCATAAAATATATAAATAAAATGAAAAGATTGGTATCATTTCGAGAAATCCTCGATTTAATTTGATATTTTGACCTAAATTATTATAAACTTGTGTATAATGTACTATTATTTTTTGACCGAAACTTGCATTTCGAAAAGTTTCATAGAATCTAATTTTTCAGATGTTTTTTTTGCATGGACTTCCATCATAATCTTCCCTCGTAACATATATAAATAATCTGAAAAAATTGGTACTATTTCGAATAGCCCCCGGTTAAAATTGATATTTTTGACCGAAACTAGTGTATAATATATCATAATTTTTTTTTACCAAAACTTGCATTTCGAAAAGTTTCATAAAATCTAATTTTCGTATTAATCAGTGCACGGTCTTCAATCATAACCTTCCCTTGTAAAATATATAAATGATCTAAAAATATTCCTAGAATTTCGAACAGTCTTCGATTTAATTTGATTTTTTTGACCGAAACTAGTATAACCTAGGTATAATACATTATGATTTTTTTTCCGAAACTTTGATTTCGAAAAGTTTCATAGAATCTAATTTTCAGATGATTTTGTGCATGAAATTCAATCATAACCTTCCCCCGTAACATAAATAAATGGTCTGAAAAGATCTGTATGTTTTCGAACAGTCCTCAATTTAATTTAATTTTTTTTACCGAAACTAATATAAACTAGTGTATAATATACTATGATTTTTTCACCCAAAACATGCATTTCGAAAAGTTTCATAGAATCTAATTTCCATATGATTTTTTGCATGGACTTCCATCATAACCTTCCCTCATAAAATATATAAATGATATGAAATGTTTCTTATCATTTGGAGAAATCCTCAATTTAATTTTATTTTTTGACCTAAATTAGTATAAACTTGTGTATAATATACTATGTTTTTTTGACCGAAACTTGCATTTCGAAAAGTTTCATAGAATCCCAATTTTCAGATGATTTTTTTGCATGGATTCCATCATATCCTTCCCTCGTAACATATATAAATAATCTGAAAAGATTGGTATCATTTCGGATAGCCCCCGGTTAAATTTGATGTTTTTGAACGAAACTAGTGTATAATATATCATGATTTTTGACCAAAACTTGCATTTTGAAAAGTTTCATAAAATCTAATTTTCATATTAATCGGTGCACGGACTTCAATCATAACCTTCCCCCGTAAAATATATAAATGATCTGAAATATTTTGTAGCATTACGAACAGTCTTTGATTTAATTTGAGTTTTTTGACCGAAACTAGTATAACCTAGGTATAATACATTATGATTTTTTGACCGAAACATTGATTTCGAAAAGTTTCATAGAATCTAATTTTCAGATGATTTTGTGCACGGACTTCAATCATAACCTTCCCCCGTAACATATATAAATGGTCTGAAAAGTTCTGTTTGTTTTCGAACAGTTCTCAATTTAAATTAATTTTTTTTACCGAAACAAATATAAACCAGTGTATAATATACTATGATTTTTTGACCAAAACTTGCATTTCGAAAAGTTTCATAGAATCTAATTTCCATATGATTTATTACATAGACTTCCATCATAACCTTCCCTCATAAAATATATAAATGATATGAAAAGTTTCTTATCATTTTGAGAAATCCTCGATTTAATTTTTATTTTTTAACCTAAATTAGTATAAACTTGTGTATAATATAATATGATTTTTTGAACGAAACATGCATTTCGAAAAGTTTCATAGAATCTATTTTTCAGATGTTTTTTTAATGGACTTTCATTATAACCTTCCCTCGTAACATATATAAATAATCTGAAAAGATTGGTATCATTTCGAAAAGCCCACGAGTTAATTTGATTTTTTTGACCGAAACTAGTGTATAATATATCATGATTTTTTGACCAAAACTTGCATTTCGAAAAGTTTCATAAAATCTAATTTTCATATTAATCTGTGAACGAACTTCAATCATAACCATCCCCCGTAAAATATATAAATGATCTGAATAGTTTCGTAGCATATCGAATAGTCCTCGATTTAATTTGATTTTTTGACTGAAACTAGTATAAACTAGGTATAATACATTATGATTTTTTGATGCGAAATTTTAATTTCGAAAAATTTCATAGAATCTAATTTTCAAATGATTTTTTGCATGGACTTCCATCATAAACTTCCCCCGTAACATATATAAATGATATGAATAGTTCTGTATCTGTTTAAACAGTCCTCAATTTAATTTAATTTTTTTTTCCCGAAACTAATATAAACTAGTGTATAATATACTATGATTTTTTGACCGAAACTTGCATTTCAAAAATTTTCATAGAATCTAATTTCCATATGATATTTTGCATGGACTTCCATAATAACCTTCCCGCATAAAATATATAAATAATATGAAACGTTTCTTATCATTTCGAGAAATCCTCGATTTAATTTGATTTTTTGACCTAAACTAGTATAAACTTGTGTATAATATACTATGATTTTTTGACCGAAACTTACATTTCGAAAAGTTTCATAGAATCTAATTTTTCAGATGTTTTTTTCCATGGACTTCCATCATAACCTTCCCTCGTTAGATATATAAATAATCTGAAAAGATTGGTATCATTTCGAATAGCCCCCAGTTTAATTTTATTTTTTTGACCGAAACTAGTGTATAATATATCATATTTATATTTACCAAAACTAACATTTCGAAAAGTTTTATAAAATCTAATTTTCATATTAATCGGTGCACGAACTTCAATCATAACCTTCCCCCATAAAATATATAAATGATCTGAAAAGTTACCTAGCATTTCGAAGAGTCATCGATTTAATTTGGTTTTTTTAACAGAAACTAGTATAACCTAGGTATAATACATTATGACTTTTTGGCAGAAACTTTGATTTAGAAAATTTTCATTGAATCTAATTTACAATTGATTTTTTCCATGGACTTCCATCATAACCTTCCCCCGTAACATATATAAATGGTCTGAAAAGTTCTTTATCTTTTCGAACAGTCCTCAATATAATTTTTTTATACCGAAACTAATATAAACTAGTGTATAATATACTAAGATTTTTTCACCCAAAACTTTCATTTCGAAAATTTTCATAGAATCTAATTTCCATATGATTTTTTGCATGGAATTCCATCATAACCTTCTATCATAAAATATATAAATGATATGAAAAGTTTCTTATCATTTCGAGAAATTCTTGATTTAATTTGATTTTTTTGACCTAAATTAGTTTAAACTTGTGCATAATATAATATGATTTTTTGACGGAAACTTGCATTTCGAAAAGTTTGATAGAATCTAATTTTTCAGATGTTTTTTTTGCATGGAATTCCACCATAACCTTCCCTCGTAACATATATAAATAATCTGAAAAGATTGGTATCATTTCGAATAGCCCACGAGTTAATTTAATTTTTTTGACCGAAACTAGTGTATAATATATCATGATTTTTTTACCAAAACTTGCATTTCGAAAGGTTTCATAAAATCTAATTTTCATATTAATCTGTGCACGAACCTCATTCAAAACCTTCCCCCGTAAAATATATAAATGATCTGAATAGTTTGTAGCATATCGAACAGTCCTCGATTTAATTTGATTTTTTGACCGAAACTAGTATAAACTAGGTATAATGCATTATGATTTTTTGACCGAAACTTTGATTTCGAAAAATTTCATAGAATCTAATTTTCAAATGATATTTTGCATGGACTTCCATCATAACCTTCCCCCGTAACATATATAAATGATCTGAAAAGTTACATATCTTTTTTAACAGTCCTCAATTTAATTTAATTTTTTTTACCGAAACTAATATAAACTAGTTAATAATATACTATGATTTTTTCACCCAAAACTTGCATTTCGAAAAGTTTCATAGAATCTAATTTCCATATATTTTTTGCATGGACTTCCATCATAACCTTCCCTCATAAAATATATAAATAATATGAAAAAATTGGTATCATTTCGAGAAATCCTCGATTTAATTTGATATTTTGACCTAAATTAGTATAAACTTGTGTATAATATACTATGATTTTTTGACCGAAACTTGCATTTCGAAAAGTTTCATAGAATCTAATTTTTCAGATGTTTTTTTTTTCATGGACTTCCATCATAATCTTCCCTCGTAACATATATAAATAATCTGAAAAGATTGGTATCATTTCGGATAGCCCCTGTTAAATTTGATATTTTTGACCGAAACTAGTGTATAATATATCATAATTTTTTTACCAAAACTTGCATTTCGAAAAGTTTCATAAAATCTAATTTTCATATTAATCTGTGAACGGACTTCAATCATAACCATCCCCCGTAAAATATATAAATGATCTGAATAGTTTCGTAGCATATCGAACAGTCCTCGATTTAATTTGATTTTTTGACCGAAACTAGTATAAACTAGGTATAATACATTATGATTTTTTGACCGAAATTTTGATTTCAAAAAATTTCAAAGAATATAATTTTCAAATGATTTTTTGCATGGACTTCCATCATAAACTTCCACCGTAACATATATAAATGATATGAAAAGTTCCGTATCTTTTTAAACAGTCCTCAATTTAATTTAATTATTTTTACCGAAACTAATATAAACTAGTGTATAATATACTATGATTTTTTGACCGAAACTTGCATTTCAAAAATTTTCATAGAATCTAATTTCCATATGATTTTTTGCATGGACTTCCATAATAACCTTCCCGCATAAAATATATAAATAATATGAAACGTTTCTTATCATTTCGAGAAATCCTCGATTTAATTTGATTTTTTGACCTAAACTAGAATAAACTTGTGTATAATATACTATGATTTTTTGACCGAAACTTGCATTTCGAAAAATTTCATAGAATCTAATTTTTCAGATGTTTTTTTTCCATGGACTTCAATCATAACCTTCCCTCGTAAGATATATAAATAATCTGAAAAGATTGGTATCATTTCGAATAGCCCCCAGTTTAATTTGATCTTTTTGACCGAAACTAGTGTATAATATATCATGATTTTTTTTACCAAAACTAACATTTCGAAAAGTTTTATAAAATCTAATTTACATATTAATCGGTGCACGAACTTCAATCATAACCTTCCCCCATAAAATATATAAATGATCTGAAAAGTTACATAGCATTTCGAAGAGTCATCGATTTAATTTGATTTTTTTGACAGAAACTAGTATAACCTAGGTATAATACATTATGATTTTTTGGCCGAAACATTGATTTCGAAAAGTTTCATAGAATCTAATATACAATTGATTTTTTCCATGGACTTCCATCATAACCTTCTCCAGTAACATATATAAGTGGTCTGAAAAGTTCTTTATCTTTTCGAACAGTCCTCAATATAATTTTTTTTTCCGAAACTAATATAAACTAGTGTATAATATACTATGATTTTTTCACCCAAAACTTGCATTTCGAAAATTTTCATAGAATCTAATTTCCATATGATTTTTTGCATGGACTTCCATCATAACCTTCCATCATAAAATATATAAATGATATCAAAAGTTTCTTATCATTTCGAGAAATTCTTGATTTAATTTATTTTTTTGACCTAAATTAGTTTAAACTTGTGCATAATATAATATGATTTTTTGACCGAAACTTGCATTTCGAAAACTTTGATAGTATCTAATTTTTCAGATGTTTTTTTTGCATGGAATTCCACCATAACCTTCCCTCGTAACATATATAAATAATCTGAAAAGATTGGTATCATTTCGAATAGCCCACGAGTTAATTTAATTTTTTTGACCGAAACTAGTGTATAATATAACATGATTTTTTTTTACCAAAACTTGCATTTCGAAAGGTTTCATAAAATCTAATTTTCATAGTAATCTGTGCACGAACCTCATTCAAAACCTTCCCCCGTAAAATATATAAATGATCTGAATAGTTTCGTAGCATATCGAACAGTCCTCGATTTAATTTGATTTTTTGACCGAAACTAGTATAAACTAGGTATAATGCATTATGATTTTTTGACCGAAACTTTGATTTCGAAAAATTTCATAGAATCTAATGTTCAAATGATTTTTTGCATGGACTTCCATCATAACCTTCCCCCGTAACATATATAAATGATCTGAAAAGTTACATATCTTTTTTAACAGTCCTCAATTTAATTTAATTTTTTTTACCGAAACTAATATAAACTAGTTAATAATATACTATGATTTTTTCACTCAAAACTTGCATTTCGAAAAGTTTCATAGAATCTAATTTCCATATATTTTTTGCATGGACTTCCATCATAACCTTCCCTCATAAAATATATAAATAATATGAAAAAATTGGTATCATTTCGAGAAATCCTCGATTTAATTTGATATTTTGACCTAAATTAGTATAAACTTGTGTATAATATACTATGATTTTTTGACCGAAACTTGCATTTCGAAAAGTTTCATAGAATCTAATTTTTCAGATGTTTTTTTTTGCATGGACTTCCATCATAATCTTCCCTCGTAACATATATAAATAATCTGAAAAGATTGGTATCATTTCGGATAGCCCCCTGTAAAATTTGATATTTTTGACCGAAACTAGTGTATAATATATCATAATTTTTTACCAAAACTTGCATTTCGAAAAGTTTCATAAAATCTAATTTTCATATTAATTTGTGAACGGACTTCAATCATAACCATCCCCCGTAAAATATATAAATGATCTGAATAGTTTCGTAGCATATCGAACAGTCCTCGATTTAATTTGATTTTTTGACCGAAACTAGTATAAACTAGGTATGATACATTATGATTTTTTGACCGAAATTTTGATTTCAAAAAATTTCAAAGAATATAATTTTCAAATGATTTTTTGCATGGACTTCCATCATAAACTTCCACCGTAACATATATAAATGATATGAAAAGTTCCGTATCTTTTTAAACAGTCCTCAATTTAATTTAATTATTTTTACCGAAACTAATATAAACTAGTGTATAATATACTATGATTTTTTGACCGAAACTTGCATTTCAAAAATTTTCATAGAATCTAATTTCCATATGATTTTTTGCATGGACTTCCATAATAACCTTCCCGCATAAAATATATAAATAATATGAAACGTTTCTTATCATTTCGAGAATTCCTCGATTTAATTTGATTTTTTGACCTAAACTAGAATAAACTTGTGTATAATATACTATGATTTTTTGACCGAAACTTGCATTTCGAAAAGTTTCATAGAATCTATTTTTTCAGATGTTTTTTTTCCATGGACTTCCATCATAATCTTCCCTCGTAAGATATATAAATAATCTGAAAAGATTGGTATCATTTCGAATAGCCCCCAATTTAATTTGATCTTTTTGACCGAAACTAGTGTATAATATATCATGATTTTTTTTACCAAAACTAACATTTCGAAAAGTTTTATAAAATCTAATTTTCATATTAATCGGTGCACGAACTTCAATCATAACTTTCCCCCATAAAATATATAAATGATCTGAAAAGTTACATAGCATTTCGAAGAGTCATCGATTTAATTTGATTTTTTTGACAGAAACTAGTATAACCTAGGTATAATACATTATGATTTTTTGGCCGAAACATTGATTTCGAAAAGTTTCATAGAATCTAATTTACAATTGATTTTTTTCCATGGACTTACATCATAACCTTCTCCCGTAACATATATAAGTGGTCTGAAAAGTTCTTTATCTTTTCGAACAGTCCTCAATATAATTTTTTTTTTCCGAAATTAATATAAACTAGTGTATAATATACTATGATTTTTTCACCCAAAACTTGCATTTCGAAAAGTTTCATAGAATCTAATTTCCATATGATTTTTTGAATGGACTTCCATCATAACCTTCCCTCATAAAATATATAAATGATATGAAAAGTTTCTTATCATTTCGAGAAATCCTTGATTTAATTTGATTTTTTTGACCTAAATTAGTTTAAACTTGTGCATAATATAATATGATTTTTTAACTGAAACTTGCATTTCGAAAAGTTTGATAGAATCTAATTTTTCAGATGTTTTTTTTGCATGGAATTCCACCATAACCTTCCCTCGTAACATATATAAATAATCTGAAAAGATTGGTATCATTTCGAATAGCCCACGAGTTAATTTAATTTTTTTGACCGAAACTAGTGTATAATATATCATGATTTTTTGACCAAAACTTGCATTTCGAAAGGTTTCATAAAATCTAATTTTCATATTAATCTGTGCAGGAACTTCATTCATAACCTTCCCCCGTAAAATATATAAATGATCTGAATAGTTTCGTAGCATATCGAACAGTCCTCGATTTAATTTGATTTTTTGACCGAAACTAGTATAAACTAGGTATAATACATTATGATTTTTTGACCGAAACTTTGATTTCGAAAAATTTCATAGAATCTAATTTTCAAATGATTTTTTGTATGGACTTCCATCATAACCTTCCCCTGTAACGTATATAAATGATCTGAAAAGTTACATATCTTTTTTAACAGTCCTCAATTTAATTTAATTTTTTTTACCGAAACTAATATAAACTAGTTAATAATATACTATGATTTTTTCACCCAAAACTTGCATTTCGAAAAGTTTCATAAAATCTAATTTCCATATGAGTTTTTGCATGGACTTCCATCATAACCTTCCCCCATAAAATATATAAATAATATGAAAAAATTGGTATCTTTTCGAGAAATCCTCGATTTAATTTGATATTTTGACCTAAATTAGTATAAACTTGTGTATAATATACTATGATTTTTTGACCGAAACTTGAATTTCGAAAAGTTTCATAGAATCTAATTTTTCAGATGTTTTTTTTTTGCATGGACTTCCATCATAATCTTCCCTCGTAACTTATATAAATAATCTGAAAAGATTGGTATTATTTCGAATAGCCCCCGGTTAGATTTGATATTTTTGACCGAAACTAGTGTATAATATATCATGATTTTTTTTACCAAAACTTGCATTTCGAAAAGTTTCATAAAATCTAATTTTCGTATTAATCAGTGCACGGTCTTCAATCATAACCTTCCCCCGTAAAATATATAAATGATCTAAAAAGTTTCCTAGCATTTCGAACAGTCCTCGATTTAATTTGATTTTTTTGACCGAAACTAGTATAACCTAGGTATAATACATTATGATTTTTTATCCGAAACGTTGATTTCGAAAAGTTTTATAGAATCTAATTTTCAGATGATTTTGTGCCCAAAATTCAATCATAACCTTCCCCCGTAACATATATAAATGGTTTGAAAAGTTCTGTATGTTTTCGAACAGTCCTCAATTTAATTTATTTTTTTTACCGAAACTAATATAAACTAGTGTATAATATACTATGATTTTTTCACCCAAAACTTGCATTTCGAAAAGTTTCATAGAATCAAATTTCCATATGATTTTTTGCATGGACTTCCATCATAACCTTCCCTCATAAAATATATAAATGATATGAAAAGTTTCTTATCATTTGGAGAAATCCTCAATTTAATTTTACTTTTTGACCTAAATTAGTATAAACTTGTGTATAATATACTATGATTTTTTGATCGAAACTTGCATTTCGAAAGGTTTCATAGAATCTAAATTTTCAGATGTTTTTTTTGCATGGACTTCCATCATAACCTTCCCTCGTAACATATATAAATAATTTGAAAAGATTGATATCATTTCGGATAGCCCCCGGTTAAATTTGATATTTTTGACCGAAACTAGTGTATAATATATCATGATTTTTTGACCAAAACTTGCATTTCGAAAAGTTTCATAAAATCTAATTTTCATATTAATCGGTGCACGGACTTCAATCATAACCTTCCCCCGTAAAATATGTAAATGATCTGAAAAGTTTTGTAGCATTTCGAACAGTCCTCGATTTAATTTGATTTTTTTGACCGAAACTAGTATAACCTAGGTATAATACATTATGACTTTTTGACCAAATCTTTGATTTCGAAAAGTTTCATAGAATCTAATTTTCAAATGATTTTGTGCACCGACTTCAATCATAACCTTCCCCCGTAACATATATAAATGGTCTGAAAAGTTCTGTATGTTTTCGAACAGTCCTCAATTTAATTTAATTTTTTTTACCGAAACTAATATAAACTAGTGTATAATATACTATGATTTTTTGACCGAAACTTGCATTTTGAAAAGTTTCATAGAATCTAATTTCCATATGATTTTTTGCATGGACTTCCATCATAACCTTCCCTCATAAAATATAAATGATATGAAAAGTTTCTTATCATTTCGAGAAATCCTCAATTTAATTTGATTTTTTGACCTAAATTAGTATAAACTTGTTTATAATATACTATGATTTTTTGACCGAAACTTGCATTTCGAAAAGTTTCATAGAATCTAATTTTTCAGATGTTTTTTTTTTCATGGACTTCCACCATAAGCTTCCCTCGTAACATATATAAATAATCTGAAAAGATTGGTATCATTTTGAATAGTTACAAGTATTTTTATGTTTCTTGCCTAGCCACCACCACGAGAACATTATAATTCTATGAGTTATCGTATCGATGTCCCAAAATTCGTCTTTGAACATAATATTGTTTCTGAACGATCATAAAACTCAACAAATCACCAATCAAAGCCCAACCGCATTTTTGACTAAAATATTCTTTGAGATGCACCCTTCTAGACAACGCCTAAGATGACTAGCTAAAAATATCTCGAATATAAAAGTCTCTCAAATCCAACCACCTAAAGACAAATTTCCACACCAAAACACTTTTGGAACAATGAAAAAATAGGTATTCCACATCTTCTTCAACCTGGAAACAAAAAAGGAAGACTTTATTGTGAGGACTAGTAACTAACCACTCCCCAGCGAAACAGATTATCTCGAGTTGAAAGTTTATTATGAAATAACCTCCACCCGAAAAGAAAGTATTTGTAATAGTGATTCCACAAACTTGATGGAAAAAAATTCAAATGTCTCCTTCAAAGCTTGCTACTAAGAGAAAAAAATGTTTTTTTTTCTAGGAATTTTACTATCAATACAGTTTATTTTTTAGTTTATTTTTCATTCTATTTTCTCATTTATTCTTAGCATCAAACACACAGTTGTATAATTGATTAAATCAAGAGACGACTTGAGAAACACATGTCTAGATCTGTGTTTAACCAACGTTGAAAAGCTTATACATAGCAATAAATACATCAACATTTGAATAATTCCACAACGGTTGCTGCTAAGGAGAACCCAAGTTACATTTTCCATGAATGTTAATATCATGGATAATTAACCATGGATAATGTAGTACTCTATCCAAACACATAAAATTAAAACTGTGGATTTTATATTTAGGATCGTTAATACAAATACTTAAGAATAATTATTGCATCCACTCTAATAAGTTACACAAGTGCTAAAGCTGTTAAGTGTCAATTGATGGGGGAAAATGTCTCCCTCAATATTGGGGTCCACATTCCAAATAATTCCACAAAGCTTGCTACTAAGAGAAATATATGCATTTTCTAAGAACGTTACTATCAATAATTACTAGACTTTTCTTATGCCGTGAGATATACGTAGTGCATTCAGTTATCAAAATATCAAAATATGTATTTTGTTTTTTATTTATACTTTTCTCATTTTATTCTAACCATCAAACACACAGTTATATAATTGAATAAATCAAGAGACGACTTGAGAAACATCCATATTTAGCCAACGTTGAAAAGCTTATACTTAGCAATAAATACGTCGTGACTATAAGAGTGGCAAAAGAGCATGCTAGTCTCACACAAACATTGTATGCAATTCATTACATCTCAAAATAATAATGAACTTCAAAAATTATTTACCTTTCTATGGTCTCAAAATCTGGATGACCTCTCTTCTTATTTGGGGTTTGATCCTTGAGATTCAATCAGTCAGGGTGACTTTTCAGCTTCAAATGGAAGCGAACGCTATATTGAATAGTGGATGGTGGAACACATCTGATGCATATAAAAATATCTCAAGACGTTGCCATTGGGCTGGTATATCTTGCAATAAAGATGGAAGCATAACTGAAATCAACATAAGAAGTGATAGTGTTTATAATATTTATTTTTCAGCACTAAACCTATCTGCTTTCCACAATTTAGAAATTCTTGTTTTAAGCTCAATTGGAATGGGAGGGGCTGTTTCAAAAGAAATTGGTCTTCTCTCCAAGCTCACTCATATTGATTTGTCTTTTAATTTACTTCAAGGTGAAATACCTCCTTCACTAGTCAATCTTAAGCAATTAAAGTACTTAGACATCTCTTACAACAATATTCAAGGTTCCATTGCATTATTAGGAAATCTCACACACCTACAAGAGCTAGATATCTCTGACAACAAGATCCAAGGTTCTATTCCTCATGAGTTGGGGTTCCTAAAATATCTCAAAAGAATAAATCTATCTTTCAATAGATTCAAAGGTGAGTTGCTTCCTTCTTTAAAAAATCTCACAAAACTTAGGGTCAGTTTGTTTTAACTTTCAAAAAATGGATTTTTTCTTTGTATTTTCGAAAATAGATTTTGTAAAACTGTTTTTCAAAATATTATAAGTTTTTTAATATTCATTTTTTCTAAATTAAAGATTAATTTTGACATTGTAAAACATAAATATACATTATTTAAGATCAAAATATAGTCGAAATCACAACTTTTGAAAAAAGTTGTATCTCAAAATTGATTTTTATGAAAATCTATTTGAAATAGTTTCAAAATTAAGCGATTTTTTTTGAAATTTTGATATCCACATTTTTTTTCCGATAAAATGATTAAATATTTAAAATAACATTTTAGGAATAATTATTCAAACAAAATTTTCATTTAAAATTTTAAAAAAAAAAAATTTTTGTAAATATTTTTTTTCACAAAATTATGTTACACTAAAATCATTTTAAAAAAAATCAAAATAAATGAATCTTTATTAATCTGATTTTGTCCTTTAATTTTCTTGTAGGTGATATCCCACTTTCACTCGGAAATCTTAGACAATTAAATTTTTTAGACATCTCTCACAACGACATTCAAGGTTCCATTCCTTCATTAGGAAATCTAACAAAACTCATTAATCTTATTTTGTCCTTTAATTCTCTTGTAGGTGACATCCTACTTTCACTAGAAAATCTTAGACAATTAAAGTATTTAGACATCTCTAACAACAAGATTCAAGGTTTTGTTCCTCATGAATTGGGGTTTGTGAACAATCTAATTATATTAGATCTATCTTACAATAGACTCAGTAGAAACTTACCCGCTTCCCTTTCGAATCTCACCAAATTAAAATACATTGATATTTCTAACAATTTTCTCAATGGTTCTCTCCCATCTAACTTGGGTCAATTAACTGAATTGCAAATGTTACAGTTAAATACAAATTTCATTGAGACCATTCTGATTTCGATAACAAATCTCACTCAATTAGAAAACCTTAACATTTCCCACAACTTTCTCTCCGGTACCCTTCCTTCCAATTTTTTTGAATTATTATATAATGACTATATGACAATAGACCTTAGTCATAACCAAATTAGTGGTGAAGTCCCGTCAACACTTTCATTCAGAAACTTTCAAGAAATTTATCTCAACAATAATAATTTAACTGGAATAATTCCCCAATCTCTATGTGATATAAAATATGTGGATATTTCCTACAATTGTTTCGTTGATCCCATTCCATATTGTACTAACATTTATACGAGAAACAAGGATCTTTGTATCGACATTTCTGTTAGGCAATTCAAACCTTGGTCACCTCCCAAGAGAAATGATAAAGTAAGGCACAATGTTGTCATTGTTCTTCCTACTGTTATTATTCTAATTCTAGCATTCTCATTCCTCATATGCTTGAAACTTCGTCATAGTTCAATAAAGAACAATCATGGAATTACAACGACAACAAAGAATGGAGATTTGTTTTGTTTTATATATATATATATATATATATATATATATATATATATATATATATATATATATATATATATATATATATATATATATATATATATATATATATATATATATATATATAAAGAAAGATCGATAAAATAGGATAAGTATGCAAAAAATGATTATTTAATATTTAATAAAATATATTATTATTTTTAGAGTATGGATATTACACTATATATTTGAAGAAAAATGTCAATCTTATCAAAATCCAAGTTGCTGCAAAAAATGAAAATGAAGTTAGAGGTGAATTTGTTTATATTTTTAAATTTTAGCATTTTATCTTCTATATAATCGAATTTAGATTGAGGAAAAATATCATATTAATTTTTTAATTGTTGATAAGATTTTAATGTTGATTTATTTAGAACTCAAGATTCTAATTTTTTTGTTTGTGGTCAATACTCTCTCACACAAGTATATTCAATAAAACTGTATGCAATAATATTCTTAAAACTTTGTTCGATCTCGTCTTTGACAACTCCCTTTGTTGTAGATTGAACTTGCATCTATAAACCGGTTTTAGATTTTGATTTTTTTAAATATGTTTTCGTTTCTGATTTAATAAAATATATTTTTGGGTTTACAAAAATAAAAACTTGATTTTTTTTTAATTTTCAATCATTTATTTTAAATAAATCGATTGGAAAAAAATATTTATTTTATTTTCATAACAAAATGAAACTTTTCCCCCCCAAAAAAAAGTTTAATTTTCCAAATAAAAAAAAAATTTATTGTTAGAAAAAAATCAATTTTTTGTTTATTTTCATAAAGTTGTATTTTTTTTTTTGGAAATATTAACTTTTCAAAAGAAGTTTTTTAATAAGATCTTTTTTTATTTATTACTAATTATTTAAATTAGTTTTTAACTTAGGTTTGTTTGACTAAATTGTTTATAGTATGTTATTTTATTCATTAATCATTTAAATTGTCCATTTTTTAGTTCAATGAATGTCACTTAAATATTATTTATATTAGTTTTTTTATAATGGTGTAGGTGGCGATGATACACCAATCAATAACGATGATATTGAAGAGCCTTAAAAGGGGAAGAGTATCTCAAAATCAACAGAACTTCGGAGATCAACTAGAAAAAGAAAGCAAATTTCTAGTAAGTAATACAAATAAAAGTTCCTTGTATTTCAATGTCTCTCCTTTTGAATATTTGAATTTCGAGTAAAAACTTTCAAGAGAAGTGTGAAAAAATGGTAATTATTGCATATTTTTTAATTATATGTTATTTTAAAGCATAAATGTACATGTTTTAACAATAAATAATTTTTCATATTAATCTTCTGAATTGTTGTAGGTGGTGATACTTCGGCTAGATCTCCTATATGTATGATGCGTGCTAATAACAATGTTCAAATCAACAATGAGAATATTGCAGAGGTTCAAAAGAAAAATCAACAAAGGTATGGTCAAAATATATTTAAATTAAAAATTATGATAATTTTTCTACAACATGTTCACTTTCAAAGATTTATTTTTACTAAATTAAAGTCAAATATAAATCTTATTTATTTATTAAAATTATATTAAGGTATACCGGATGTTATGTGTTTTATATGAATTTATTTTAATATGTAATGGATTATGTATACTTGTAGAGTAAAATCTCAAAAGCTGGCTCATAAGAATAAGAAAACACCAAAATCAGCTGAAGGGTCATCTGCTAATAAAAGAAATCCAAATCTTGGTAAGAATTCTACAAAAGATTTTTTTTTCTTTCACATTCCACCTTTGAATATTTGAATTTTGAGTAAAATTTATTTAAAAAAATACGTATGAGGAATTTAATTTGTGCACAATTTATGACACTTATTTTACATTTATTTCTTGTAATTGTGCAGGAGGTTCTTCTCCGATCATACCTTTTACTTGCAGGATGCGTGCTAGCAATGACCCTCAAGTTATATTGTGAGGCATTATGTTGAAGTCGTATATAACAATCTTTTTTATTTAATAAATTGACATTAATGTTTATCATGTGCTATGTGTTTTATGTGAATCAACTTTAAACTATTATGGATTATGCATACTTGCAGTGAAAAATCTCAAAAGTTGGCACATAAGAGTAAGAGAACACTAAACTCAAACTCAGCTGAAGCGTCGTCTACTACAAAAAGAAAGCAAAATCATGAGACGTTAATTATTCTTTTACGTTACTTTGATTTAATTGTGTAGGTGATTCTTCTCTGTTAAGGCCTTTTACTTGCATGATGCGTCTTAGCAATGATCCTCGAGTCCTAATGTGAGACATTGTGTTGAAGTCAAATAGAAAAATCCTATTTGTTTAATAATCTGACATTAAAGTTTACTATATGTTATGTGTTTTTATGTGAATCCACTTTAAACTATAATGGATTATGCATATTTTGTAGGGAAAAATCTCAAAAGTTAGCACATAAAAATAAGAAAACTTCAAACTCAGTTGAAGGGTCGTCTACTACAAAAAGAAAGTAAATTTTTGATAAGAATTATGAAAAAAGATATATTTTTCCCAAATCCCTCTTTTGTATATTTGAATTTTGAGTAAAATTTATTGAAAAATATGTCGTGAAAATTTAATTTGTGCACATTTTATGAGAATTAAATTATTCTCTTACATTAATTTCATTTAATGTGCAGGTAATTCTTCTTCATTTAGGTCTTTTATTTGCAGGATACATGTTAGCAATGACTCTCGAGTCAATATATGAGATCTTGTGTTGTAGTCTATTTTGCATATGTTCATTGAAGACTCTGATATTTTTAAAATTGTGAGATACATATCTCTTAAAATGATATGAAAATGAATGATATCCTTATTAGTTGTAGTTTAGTAAAACGTAAAGGGATAAAGAGATTGATTCTCTTATTTTTATAATATAATAAATTAATTATAGGTAAAGTTTAGATTTTGTAAGATCTTGTTTTTATGCTGCGACAATATTTTATTGAGTTTGAATTGATAATAGTCTGTGTTTGAATATGGATATAGTTGAAGGATTTGATTTTGTAAATCATTCGAGACATATGTTTTTATGTTTTTCCTAAACAAATATCAAACATATGTTTTTATGCACGACGTTGATGCACTAATGTATTTCAATCAATATAAAATTACATTATTACATATATAATGTAAAGTTAGGAATGATGATAAAAACATTTGTGGGCACTTTAATATACTTTTTTTCTTTCAAAGTTCAATATCGTGTAAGTAATTTTTCACTAATTTGAATTATATATTTTTATTTATATCATTAACACCGAAATACCTTTATAGATTAACCTATAAGTGAGCGAGTAAATTATTGATCTCTCTTAAATTTTATTCATTTATCTTTTTCTCATAAGTTCACTATAAACTTAATGCTCACTATCAAGGCACAATTCAAGTTTCTATTTATCTAGGGAGAATCATTTCCTTCTTTATCTTTCTACTTATCTTAAGAATTCTAGCTAATATCCACATAAGTCTATTATTAAATTAGCCAACTATAATAATTAATGTGTTAGGGTCATTATTTAATTAGCCAAAATTAAAGTGGTCTAATTGATATTAAGTTTATGATTAGGGACATATATGGCATGAAAGTTTATTGTGTAGATACATAAGTCAATGTCTAGTTTGATAACGTGTCAAATTTAAAATATTGAAAACTAAGAAATAACCATACAATTATTTATATGGGTTATGATCCCCATTTGTAGAATGATCGACAAAAACACTATTTATTATGATTCTCTCTTCATCCCCATAAGAAGATATACAAGAAATCCTAAGGAACTTTACAAATAGAAAGATTGCATACTCGCAAACTTTCATCGTTTTAATGAAACACTCGTGTACACTTTCGCTTTCATTCTCTCATTGAATTATATTATGGATATAAGGGATATGACTCATAAGGATTAGTTTAGAGTTATGTTCTTGATTTCTATATCGATAACAATCATAAAGTTATGAATAGATCTAATAAGTGATATTGGATCCATTCATATCTCATTCAATTTGAATTTAGGAATCTTTTTTATATTAGAGTTCCAAAACTAGGATCCTTTTGATCTTCCTTTTGTTTAAAGATTATTTTGTTTTGCTATGAAACATGACATTGGGATATGTAAAAAATTATGGAGCATTATGGAGTTACTTGTCTTGGAAGTTACTTGTCTTGGAAGTTGACTGAAACATGCATACAAGGTGTTTGATAAAATGAAGGGCATCTGGCTCGCTCATGACTTGCTTGCCCATCCAATTTGCCTTGATTTTCCTCAAATTTGATTGATTATAACTTCTTCAATTTTGATCCAATGGAGATGTTCTTGATATGGATTTGAAGCTTAGGATGTGAACTTTTGATAGGCCTTCATAATCATTAAGTTTGAAGCCTGAAGAAAGAATTCTTGGAACATGACCCCCCTCCCAAATGGCAAAAACTTTCTATTTTGAGAAACTCTAAGTTTCTATTTTGGGAAGTTTTACGCTTTCTTGATTTTCTATGAATTTATTGACTTTTCTTGATCAAATTTTCACCATTGAACATATTTAACTTGTGAACCATGAATTTGACCTCAAAAATAAAGGAGTTGACTTTTTCCTCTGCACAATTGACTTTTCCCCAATTTCTTGATTCTTAAGCAACTGACCAATTGGAAACCTTCTGAAATGATCTAATGGCCATTCTTCCCTCCTTAGACACTTGATGGCATATAGAAACCCTTGAGATCAATTTGAATCAATATTTCATCAGGAAACTGCTTTAATCTCAAACCCTAATTTTGACCTATTTTTACTATGATGTGATGAACTGTCTCCACTTCTTGATGAATTCAAATCTTCCAATGAATTAAGGGATCAAATTAAAGGATATAGAATGTGAAAGACCATTAAGACTTATTGGGAGAAACTTGGCTCTTTCTGTCTTGCTTTGGATGATAAATACTTTGGAAATCATTTGATCACTTGCCCTATGTATAACCAATGATGTATGTTTTACTTTTGTATGGCTTGAATGCAATGGAAATACATGAAAGTATGAGATAAATGATGTATGAAAATGAGAAGTAAAATTTTAGGGTGTTACAACTACTTTTCGCACTTTGATGAGTGTTGCACCCCAAAATTTGCCCTCACAAGACAAGAATTTGTGTACTAAGAGGCTCACAAGTTTCACAAGGTTCACAAGGTTCACAAGGTTCACAAGACATCTCATGAGGTTCACAAGGTTCACAAAGTTCACAATTAGTCAGAAGATGTGACAATTCCCTCAGACAATGCATTCTCCTAAGCAATGCATCCTAAACTAGGGTTTTGACTTTAATCAGGCTAAACGGACTTCCAAGACTTCAAGTGAGCTTCATAACATCTTATATGTGTTTAATAATCCCCATGTCAAGTTTCAAGACTTTTCTCAAAGGTTTGCTCAGTCAGATGATCAGATAGGTCAAAATCAGTCAAAGTAGTTAAAAAGTCAAACTGAGATCAACTGTGGTCAAACCAAAGTCAAACTTCATGATTTTTTGTCAACATCAAGTATATGAAGTAAAATTCATCATTTGATCAAGGGTTGATCATGATTCATCAAGGATATTTCAGATCATCAAGAATCAGAGGTTTCTAAATTAGGGTTTCCTTAGGAAAAGTCAACTGAACTTTGACCAGCCATAACTTTCACATGCTTCATCAAATTTTTCCCATCAAAATCTCATTTGAAGGAAATTGAATTCTCTACAACTTTGTGTCTCACAAGCCAATCCCAAAAATGCTTCATTTGGAAGGTATGAGCTAAGACATTATAGGTCCTTTTGAAAGTCAACAAAAAGTCAACAACTTCAAAAGAGCATAACTTGAGAATGGTAAAAGTTATGGACATGAAACCAATGGGGTTGGTTATAGGACTCCTTAAGCTTTCCAAAATGTCCACGAACACCCTCATAGCATTAAAATTGAAGGATTTGTGCCCTTGCAAAGTTGGGAAATTTTTGGGAGGTTTATGAAGCAAATAGGGCTTTAAAACCAATTTCTTCCAAATGGGCTTGCAATTTTGTGATCCAATCTTCAACATGACATCATGCACGACCCAATCCTCATTTATTCATATTTTTATTATTTTTTATTTTATTTATTTTGATTTTATTCATTTAAAACCATTTTAAATTAAAATAAAATATATAAATCAAATATTTGAGTGAGATATTGTTTCTAGAAGGTCATAAACATGGATTAGATCAGATTGATATGAAATTTATGGTGATTGTCTTAAGATAGAAAGGTTATATCAAAGAATATGTGAAATTCAAGGCATGATCTTTTTCAATCTCTTGGATCCAAAAAGTCTAAAGAACAATCACATGTTTTGACCTAATTTCATCAAGTGATATATAAACAACATAAACACAAGCATTGGACACGAATTGGCTGCCTCAAAGACAAGTTTCAAAGTTTCAAATTTCATCAAAAATATCAATTTTCGGATTTTACTTTGCAGGGGTTTTCAAGGAAAATTCGTGGATGAATTCGCAAGCAATTTCGCAGGAAATATGAAGAAGATGAAGTCATTTGGCGCGCTGGCTGGAATTCAAATTTTGTTTTAATATTTTATTGTACTATTTGTAATTTATTTCACAGATGCCTGCTTGGCCCAGTGGTAATGGCTGCGCGTATTATGGTTCAAGACCTGGGTTCGATTCTTGGAGGCAGCATTCTTTTTATTTGATTTTCACATTTATTCACATGACTTAATATATTATTATTTGTTGTGGTTATCTAACAGATGCGCTCTTCTGGCTGGATGGTTGAAGTGTGTGTTTGTTTGGTTGAGGGTCCTGGGTTCGAATCCCCCCAGGCCCTTTTGTATTATTTTTGCTTTTTGTTGTGATTTTTCCAGGATTTGAAACAAAGCAACATGGTTCTCATTCTATATCACCTGCGTGTGCTGGCCAGAGTGGTTTTGGTGTTGAGTTTGGAGGTAAGGGACCTGGGTTCAAATCCCAGGTCCTTTCTTTTTTGATCAATTTTCCATTGTTTTCTTATTATAATTTATTCTATTATATTATTTCTATTTTATTTAAATTAGTAAATATAATTTATAAATACTACTAAAATACTTTTATTCAATATTCTTAAAACTTCATAATTTCTTTTCTAAAAATATTTTTTATTTATAATATGTATATATATGTAATTTGTAAATAAATTGATTTAATTTGTAGATAAATAAGTAAAACCCTAATATTTTCATAAACCCTAATTTATTTTGATTAAACCCTAATAATACTTTTTAAACCCTAATTATCTTATATAAATGTTAATTATGTCCATTTATTTTTATAATTTGTTTATATTATTATTATGCATGGTTTTATATAAATAATGTAAATAGTTTAATTAATTAATTAACCTTAATATGTTTTTCTAAATAACTAAACTCAATTTTATTTTATGAATATAATTCATTATTTGCTTAGTTAATAGTAATTAGATATTTTTTAATATGTATATAAAATTAAATAATTAGACTATTAATCATATTTTATTAGTATATAATTGTTATAAGTCACTTCCTTTATTTAAAAATTCTTAAAAAATATTTATTTGATTAATTGTGAATTTTTAATTTATTTCTACATTATTATACTAACCACATTATATTTATTTATTTTGTTTATTATTATTAACTTTCTTATATTTATTTTTGTTTATTGTTACTAATCCCCTTAATTATTCATTTATTTGCTTATTTAATTTATTTTAATTATTATTATTATGTAATTGTACCCTTTATGTAATAGTTGTAGTAATTTTTAATATTTAATTTTAAATGCTATGGTTACTAAAATAGGGAGTGTAAAACATGTTTGTATTTAAAAATTGAATTTAGATCATTAAATCTCAAGATAAATATTTGAATTGGTACACTCACACACGTAAGTCGATCCTGGATCGCCATCTCACTTCTTAAGGGTTACCTCTCAAGTTGCCTAAACAAAAGGTCAAGTAAGGTGTATAAAGCAAAGTCCCTCATCTCACATCATCTAGTCCCTTAACAGATAAAAAGATCAAGTCCCTTCGTGGTTGCCTTCGTAATGATCCTGTCCCTTCCGAATAAAAGATGATAAGTCCCTTCGAATTGCTTATACACCTCACAGTTGCCTAAATAACAGATGTCCCTTCACTTGTCCCTCACATCCAAGGTAATGACTACCTATTCCTTAATAATAGGGATAGTCTTACCATTTAAAGGATTTAAGAACAGAAAAGACTTAACTAAGGGTAGGTTCCTCTTATGTACTTGCTCACTTTTCAAAAACATTTCAAACACTTCACATTTTTCAAATAATTTTCAAAACAAAGACTTTATATATATCCGTACATGGATCATTATAAAGTACTTAAAGGAAATTTTATTCACACACTACACTTTTTTCAAAACATTTTAAAGTGAGCTAAGTAACTAAGAGCCCATGGATAACCATGGATGTAAAGGGTGCTAACACCTTCCCTTTACATAACCTACCCCTCGAACCCAAAAATCTTTTTAAAAGGTCTTTCCTGTTCTTTTATGCCTTTCCTTTGGATAAAATAAAAGTCGGTGGCGACTCTTGCTATCAGCAACATAACTAAAGTCAGTTCTCCCACCGTGTTACAGAACTGGCGACTCTGCTGGGGAATTAATAAAAGAGGGGTACCCTTATGAATTAGATCACTTTAAAATTGTTTTCCTTGTTTGCTTTATATTTATTTGTTGGGTGCTCTTATGTGTGAAAGATCCTAACCCGGATCTAGTGTACCTTAGGTAAATGGCAATAGACCAAGGAAACTGTACGGCGTATACCGATATGGTTGATCTGGTGGCCATAGTTAGTGTGATTTCTTTGTTGGTGCTTATGTTCCTTAAGCAAGTTGAGGATAATATGAGGCTGCCATACGTTGTCAATACACTAACTGACTTTTAGAACCCTAGTCATCCCATCTTGGCCTTTAGAAAAGTAGTGAGATAACCGGCTTTGGTGAAGACTGAAGTTGGTTGATACTCGATACTACACTCATTGAGATCTTAAACTTGGAGGGTTTTGGTTGGCAAGTAAGTTGCCTACTGAACAACCACCCTTGTGAAGGATCAATGATATTGAGATCCCTTAGAACCTGGTTACTTTTATAGGACAGGATGAACCAACTAAACTTTAGGGGAGGGTACTTACCTTCAAACCTCATGCAAGCCTTTAAACCTAGGGCTATGGTGTGACTTGTTTGTGTGTGCTACATGTTTGTGATTGAGCATAGCATCATGACATCATCATGCATCATAAGCATAGCATTTTCACTAACCATTTCAAGGACCAAAAGATTTATCTTTGTTCTTTGTTGCAGGTCATGGCTTCTGCTCGTAGAAACACTATCAGGATCAACTTTGTAGGAATACCTCCTAAGCTTAAGGAATTAGTTTCTCAGGTTTCTGAACACTCCCAGTTCAGCAAGAGACATGGTCACCTATTGGATCTAGTCACCTCAGGATTCAATGAAGACATGATGAGTGTTCTGTTTCAGTTCTTTGATCATAAACACCATTGCTTCACATTCCCCGACTATCAGCTGGTTCCTACAATGGAAGAGTTCTCTAAACTTCTGGGTATACATGTCCTTGATCAGAAACCATTCACAGGTTTGGAAAAGGAGCCTAAACCTGAGGTTATTGCTGCAGCTCTACATCTGAAGAAGTCAGACATTGTTCTAGAAACGAGAAGCGGAGTCAAGGGTATTCTTGCTAAGGTGTTGATAGATAAGGCTCAAGTGTTCTTGAAAGCTATGAGCTATGATGCTTTTGAGGAGATCTTAGCCTTGTTGATTTATGGCTTAGTATTGTTCCCCAATCCAGATCAGTTCATAGACGTTCATGCCATCAATATATTCCTAAGTCACAACCCAGTGCCTACATTGCTTGGAGATATTCTGCATTCTCTTTATACTCGTACTACAAAGGCACGAGGAACTCTGATGTGTTGCATACATTTGCTATCTAGGTGGTTTATTTCTCACCTTCCTCGATCAGTGATGAGGAATGAGCAAGGGTTCAGGTGGTCCAAGAGGATCATGTCACTCTCACATTCAGATATTCATTGGTGCTCCAGATCTATGGAGAACGTTACTATCATTGACCGTTGTGGGGAGTTTCCTAATGTGCCACTTCTAGGCATAAGAGGAGGCATTACTTACAACCCTTCTTTAGCTTTACGATAGTTTTGTTACGCTCGGAGTGATGGTCCACATGACATGTTGATTCAGGGTATTGTGTTTGACTACGACAACGATCTGCCAGGTTACCGTCAAAGGTTCATACGAGCATGGGGAAAAGTGAACAAAGTTGACACCAAGACTCTGGAGCCCAAGTACACTATTCCTATGGAAGCTTATCTCAGATGGGTGCGATCTCGTGCTCAGACTCTCATGATGCCATATCCTGCCATCCTACCAGTTACTATGGAGCCTGTTGCTGAAGGGGATACTTCTTATACCATCCTTCACCCAGACATGCCCACTGACATGGAAGACTTACAGAGGTCCTGGATCCAGTTGAAGGAGCAAAGGGATACTTTCGAGGCTCATTACAAAGCAAGTCAAGAAAGAATCCTGGAGCTAACAAAGCAACTTCACGAGGAGCGGAATCTCAACTCATACCTCAACACAAAGAGGAAACGTCCATGGGAGACTTAAAACCCCATCTTTTGTATTTATTTCATTTCATTCTTATTGTAAGCCCAAGGGGCAAACAAATTTATTACTAATAAAAGTTTACTTTCTTGTTTGTTTAAGCAAATTTAAATCTTGCGGTCCTTGAAAACATTGCATACACATTTACATATCATATCACTACATCACAGGTTTATTATGCACAGGTTTCTTATCTTCTCGCTGTTGATTTCAGCAATGGCTCTTGAACAAACAGTCAAAGATCTCCAGGCATAACATGCATAGTTCCAAGAACTGATCCTGAACTTGTCCAAGGGGCAGGATGAATTGAAGACACTGTTGGCCAAGAAGACTAAGAAGACTAGAAGGTCAGGTGGCCTGATCAACATGGGAAGAAGGTTCAGAGGTCCTGTCAAGACCAAAGAACAGGTTGAAGATTATGAATCTGAAGAGTCTGAGAAAGAGGGAGGCAGTCTCCATAATACAATGGGGGACTCTGATTCTGAAGCTAACTACTATCATGAGCCTAATGAAGATAAGTTCAAGATGCTGGTGGATAGAATGGATGCTATGGAATTGCAAAAGCCTTCTGGGTTGGATTTTGAAGACCTGAGTTTGATATCTGGGGTGGTTATACCCATTGGTTTCAAGGTTCCTACTTTCGTAGTTTATGATGGTGTCTCTTGTCCCAAGCTGCATTTGAGGTCTTATGTCAGGAGAATCCAACCTCATACTGCTGATAAGAAGTTGTGGATCCATTTCTTCCAAGAGAGTTTATCTGGAGCTCAATTGGAATGGTACTATCAATTGGAGAGTGTCAACATCCGTGATTGGAATGATCTTGCTGAAGCTTTCTATAAGAAATATCAATACAATGCTGATCTAGCTCCTACTCGCATGCAACTACAAAGCATGTCTATGGGTGCTAAAGAAAGTTTCAAGGAGTATGCCCAGAAGTGGAGAGACTTGGCTGGAAGAGTGCAACCCCCTCTAACTGACAGGGAGTTAGTGGATATGTTCATGTGCACGTTGAATGGTCCTTTTTACAGTCATCTCATTGGAAGCTCATCATCTGGCTTCACTGAGTTGATAATGATAGGAGAGCGCGTAGAAAGTGGTATAAGGAGTGGCAAGATCCAAGTGGGTGCTTCTTCATCCAATACTGCAAAGAAGCCTCCCAGTGGGAAGAAAGAGGCAAATGATGTTTATGGTCAACCTGATCGTAATAGGAGGCATCAGTCTGTGAGTGCAGTTCATATCTCCAATCCAACTCCTGCAACAACAGAGCCACCCCAGGGCAATCAACAGAGGAATATAAGGCAGTTCACTAAGATCAACATGTCACTGGCCCAAGCCTTGCAACACTTGTTGAAGGGTGAACTTATCACTTTGATGGACCCTCCTCAGAATCCCAATGTTACCTCTCCCAGGTACAATCCTAATGCACGATGTGCATATCATTCAAATTGTCAGGGACATGATACCAATAGTTGCTGGGTATTGAAGAATAAGATTCAGGATATGATTGATGCTGGAGAAATTGAGTTTGACCCTCCAGGTATTCCAAATGTGATTACTGCTCCCATGCCAAATCATGAGAAGACTGTCAATGCCATTGATGAAGATTCACATATTTCCTCAGTTGCAGATTTGACTACTCCATTGTCTGTTAGTAAGAAGAAGTTGGTACAAGCTGGGTTCTTTCCAGGTTGTCGTGAAGATTGTTTATATTGTGCCTATAAGCCAGATAGCTGCTGGAGGTTGAAGGACGGAATTCAACGCCTCATGAATAATTACACCATAGTGTTTAAGAGGACCCCACCTTCTGTGGAGAGCATGGTTGATCATATAACTAAAGGTGCAAAGATTGAAGGGGTGGATATGGTTGATAAAGTGCCGGTAAGAATTACTTCCAAGGGTCCTTTCAAAATCACTCATAAAGGTCCAATTAAGATTACTGCTGAAGGCCCTGTGAAGATTGTTGCTGAAGCTAGAATGGCTCCTATGATCATCACCACTCCTGGTCCTATTCCGTATACTTCTGATAAAGCTGTGCCTTGGCATTATGGGTTCGATGTTTACATCCATGGTGTTAAGCAGGAATCCTTAGCTGACACGCCTGTTGCTGATGAAAACATTGATGTTGATAATATTGCTGGATCTAGTAAGATCACACGAAGTGGAAGAGTTTTCTCTCCTCCAATTACCTCCAAGAATCCAGTTACTCCAGCTACTACCTCCACCACTGATGCTCGGGGAAAAGGTCCTGTTATTGAACCTATACCAACTGATGTGCCAGCTGCTGATGATCTCTCTAAGCAGATGGAAGAAGTACTGAAGATCATTCGCAAGAGTGATTATGACATTGTTGACCAGTTGGGCATACTCCCTCCAAGATTTCTATGTTGTCTTTATTATTGTGTTCTGAGGCTCATGCCAAGGACTTGATTAAATTTCTGAAGACTGCTCACGTACCAAATGAGATTTTTGTAGACCAGTTTGAAAATTGTGTTGCACACTTGACCTATGATAATGGGTTAGGTTTCTCCGATGCTGATTTGACTCCTGCCAAGAGAGATCATAACAGGGCTCTACATATCTCTATTGAATGCAGGGGCACTACCCTGTCACATGTATTAATAGACAATGGTTCCTCTCTGAATGTGTTGCCCAAAGAAGTTCTGAATAAGCTTAGTCCTGAAAATGCTGTGTTAAAGCCCAGTAATATAGTGGTGAATGCTTTTGATGGCTCGAGAAGAGTGGTGCATGGAGAAATTGATCTCCCAATCAAAGTAGGTTCTCAGGTCTTCAATGCTACCTTTTATGTCATGGATATTCGTCCGTCGTATTCTTGTTTGCTTGGGCGTCCCTGGATCCATGGGGCAGGTGTTGTAACCTCTACTTTACATCAGAAGCTGAGATATCCAGTAGAAGGAAAAGTTGTCACTGTTTACAGAGAGGAAGGATACATAATTAGCCATGTGAACACCTTTAAGTATCTTGAAGTGGAAGGTGAATATGTTGAAACTCCGTGTCAGACATTTGAAGTGGTTCCTTGGATTGTTAATAATTATGAAGCTCCTCCTGTTGTCAAGAAAGTTCCTGTGGTCACCAGAGTACCTCCTACAATGGCCTCCCTCAAAGATGCTAGAGATGTGGTGGATGAAGGTGGTTGTACTATTTGGGGTCAGCTTCCTGACATTCCTTACAAGTCTGACAAATTTGGTTTGGGTTTCACTGCAGAGTCCCAGAAGGCTGTTCGTCGTGCTCGCGCTGTTCGTATCACCAATCAGGGGATTATGAAGAATCAGATCAATGCCGTGGATGACCATGATGAAGATTATAATCTGGATGCTTGGATTTTTCCTACTGTGGGTGCTGGGCTCAATAATTGGAAGGCTGAAAATGTTATTCCTATCTCCTTTAGTCAGGAGTAAATACTATTACTGTGTTGTTACTTTTAAAGTTTGTAATTTTTGAACAATTAAACTCTTAAGCCTTGTGCCTTACCCGGGGCACAATGGTGTGCTTGTTACGGGATGTCATTTCATTTGCATACTTCATTCAATAAAAATCAGTGGACGTTTCGTTTTCGTAAATATTGTGTTCCTTGTTTTTCTTTTCTTTTATTTTTGTTTTGTCAGCTATGTGTTCTTACACACACCCACATCACTAAAATGCAGATCCTCATCCACTCTGGATCTTGTTGATAATAGTTCTACTATTGCCAATTATAATTTCGAGAATCCGATCTATCAAGATGAAGACGGAAAGGAGGACGATTGTGAAGTACCTGTAGAGCTCGCTAGGTTGTTACAACAATAAGAGAAAGCTATACAGCCACATGAAGATCCAGTCGAAGTTGTGAATCTGGGAACTGAAGAAAACAGGAAAGAGGTCAAGATAGGGGATGAATTAGAGGATAGTATCAAGAGCAGATTGATTCAGATGTTACATGACTATGTGGAGATCTTTGCTTGGTCCTATGAAGATATGCTAGGGTTGGATACGAACATTGTGGTTCACCGTTTACCGGTAAAAGAAGATTGTCGTCCAAAGAAGCAGAAGGTTCGTCGCATGCGTCCTGAAATGTCAGAGAAGATTAAAGCAGAGGTAATGAAACAGTTTGATGCAGGGTTCTTAGCTGTGACTTCTTATCCTCAGTGGGTTGCAAATGTGGTGCCGGTACCTAAGAAAAATGGTAAGGTACATATGTGCGTAGATTACAGGGATTTGAACAAGGCCATCCCCAAAGATGACTTTCCACTTCCTCATATTGATGTTCTGGTAGACAATACTGCTCAGCATAAGGTGTTCTCTTTCATGGATGGTTTCTCTGGTTACAATCAAATCAAGATGGCACCTGAAGATATGGAGAAGACAACATTTGTTACACAGTGGGGCACTTTTTGCTATAAGGTGATGCCATTTGGTTTGAAGAATGTCGGGGCAACATATCAGCGTGCTTTGGTGGCTTTGTTTCATGATATGATTCATCATGAGATAGAGGTATATGTGGATGATATGATAGCCAGGTCCCATAATTAAGAGCAACATCTTGATCATCTGCATAAGTTGTTTGAGAGGTTGAAGAAATACAAGTTGAGATTGAACCCAAACAAGTGTACTTTTGGAGTTAGATCTGGAAAGCTCCTGGGTTTCATTGTCGGTGGAAAAGGTATTGAAGTAGATCCTGCAAAAGTGAAAGCTATACAAGAGATGCCAGCTCCCCGTACTGAGAAGGAAGTTAGAGGTTTCTTGGGACGATTGAATTACATTGCAAGATTTTTTTCCCAATTAACTACTACCTGTGAGCCAATCTTCAAGTTGTTGAAGAAAGATCAGGTAATGGAATGGAATAGTGAGTGCCAGACATCCTTTGATGAAATCAAGAGATATCTTCTAGAACCTCCCATTTTGATGCCACCAGTTGATGGAAGACCCTTGATTATGTACTTAACAGTGTTAGACAACTCAATGGGGTGTGTGTTGGGACAGCATGACGAGTCTGGTCGAAAAGAGAAGGCAATATACTACCTTAGCAAAAATTTTACCGACTGTGAAACAAGATATTCACTGCTCGAGAAAACTTGTTGTGCTTTGGCATGGGCTGCTCGCCGACTAAGACAATATATGTTGACTCATACTACCTTATTGATTTCGAAGATGGATCCAATCAAGTACATATTCGAGAAACCTGCTCTCTCTGGAAGAATAGCAAGATGGCAAATGATCTTGACAGAATATGACATACAGTACACTACTCAGAAGGCCATTAAAGGAAGTGTGGTAGCTGATCATTTGGCTCATCAAGCAGTGGATGATTATCAGTCAATGAGTTTTGAGTTCCCTGATGAAGACATTATGATTATTACCAAAGAACCTGGACAATATGACGGACCTGAACAAGGATCCCGATGGACTATGGTTTTTGATGGAGCTTCTAATGCACTTGGTAATGGTTTTGGTGTTGTGATCAGTTCCCTTGAAGGTTGTCATACCCCGATTATTGCCAGACTTTGTTTCTATTGTACTAATAACATGGCTGAGTATGAGGCATGTATCCTGGGTATTAAAGCTGCCATTGATATAAAGATTCAGTTTCTGGACGTGTATGGAGATTCAGCCCTGGTAGTAAGTCAGATTAAAGGAGATTGGGATACCAAGCATGATAATCTCATTCCATACAGAGAGCATGTGTTGTCTTTAATCCCACATTTCAAAGAGCTTACCTTTGGACATATTCCACGAAGAGAGAATCAGTTGGCAGATGCATTAGCCACCATGGCATCCATGTTTGAGATCAGCTAGGATGATGAAGCTCCCAAGATTACTATTGATAGATTCGAAAAGCCTGCATACTGCAATGAGATTGACACTGAAGAAGCAGAGGAGAAGCCTTGGTTTTATGAAGTGAAAAGATATCTTGAAGCTCAGGAGTTCCCTGAAGGGGCATCTGTCAAAGATAGGAAGTTTCTGAGGAGGTTTTCTGCTAAGTTCTTTTCGAGTAATGGGATTTTGTACAAGCGCAATCATGATTCAACTATGCTTCGTTGTATGGATAAGAAGGAAGCAACTGAAATTATGGAAGATATGCATGATGGGATCTTTGGCACTCATTCTAGTGGTCATACTATGGCAAAGAAGATATTGAGAGAAGGTTACTATTGGTCTACCATGGAAGCTGACTACTATCAACATTCCAGAACGTGTCACAAGTGTCAAATCTATGCTGATAAAGTACATATACCCCCATCACCATTGAATGTGTTGACTGCTCCTTGGCCTTTTGCCATGTGGGGCATTGATATGATTGGTGAGATCAAGCCTACTGCTTCTAATGGACATCGTTTCATCCTGGTTGCTATTGATTACTTCACGAAGTGGGTGGAGGCAGCTTCATTTGCATCTGTTACTAAGAATGTGGTGGCTCGATTCATTAAGAATAATCTTATATGTAGGTATGGCATCCCTGAAAGGGTTATTACTGACAATGGCTCTAATCTGAACAACACTATGATTACTGATCTCTGCACACAGTTCAAGATTAAGCATCACAACTCTTCTCCGTATCGTCCGAAGATGAATGGGGCAGTAGAAGATGCTAATAAGAACATTAAGAAGATTATACAGAAGATGACTGTCACTTATAAGGATTGGCATGAGATGTTACCATTTTCTCTTCATGGTTATCGCACTACAATACGTACTTCAACAGGGGCAACCCCATTCTCCTTAGTTTATGGTATGGAAACAGTTCTGCCCATTGAAGTTCAGATTCCCTCCTTAAGAATTATGAAGGATGCAGGCTTGGATGAAGATGAGTGGATTCAGACTCGACTTGACCAGATAAATTTGATTGATGAGAAGAGGTTAGCAGCAGTTTGTCATGGCCAGATGTACCAAAAACGAATGATCAAGGCTTTCAACAAGAAGGTTAAGCCAAAGGTATATCCGGCTGGTGATTTGGTAATCAAGCGTATCATATTACCACAGGGTGATCCTAGGGGCAAGTGGACTCCTACATATGAAGGACCATTTGTAGTCAAGATAGTATTCTCAGGAGGTGCCATGATACTTACTACTATGGATGGTGAAGACTTCCCGCAGCCTGTAAACGCAGACATAGTTAAAAAATACTACGCATAAAAAGAGACCCGCTAGGTTGACTGGCCTAGGAAAAAATAAGGGCATCCCGGCGAACCAAAAGGGTTCGGGCAAAAATTATGGAAAATATATAAAAAATGTACACCCGGCAAGTCGAAAACCTGAAAAGGCGGCTTGGGCAAAAAAGGGTATCCCGGTGGATTGAAAACTTGAAAGGGCAATCCAGGCAAAAGTTAGGGATTAAAGCGTATGACTATGTCTCGTTTGGATCACCCATGAAACTACAACCAGTTGTGCTACTTACTCAAGTTTGAACAGATAAAGCTCAATCCAATCGTTTCCGTCTCAACAGCAGAAGATGAGATACTTGAAGATAATGGCAATAGTAGAATTGAAACTCAATAGGATTATTTCCCACATAGCTGATTTTCTTTGTTTTGTAAAATTTTTTACGACAAATTCCTCTTACTAGGATTTCTGTCTCCTTGGACAAACTTGCCTATGTATAGGTCACTTTGTAATATAAATAAAATTCCATCTTTGAATCCAGATTTACTTTTACCCTATTTACATAAGCGAAACGTCCATTGGTTATGTTTGAATGTATGTATGCTTTTGAATATGATTGATGTTTACCAGAAATGCATGAAAATGCAGTAATAGTATTTACTAAGGACGAACGAGGGAAGGAATTCAACGAAGCTTCGCCGATTCATCCCCACCAGACAGCTACAAATCCCCCAGTAGGGCAAATCCATCTTCATAAAAACTTCGAGTCACATATCCCCTGGAATTTATATCCATCTCTTTTATCCTCAGAAGGATAATCGGGAATTTATTCTTTCAATAGGAGGCTATCGAACGAAGACGTGAGGTTATGTATACCTTAATATCGAACGAAGACGGGAGGTTATGGATACCTTACTATCGAATGAAGACGGGAGGTTATGGATACCTTACTATCGAACGAAGGCGGGAAGTTATGAATACTATATTATCAAACGAGACGGGAACGAGTTCCTCATATTCTTCAGTGCCAAATCGGGATTTATTTTCCTGGCCAGCAGTTGTTATACGAAGATATCCAGACGCTTCAGGCTCATGATTCATACATGCATCATTTACATCATACCATAACATACATATCCATAAGTACATAATACATTACTTAAGTGCATCATACTACACATGCATACATAATGCATAAACTAATATTTTCCTTGCAGGATAGTTATATGCAGGTAAAACAATATCAATGACTTATACCTCAGGACGTTGTTTATCCTCCTGAAAGCTATCATGACTTTGGGCCGTTGTTTATCTTCCCAAAAGTTACACTTATACCTCAAGACGTTGTTTATTCTCCTGAAAGCTATCATGACTTTGGGCCGTTGTTTATCTTCCCAAAAGTTATACTTATACCTCAGGACGTTGTTTATCCTCCTGAAAGCTATCATGACTTTGGGCCGTTGTTTATCTTTCCAAAAGTTATACCCTTACCTTGGGCCGTTGTTTATCTTCCCAAAGGTTATCTCATTATCTTGGGACGTCGTTTATCTTCCCGAAGGCTATTTTGAGACGTTGTTTATCTTCTCAAAAGGCCGTATTATTACTTTGGGCCGTTGTTTATCTTCCCAAAAGTTATACTTATACCTCAGGACGTTGTTTATCCTCCTGAAAGCTATCTTGACTTTGGGCCGTTGTTTATCTTCCCAAAAGTTTGACTTATACCTCGAGACGTTGTTTATCCTCCTGAAAGCTATCATGACTTTAGGCCGTTGTTTATCTTCCCAAAGGTAATGTTGGGACGTTGTTTATCTTCCCCAAAAGCTATATCTTCATACTTTAGACTACCTTATTCTCCAAGAAGTATATTTGAAGAACTTTTCTCCAGATGGCATCTCTAGGCCCATCTCCAATTCATTCTGATGGCATCTTTAAGCCCATTTCCTTTTCTCCAAGTGGCATCTTCAAACCCACTCGAGCATATACAGTTAATCATCAGTATTACTTTACACACCGGTGAGTGAAAATTTTTGGGCTTTTGTGTTCAATCCCCTTCAACCTTCCAGGTTACGAATGGCACATGTACCAATCTAACCCCTCAGGTTTCAGAAAATTGAACAGGGGCAGCTGTTGCACCCCAAAATTTGCCCTCACAAGACAAGACTTTGTGTACTAAGAGGCTCACAAGTTTCACAAGGTTCACAAGGTTCACAAGGTTCACAAGACATCTCATGAGGTTCAAAAGGTTCACAAAGTTCACAATTAGTCAGAAGATGTGACAATTCCCTCAGACAATGCATTCTCCTAAGCAATGCATCCTAAACTAGGGTTTTGACTTTAATCAGGCTAAATGGACTTCCAAGACTTCAAGTGAGCTTCATAACATCTTATATGTGTTTAAGAATCCCCATTTCAAGTTTCAAGACTTTTCTCAAAGGTTTGCTCAGTCAGATGATCAGATAGGTCAAAATCAGTCAAAGCAGTTAAAAAGTCAAACTGAGGTCAACTGTGGTCAAACCAAAGTCAAACTTCATGATTTTTTGTCAACATCAATTATATGAAGTAAAATTCATCATTTGATCAAGGGTTGATCATGATTCATCAAGGATATTTCAGATCATCAAGAATCAGAGGTTTCTAAATTAGGGTTTCCTCAGGAAAAGTCAACTGAACTTTGACCAGCCATAACTTTCACATGCTTCATCAAATTTTTCCCATACAAAGCTCATTTGAAGGAAATTGAATTCGCTACAACTTTGTGTCTCACAAGCCAAGCCAAAAAATGCTTCATTTGGAAGGTATGAGCTAAGACATTATAGGTCCTTTTGAAAGTCAACAAAAAGTCAACAACTTCAAAAGAGAATAACTTGAGAATGGTAAAAGGTATGGACATGAAACCAATGGTGTTGGTTAGAGGACTCATTAAGCTTTCCAAAATGTCCAAGAACACCCTCATAGCATTAAAATTGAAGGATTTGTGCCCTTGCAAAGTTGGGAAAGTTTTGGGAGGTTTATGAAGCAAATAGGGCTTTAAAACCAATTTCTTCCAAATGGGCTTGCAATTTTGTGATCCAATCTTCAACATGACATCATGCACGATCCAATCCTCATTTATTAATATTTTTATTATTTTTTATTTTATTTATTTTGATTTTATTCATTTAAAACCATTTTAAATTAAAATAAAATATATAAATCAAATATTTGAGTGAGATATTGTTTCTAGAAGGTCATAAACATGGATTAGATCAGATTGATATGCAATTTATGGTGATTGTCTTAAGATAGAAAGGTTATATCAAAGAATATATGAAATTCAAGGCATGATCTTTTTCAATCTCTTGGATCCAAAAAGTCCAAAGAAGAATCACATGTTTTGACCTAATTTCATCAAGTGATATATATACAACATAAACACAAGCATTGGACACGAATTGGCTGCCTCAAAGACAAGTTTCAAAGTTTCAAATTTCATCAAAAAAATCAATTTTCGGATTTTACTTTGCAGGGGTTTTCAAGGAAAATTCGTGGATGAATTCGCAAGCAATTTCACAGGAAATATGAAGAAGATGAAGTCATTTGGCGCGCTGGCTGGAATTCAAATTTTGTTTTAATATTTTATTGTACTATTTGTAATTTATTTCAAAGATGCCTGCTTGGCCCAGTGGTAATGGTTGCGCGTATTATGGTTCAAGACCTGGGTTCGATTCTTGGAGGCAGCATTCTTTTTATTTGATTTTCACATTTATTCACATGACTTAATATATTATTATTTGTTGTGGTTATCTAACAGATGCGCCCTTCTGGCTGGATGGTTGGAGTGTGTGTTTGTTTGGTTGAGGGTCCTGGGTTCGAATCCCCCCAGGCCCTTTTGTATTATTTTTGCTTTTTGTTGTGATTTTTCCAGGATTTGAAACAAAGCAACATGGTTCTCATTCTATATCACCTGCATGTGCTGGCCAGAGTGGTTTTGGTGTTGAGTTTGGAGGTAAGGGACCTGGGTTCAAATCCCAGGTCCTTTCTTTTTTGATCAATTTTCCATTGTTTTCTTATTATAATTTATTCTATTATATTATTTCTATTTTATTTAAATTAGTAAATATAATTTATAAATACTACTAAAATACTTTTATTCAATATTCTTAAAACTTCATAATTTCTTTTCTAAAAATATTTTTTATTTATAATATGTATATATATGTAATTTGTAAATAAATTGATTTATTTTGTAGATAAATAAGTAAAACCCTAATATTTTCATAAACCCTAATTTATTTTGATTAAACCCTAATAATACTTTTTAAACCCTAATTATCTTATATAAATGTTAATTATGTCCATTTATTTTTATAATTTGTTTATATTATTATTATTATGCATGGTTTTATATAAATAATGTAAATAGTTTAATTAATTGATTAACCTTAATATGTTTTTCTAAATAACTAAACTCAATTTTATTTTATGAATATAATTCATTATTTGCTTAGTTAATAATAATTAGATATTTTTTAATATGTATATAAAATTAAATAATTAGACTATTAATCATATTTTATTAGTATATAATTGTTATAAGTCACTTCCTTTATTTAAAAATTCTTAAAAAATATTTATTTGATTAATTGTGAATTTTTAATTTATTTCTACATTATTATACTAACCACATTATATTTATTTATTTTGTTTATTATTATTAACTTTCTTATATTTATTTTTGTTTATTGTTACTAACCCCCTTAATTATTCATTTATTTGCTTATTTAATTTATTTTAATTATTATTATTATGTAATTGTACCCTTTATGTAATAGTTGTAGTAATTTTTAATATTTAATTTTAAATGCTATGGTTAGTAAAATAGGGAGTGTAAAACATGTTTGTATTTAAAAATTGAATTTAGATCATTAAATCTCAAGATAAATATTTAAATTGGTACACTCACACACGTAAGTCGATCCTGGATCGCCATCTCACTTCTTAAGGGTTACCTCTCAAGTTGCCTAAACAAAAGGTCAAGTAAGGTGTATAAAGAAAAGTCCTTCATCTCACATCATCTAGTCCCTTAACAGATAAAAAGATCAAGTCCCTTTGTGGTTGCCTTCGTAATGATCTTGTCCCTTCCGAATAAAAGATGATAAGTCCATTCGAATTGCTTATACACCTCACAGTTGCCTAAATAATAGATGTCCCTTCACTTGTCCCTCACATCCAAGGTAATGACTACCTATTCCTTAATAATAGGGATAGTCCTACCATTTAAAGGATTTAAGAACAGAAAAGACTTAACTAAGGGTAGGTTACTCTTATGTACTTGCTCACTTTTCAAAAACATTTCAAACACTTCACATTTTTCAAATAATGTTCAAAACAAAGACTTTATATATATCCGTACATGGATCATTATAAAGTACTTAAAGGAAATTTTATTCACACACTACACTTTTTTCAAAACATTTTAAAGTGAGCTAAGTAACTAAGAGCCCATGGATAACCATGGATGTAAAGGGTGCTAACACCTTCCCTTTACATAACCTACCCCCCGAACCCAAAAATCTTTTTAAAGGTCTTTCCTATTCTTTTATGCCTTTCCTTTGGATAAAATAAAAGTCGATGGCGACTCTTGCTATCCGCAACATAACTAAAGTCAGTTCTTCCACCGTGTTACAATGAGTTGTGTCAAACTATGCTATAAATGCGTTATAGAAGTATAAAGAAATAAAAGCATAAAGCAAGACTAAAGAGCACACGATATATCTTGGTTCACTTGAGAACTTCTCAAGCTAGTCCGGTACACCCGCCAAGGTGATTTTGTCTTAAACAAAGACTTAATCCACTATAACCAAGATCCATGATTACAATCGCATAGCCACACTATGACTAACTCAATGAACCATTCAGGGATCCTACATGATATATCGTTCATTGACCCAACATAACCTCTGCTATGATTTCATCTCAACTCAGAGTTAGACCGTTCAGAGTTCCCATCGAGATATAACGTATACTTGAGGAGGAACCTTCCCGACAACCTATTGTGACTAACTGCACATAACATCTGTAACTCCCTGCGCGACAACATGTCACGACTAACCGCACATAACCTCCGTGACTTCCACAAAGAACTGTTCAGGGATTCAACTGGATATAATGTTCACTGACCAAGTAGAACCTCTGCCGGGGTTTCATCTCAAATCACAGCTAGACCGTTCAGGGATCCTACCAGATATAACGTCTACTTAAGGAATCTCAACTCACAACTAGGTCGTTCAGGGGTCCCATCAGGATATAACGTCCACTTGAGGAGAATCAATTCATTAGGTAGAATTGACATACCAGAGCTAACTGAGGTGCTTCTTTGCAAGCATATACTCCTCTATTTAAGTATAAAGTAACTCTTCAGAGTTACAACAATATGAGCAATCAACTCCTTGCAAACTACATGATTCTAAGATGTTCATAATATTACAATTCAAATTTCATCTTCATAATTCTTCATCTTCATAATTCTTCATCTTCAATGATGAGCAAGCTAAGAGTAATAACTCCTTGCTTCTAATATTCAATGAGCTCCAAGATGATGTAGTTGGTGTTGATTTATGACTTGTTGATTTCTTCTTCTTCATCTTCAGTTTATCAATGGCTGATCATTGTTGTTGTAGATGATGATCTTGATATAGCAACACAAACTCAAAATCTCAGATTGTTGTATAGTTGATTTATGATATGATCAAGGTTGAGCAACAATTGAGATATCAACACTTTGATTTTTGTGTTTGTGGTTTTTAATAATGTATCATTTTGTTCCAACAACCTCTTTGTTTTTCTTTAGAGATTCACGCACAATCAGTTAGGTTTGATAAAGCCAACAATTGTTGAGATTATATCATGACCTTTAATGGTTGGGTTCTCTCACACCAACAACATCATAAATCATATGATATTTTCCTTTTATATCCAAACATAAAAGAGTCGTCACAACCCAATTCGACTATTGAGGAATCTGTTACACAAGGAATCAAATAGTACAACCACATATTGTTCTTTTCCACAATTCAAAGATAGTGGAGAGGTAGTGGCATAAAGCATTATCGTAATGTGTACTATCCTTGCCAATGGTAATATTGTCATCTTAACTTTAGAGGCTTCTAATTATAAATCAATGAATGAATCATGAGTTAGAGATGATGATACTTGGGTATTCAAAGAACCTAAGTTTTTAGTCTTCAGAACTTGTTCACATAGAACTACGTTCTTCAGGACTCCAACACTTGGCTTGAAACCCATGGTCTTTGTTAGTTCTTTGATTTGGCATATATTTTGGTAAAACAAGATTCTTCATTATGATGTTGTGTCCGATGACTTGACTTGCTTGTCAAATTTTCTGTAGGTGTTATATCTTGTTTGACAGAATGTTGTTCCTAATGTCAAACCAGATGTTATGGCATCTGAGGACAAAAAAATTTGTTCATATTGATTGTTTATTAATTATGCTTTGTTGGTTTTATGTGTATAATAAGTGATTATCTATGCATTAGTTGGTTGTATTGTTAGAGCAATATTTCACTTGATTGGAAGAATCAGATCCTTCATGTTTTGGTTGCTATTTGTGTTGAAGAAACTTTGAAGATTATTCAGCATTTATGGAAGAATCAAAATTGTGTTTTTAGCATCCAAGCCCAAAAACAAGTTGTGTACTATTTATTTTGTTGTAACCCTATTTTTTTATTAGTGACGAAGATTAATAATTATTGAGTAAGTTACGCTTCCTGTGTTAGGGGTGTCGTACCCCGAAAAATACGACCTCACGCGATCCGAATGGACGGAGCCGCGCGCTGGACGGACTGAAGAGTCGCCACCTAATTCTATTTATTCCCGAAGAGGGAAAGGGAAGATATAGATACAACCCGAGGAGAAAAGGACGAGGACAATGGTCAACGGAACCATTGCCTGGGTTCGGGAGTCGGTTATGCAGGGGGAAGGTATTAGCACCCCCTACATCCATCGTACTCGATGGGAACCATCAAAGATAAAACGCGCGAAGGGATGTCTATGCTTAAACGAATTGCTTTCTAGAGGGAAATGAGTTGAATTATAAGTTATATTGATCCTAGATGCTCGGAAAGGATTGAGATCCTCGTGCCTACGTACTCCTGTGTGCAATGGGAAAGTCAGTGCCTCGTAGTTCGGCCTACAAAGGGTAATGGTTGTTGATTTTATTACCTTTCATCGATGAAAGGGTTTAGGAGTTGAAATGCACTAAAGACTATGGATAGTTTATCTCGTCCAACAAGACGAGCGTCCTGCGTCGAAATAATCAAAGCGAGTAACGAGAGCTTGTTATCCTCCTTTCTACCGCTTAAGGCTCGTGGCGTACAAATCTTCTCGTTTTTATTAAAGTATTTTATTTCCTAAGACCGCTTGACGTTGGATCAAGGGTTTGGATCTAATCGAAACATTTTGGTTTTTTGAGGTTTAGAGGGTAAATGCAAATGGAGGTTATTTTTGTGGTTTTGTCAGCGAGGCACGAAGCGCTCGGCTCGCAAAGGTGGAGTGGATCCTAATAAACGAAAATAACTGGAAAATAAAGTGCGAGTGTGCAAGTGCAATCGCTTGGCATTGGACCAAGGATTCGGAATTAAATAGGATACGGAAAATAAAAATTCGTACAAAATAATGGGAGAGGGATACAAAATAAATACAGGGGATTGCGCGAAATAAAGAGGTCTCATTGTAGTTAGCCCAAGAGGAAGCGTGTGTGCAGTGTTTTTGAACTATTCGAAGGCTTTCAGCCTGTTAATCGGGACACAATTATTCGAAGGCGTTGGACCTTTTAATCGAGCGCAACTATTCGAAGGCGTTGGACCTTTTTGGGACGCGTCGAAATTTACTTCGTTTACTTCCTTAGAGCCGATTTAATGAAATCGTTCTATGAGGAGTCGAATCGTTTATTTAAAATATTACAAAAAAATGAATAAACTAAGATAAATGAAAAAAATGTAGAAATAATAATAAATAATAAATAATAAACAAAATTGAATATATATTTAATAATAATACAATAATTAATTTTAATGGGCAAAAAATAAAAATAAATAATAAACAAAAATAAATCTACCTAATATGGCCTCATATTGATCAATTTTACCGATTTGAAGAAATCGGGCTAAAATTGATCTTTTAATATATCATTGGCCCCCAAAAATAAGAGGTAAAAGAAATCAACACATATTTTTTTGTGACGTTCTTTTTAAACCAAGAGATTTATTTATTTATTTATTTTTTTAAAAAAAAAAGAAATTAAGAAACAGATTATAAGCTTTAAAAAACAATTATTAAAATTGTTAGATAAAACAAAATAATAAAACAGAAATAAGGGTGAACCGCAAAATCAGGAGGGTGAGAAAAAGAATTAAAACAAGCTTAAAGCCCAAATCATGTAGTAGAGCTCCCAAATTATAAAATAAAAAACAAAAGTTTAAAAATGAGGGTGAAAGAAAAAAAAAACATAAACACGTCATTGTATCTGGTTCTCTCTCAAAACCAAATTCAGAACGTACAAAAAAATAAAGACATAGACCCACCCCTTTTTCGTTCCGACGATTTTCACGACTTCTCAAATTCGCGGTTTCGGATTATGGTTCAGTTCAAAGAACAGATCACTTCGTCTTTGTCTCTCTCAGTCGCGCTCAAGATATCTCGAACTCAGATTCGATTTTGGTTTCTGTGTTTCGCGGTGGTTGTGTGGTCGGTGGACTCGCGGATTTGGTTTCGCGATTTGGTTCGGTTTCTCGCGATCTGGGTTGTCGAAGGTGGTCTGAGGGGTAAAAGGGGGTTGTTCGCGGCTGTTTTTCAGTTGCGGCTTCGGTTGGTTGAGGGATGGTGTGATGATGGCGTTTTGGTTCAGTTTCAAAAGTTTGGCTTGATGAGGGTTAACGGAAGGTGATGGTTGGACGGTATTGTGTGGATGAGCTGCGGCTGATGGCTTTTGTGCGTTTCATCTCATCTCATCTTTCTTTTTTTTCCGGTTTATGTTGTTGTTGTGTTTATGGTTTATTTTCTATTTCTCACAGTGAGGTTTTGGACCTGAGATGGTGGGTTTGAAGCAAGGGGGCGGTGGAGATGATGTTTGGTGGTGGCTAGGTTTTTCTGTGGTGTTGGTAGCCGTCCTTGATTAATTGCCAATGATTGGCTTATATAGGAAAGTTTGTGCGTGAGAATCATGTGAGCTAGAATTCTGAAACCGTTAGGGAATTTTTTACAAGATATCATGTGGGGACCTCAAGTGACAGGCTGTGAAGTTTTGTTTGTAGTGAGGAGAAGAGATTCTAGAAGCATAAGGTTTTCACTTAATTTTCACTGCCATAACTTTAAGTTTTACTGCTGTAACTTGCCCTCCATTTCTTACAAACTTAATTTGTTATTGCAGGACATTATTGATCGTATGAATCTTGTGATATTGGCTTCATGATCCTGCCCTGCTTTTGCTTGATGTTTGTAATATTTCCTGACCCCCTATCATGCTATGATTTCATTCCTTATGTCTTCTTCACTTGTGTTAGTCATCAATTTTGCAGATTGAGAGTGCTGGCTGGGAGCCTTGAAATTGAGGCTTGGTGCATCTGTTATGCAGTTAATTATGGAGCGGGTACGTGTTGCATATCCGTTGCGCGAAAGACTTGAAGATAAGGAGGTTGTGAGTATGAAGTATGGCTGAAACAAGCATGAAAAAAAACCTGAGCTTGCCGAAGGTAAGTGGTAGCCATGATTCAGACTTGCCGACATTAATCAATGCATCAATCTTTTCTTGTGATGTTCTTTTGTTGCAATGACTCTTAATGTAATTTCTTGTTCATGACTTTGATCACTTGATTAAGCTGGATATCCATGACAGGTTGGAAAATTAATGGAACTTTTAATCTTTCTAGGTATGATAGAATTTAATTTCATGCCACCTATAGGACTTGGTACTTCAATTTAAAGGAACTCCTTTATTTGTTGAGTCTGGTTTCTTATTGCAGCTCTGTATCATGCGTGAATCTTCAAAAATACATATCAACTATGTTTATGACTTTGGAATCGTAAAGCATGGTCAATACGTCTAAACTTTTCTAGGGTACATCTCATGTGATGGCTCATTGTTTTTTTGAACCATTGTGTTTGTAAATCTTACTTGCAGTGCTTTGTTTGCACATCATACTAACCATGTGCTCTTTTTATGTATGCATTACATGAGGCACTCACTGTTTTGCAAGAATGCCCATGGAATCTATCACATATGAAGCCTATGCATAGGAAGATTGAAAGTTTCTTGGAAGGGAAGAAACCGCAGCCTTGAACTATGAAAAGCGACCCTTTGTTGCTGCAATTTTCTTAGGCTCGAGTTGTGTGCCGTGTGTTTGAGATTAAAATCACCTTGTAGAATTAGGCCTTGGTTTATATCAAACTTCTAGGTATTGCAATTCTGCTATTCTACCTTTTGGTCGAGAATTTGGATCGTCACTTTTATTTTGAACATATTGAACTGTTTCCTGTCTTTTTCCAGAAGCATACTAAAGACTCAAACTCTCCTTATGTGGCTCAATTATGTATTGGCTTTCAGGAACCACATGGGAGTTTCAAGGATTGCCGAAATGGAACTACGGGTGCATCAAAGACAGCGTTTGGTTTGGTTTGAGTTTGATCTTAGAACTCAGTACAGATATTAACATGGTGATCTTCTGAAGATGGGACAAGGGATTAATGATCATAGAAGCCGATGGGCAGGACTAGCGCTTTACTTGATCTTAGGGACTCGAATGCAGCTTTGCTTGTAACATACCATTTCAAACTAACTGTAATGAATTATGTATCAATTGTGCTGGTACCTGCAAACTGTCTTCTATATTCCCCTTAGAAACTTGACAACATTGACTCTGATGTGAACTTATAAATTTGCACTTTATGCATTCTGAGGATTATTCTAAAATTTGTAAAATCTTTAACATCCCTTTGTAACCTTGTTTTGATTTCGCATAATGAGAAGTAGAGAAGCCTAAACGTGAATTAAAGTACACATGATACATTCTAAATGCTTATCTTGAACTTTGTAAACCATGTCAAACTTGGATAATTTAGTCAACACTCAAAGCATTCTTTATTCCCTATTCTGTATTTAATAATGGTGACAATAACACAATTTAATTCCAAATGAACCCTCTTTGTCTTGTATCTTAAAACCAAAGCCATAGAAGTTCTTGAAGATCTCATCCTTATTCTACCCTCTCTTATCTTATTAAGCACATGATAATTTTTCATATAAATATAAAAAAAGTACCACTTCAAAATCCATCTTGCCGAAATACTTAGACATTAGTAGAATTATCCTTTAAAGGGTAATGTATCTGAATGCACACTTGGATCCTCTTTGAAAAGTATTATGAACAAGATGAATATGTCTTAAAGTTAAGAGTCAAACTCAAGAAATGAGCCCAAAACAAGCCCATTTTCAATTTCTTTGAAATAATGTTTTAGACAGAAAATAAAATGATGCGGGTAGGACAAATTTGGGGTGTGACAGATGCCCCTATCGAATTGGCTTAGACCGAGTAAGGTAAACTGGCTCGCGTTCATCTTTCAAGGTATAAGGTAATTAGATATTAACATACTCCAAATTTGTCCGACAAAGAAAGAAATTTGTGAAAACAGCAAATGAAATAAACTGGAAATGATGGGTGACACATCAAGAAATAATTGACAAAATAAATCACTCATCACCAGAGGATGATAAGGCAAATGACTGAAAATAAAATCACTTATCACCAGAGGAAGATAGGCAAAAGACAAAAAAATAAAGAATCACTATCAACAGAGGATGATAGGCGAAAGACAGAAAAATAAAGAATCACTATCAACAGAGGATGATAGGCGAAAGAAAGAAAAATAAAGAATCACTATCAACAGAGGATGATAGGCGAAAGACAGAAAATAAACTCACTTATCAACAGAGGATGATAAGGCGAATGACAGAAAAATAAAGGATCACTATCAACAGAGGATGATAGGCGAAAGACAGAAATATAAAAAGATCACTATCAACGTAGGATGATAGGCGCAAAGACAGAAAATAAACTCACTTATCAACAGAGGATGATAAGGCGAATGGACTGAAAAATAAAAATCACTTATCAACAGAGGAAGATAAGCAACAGACTGAAAAGAAAATCACTTATCACCAGAGGATGATAAGGCAAATAACTGAAAATAAACTCACTTATCAACAGAGGAAGATAAGGCAAATAACTGAAAATAAACTCACTTATCAACAGAGGATGATAAGGCGAATAACTGAAAATAAACTCACTTATCAACAGAGGATGATAAGGCGAATATACTGAAAATAAAATCACTTATCAACAGAGGAAGATAAGGCGAATAACTGAAAAATAAAATCACTTATCAACAGAGGATGATAAGGCAAAGGAAATTAAACACGGCCATAGAATCTGCCAAGAGGGTGCCTGGAATCTTCGATTGATACGATCCTGACTTCCGCTAGGGAAAGGACTGAAAACTTGTGATGATCCTGGATCCTGAAGTATGCAACTTATGCTTAATTGTTTCTGCAATGGTATTCCATAAAGATGGAGATACGATGCAGATGTTTATGCACTGAGATATAAATTAAAATGCTGGGGAAAATAAAAGGTCCGATTTATTGAGGTATGCATATGATGCACATGTTGCAAACGATTGATGTAAATGATGCATATGACTGCATATGATGCATATGAGCGATTGAAAGGGGCCAGCTTGGTGGACTTTGGTTTGGTTGTTGCCAATAATGATTGGACTTTGGGTGGGTGGAGGGCTTGATTCCCCGACACTCGATCTTCGACGATGTATGATCAGAAGATAAATCTGAATGCTCCGAGTTGGATCACTTGCTGATGAGCGAAGCGACTTAATTGACACATGAAGACTGATTTTGCTTTGAACGATTGCCAATGTCTAGCAAGATCTATTTGTTTAGCTGGGGAGAAGAGATAGGAAGATTTGTTCCCTGTTTGCTTGCCCCTGCCTGTAGGGTATTTGAAATAAATCTGATGGGGAAGCTCTGAGATTGACCTAGACATGATTTGCCCCAGAGTCTGGATTTGGTAAGCGCCTGCCCCTGATTGAGTTGTTTGAAGATAATTTGTCCCTGGTTGGACTGCTGAGGTAGTCTTGATTCATGTTGGCACCAATGAAGTTCAAATTTTCTTTTGATTTCCCCTTGTTGGGATTGCACTAATGTCAAGCACTAAATTGCAGTTAAATTATTCATACACAAATGGTAGTGTTAATGTAAAGTTCATGTAAGTTTTGAAAAAAAGTCAATTTATTTGAATGCTGTGAAAGTGTGACGAATGGACCGTTAGCCCAAACGAGGTGCTGATTTAGAAAGTGCATAAAGGATGCAGCAAGAATAATGTGCAATCGAATTTGAAGATTAGAAAATATATGGGAGTCAATTTACGCAACCTTGTTGGTAGCATGCTTTCATAATAAACCCTGCCTTAATTAGTTCTTTCGAGGGTTGTAACGTGGTCTGGTTAATGGTTTGAGAAATAAAGGATATAAGGCTCAAATGATTTGTACCCATCCCTTCTTCGTGATATTCTCCAGTCCTACGTTCAGTTAACTTTACATATGCATTTGTTTTCGACTTTGAAAGAGTGAAGATGAAGCTTTGATGTTTGCTTGGAAATGGCAGTCATCATTTTTTTTGCTGGTGACTCTTTGATTCTTGATTTGGTGGCCACTGATATTTGTTTTGCTTTTGTTGAGGATTTGAACTCCTCTTTTGATTTTTCGTCTAAGTCTCCCTTCGGGGCTCAACTTAGTGGTTCTTTCTCTTTTTTCTTTTCTTTTTTTTGTATGAATGTTGTGACTGCCAAGTCATTCATTGATGGTCCTCCGACGGGATGTCTCATCTTGCGATTTGAAAGTGTAGTCATGTTAACTGAACAACTACCCTGCCCCGGGTTAAATGTAAGGGTTGTATCCGAAAGAAACTCCTACTTCTAGGCTCGAAGTGGTTGACTAGGGATTAACTCCTTATATCTCCAGTGTTGGGGGATTTGAATAAATGTCTGTACGTCATTGACGAGGTTTTATCTGAAAGCATACCGCAACAGTTATGGGCATTTCGTTTTCATCATCCTCCCTCAAATATTTACTAAAGTGAAGTGAGGGAAATATTTTTTGTGATTTTGTGATAAATTATAAATATGAGAGAATGCGAATAAATTGATTCAAAACATGCATAAACAAAACATTAACATAACCAAGTACAAACGATAACAATGTTCAGAGCAAATAGTACTTAAACAAACATTACAAAACAACAGGAATGCAGAAATCATAAATGGCACTGGCAGCCTTGATTTGAGGAATGAACTTCTCTTGATTGAATGCTTCAAAGTTGGAGACTACTCAGCTTGGTCTTCAATAACCCTTCAAATGTCTTTACTTGTTGGCACTGTGCGGCGGCATTGGATCGTTCTGGACATTTGCATTTCTCGGAGTGAGAGTGAGGTCCTTAGAGTTGATCATATCCTGAATCAAGTGTTTGAAGGCATGGCAGTTCTCGATGGTGTGGCCTGGAGCGCCTTTGTGATACTCACAGCGGGCATTGGCATCATAGTTCCGGGCATTGCCAGTCTGAGGTGGCATATCTCTCAAAGTAAGAGGTCCTTTTGCTATTAGCTGTTTAAAGATTTCGGTATATGTCATAGGCAGGGGATCAATATGCCTATCATATCCTCTTGGTTGATATGGTGGACGCTGTTGAGGAGCGCGTTGTTGTTGTTGACCAGGCCGTGGTGGATAAGCCGGTTGCTGGTATGGTCCAGGTGAATATTGCGCAGCTGCAACCATTGGACGTGGTTGATGAGCCATCTGAGGCGGAAATATAGCTTGAAAGGCATGCTGATAAGGTATTGGAGGAACTGGCTGATATGGCATAGGAGCATATTGTGCAGCAGCAACATAGGGATACTGGTAGTAGGGAACTGGCGCAGGTGCACTCTGTTGAGGATTCCCATTTGCGGCAGAAATGGCATTTGTGTCGCCCTTTTTATACCCGTTGAAAGGTTTCTTGGCATTGGTTTGGTTGCTAGAACCTCCTTGGATCTTTCCGCTTTTCAAACCTTCTTCAATTCTTTCTCCGACCATCACCATGTCCGAAAATCCAGAAGATACACTACTGATCAGCTTTTCATAGTATTGCCCCTGTAGGGTACCCATGAAGATATCAATCAATTCACGGTCAACCAATGGAGGATGCACTCTGGCGGCTAGCTCCCTCCAGCGTTGGGCGTACTCCTTAAAGGATTCTCTTTCCTTTTGAGACATACTCTGAAGTTGAGTACAGTTAGGAGCAAGGTCAGTGTTGTACTTGTACTGCTTTTTGAATGCATCAGATAGATCAAGCCAAGTACGAACATTGTTGCGTTCGAGTTGCATGTACCATTCTAGAGACGCTCCAGACAGGCTGTCTTGGAAGCAATGGATCATGAGTTTATCATCTTTGGCATGAGCGACCATTTTTCTGCAGTACATCCTCAAATGAAGCTCAGGACAGCTGAGGCCTTTGTACTTCTCGAATTCTGGCAGTTTGAACTTAGCAGGGATCACAACATCTGGAACTAAACACATGTCTGCAGCACTCAGAGAAGTTGAGTTGTGTCCTTCCATGATTCGGAGTTTTTCAGCTAACTCGCGGCACATCTTCATAGCTTCAGACTCTTGAGCAGCCTGAGGATTGGTGATTGGAACAGCAGTATGCATCTCATACTCAACTTGATGATTCTCTTCAGTTTGAGGAAACTGGACTTGAGTAATGGCAGGTTGAGTTTGAGGAATAGCACCAACAGTAACGCCAGAAGCAGGTATTGGCTGGGAAGTGACTTCTTCAACAGCAGGAGTGAAGCCTGGAGGCAAACCATAGACCAAAGGATTTGGAACGGGAAATGAAGGCATTTCTCGTGAGGTAGATCCTTGCACTTGAGCATTGTTCATTGCGGAAGCAGCTTCGCGACGTTCTTCCATTCTTGCCAAAGCTTGCAAAGTCTCATAAATCTGGTCAATCTTGCTCTTGACCGAGTCAATCTCTTCCCTCATGGCAGCTTGTTCTTCCTGAATCACGTCCATCAGTTTTCTAGTGTTGGCTCTAGTTAGATACGGTCGTCTAGCTCGATACGGGCGTCGGGAAACCAACTTGATTTACTGAAGATGGAGGAACATGAAATGAGTTCTTGGCTTTTGGAATGAAATGCAAGATGAATAAATAATGCAAATGAGATGATATGCAATGTCAGAATCCAGGATCATAAAATCAAGGTCTCCCGAGTCCAAGGTACCGATGGAGGATACTCTGATCAAGAACTCACTGGGTAGACTCTAAAGTTTTAGGGATCCCAAAGTTATCAATTCATATGGTTGTTCATCACACACGCCATAAGCATGACGATTGATTGACTCCGTCATATGAATCTATTTCGGGTGAGATCTTCGTATCGACAACCCACGAGAGAAAATTTTCTCGGGAGTCCATACTACGTGATCATCGACACGAGGTTTAAAACAAAGTCCTGGAGTTATGGAACTTTCTCAACTGTTTGATGCACGTGTCAATTTCATACATTCTTGACAGTCAATCAACTCCATTGAGTAAGTCTATTCCAAGTGAGGTTTTCGTATCGAGCCACATGAGGGTGAACCCTGGTGCCCAATACTACACAACCATCAACCGATGTTTTAACCGAAAGGTTCTAAAGGTCCTCAGAGTTGATGACCCTAATGAAAGAAACTGAGCACACACGTCAAGGACTTGACGGTTGTCAGTATTCTCATCAGAATCTACTCCAAGTGAGGTTTTCATATCGACAACCCACGAGAGTGGTTCTCTCGGGAGACCATACTACACAACCTCGCTAACTTATGTTTGTACTTGAAAGCCCGTGTATAGAGCTTTTCCCTCAAGTTTCTTTTGCAAAATATCGATCCAAATTATAGTACCAAGGAGCCACAAGATATATAAAATGGAATGCGATAAAGAAAGCGATAAAAATAAACAAGCAAGGCATAGAAGCAAACATCCAAACAAACGCGGGAACCTAGACTAGGCTTGACTCGCATAGGGGTGAACCAGTCCCCAGCAGAGTTGCCAGCTGTCGTACCCCGAAAAATACGACCTCACGCGATCCGAATGGACGGAGCCGCGCGCTGGACGGACTGAAGAGTCGCCACCTAATTCTATTTATTCCCTAAGAGTGAAAGGGAAGATATAGATACAACCCGAGGAGAAAAGGACGAGGACAACGGTCAACAGAACCATTGCCTGGGTTCGGGAGTCGGTTATGCAGGGGGAAGGTATTAGCACCCCCTACATCCATCGTACTCGATGGGAACCATCTAAGTTAACGCGCGCGAAGGGATGTCTATGCTTAAACTAATTGCTTGCTAGAGGGAAATGAGTTGAATTATAAGTTAGATTGATCCTAGGTGCTCGGCAAGGATTGAGATCCTCGTGCCTACGTACTCCCGTGTGCAATGGGAAAGTCAGAGCCTCGTAGTTCGGCCTACTAAGGGTAATGGTTGTTGATTTTATTACCTTTCGTCGATGAAAGGGTTTAGGAGTTGAAATGCACTAAAGACTATGGATAGTTTATCTCGTCCAACAAGACGAGCGTCCTGCGTCGAAATAATCAGAGCGAGTAACGAGAGCTCATTATCCTCCTTTCTACCGCTTAAGGCTCGTGGCGTACAAATCTTCTCGTTTTTATTAAAGTATTTTATTTCCTAAGACCGCTTGATGTTGGATCAAGGGTTTGGATCTAATCGAAACATTTTGGTTTTTTGAGGTTTAGAGGGTAAATGAAAATGGAGGTTATTTTTGTGGTTTTGTCAGCGATGCACGAAGCGCTCGGCTCGCAAAGGTGGAGTGGATCCTAATAAAAGAAAATAAATGGAAAATAAAGTGCGCGTGTGCAAGTGCAATCGCTTGGCGTTGGACCAAGGATTCGGAATTAAATAGGATACGGAAAATAAAAATGCGTACAAAATAATGGGAGAGGGATACAAAATAAATACAGGGGATTGCGCGAAATAAAGAGGTCTCGTTGTAGTTAGCCCAAGAGGAAGCGTGTGTGCAGTGTTTTTGAACTATTCGAAGGCGTTCAGCCTGTTAATCGGGACACAACTATTCGAAGGCGTTGGACCTTTTAATCGAGCGCAACTATTCGAAGGCGTTGGACCTTTTTGGGACGCGTCGAAATTTACTTCGTTTACTTCCTTAGAGCCGATTTAATGAAATCGTTCTATGAGGAGTCGAATCGTTTATTTAAAATATTACAAAATGAATAAACTAAGATAAATGAAAAAAATGTAGAAATAATAATAAATAATAAATAATAAACAAAATGGAATATATATTTAATAATAATACAATAATTAATTTTAATGGGCAAAAAATAAAAATAAATAATAAACAAAAATAAATCTACCTAATATGGCCTCATATTGATCAATTTTACCGATTTGAAGAAATCGTGCTAAAATTGATCTTTTAATATATCATTGGCCCCTAAAAATAAGAGGTAAACGAAATCAACACATATTTTTTTGTGACGTTCTTTTTAAACCAAGAGATTTATTTATTTATTTATTTTTTTTAAAAAAAAGAAATTAAGAAACAGATTATAAGCATTAAAAAACAATTATTAAAATTGTTAGATAAAACAAAATAATAAAACATAAATAAGGGTGAACCACAAAATCTGGAGGGTGAGAAAAAGAATTAAAACAAGCTTAAAGCCCAAATCATGTAGTAGAGCTCCCAAATTATAAAATAAAAAAACAAAATTTTTAAAATGAGGGTGAAAGAAAAAAAAACATAAACACATCATTGTATCTGGTTCTCTCTCACAACCAAATTCAGAACGTACAAAAAATAAAGACATAGACCCACCCCTTTTTCGTTCCGGCGATTTTCACGACTTCTCAAATTCGCGGTTTCAGATTATGGTTCAGTTCAAAGAACAGTTCACTTCGTCCTTGTCTCTCTCAGTCGCGCTCAAGATATCTCGAACTCATATTCGATTTTGGTTTTTGTGTTTCGCGGTGGTTGTGTGGTCGGTGGACTCGCGGATTTGGTTTCGCGATTTGGTTCGGTTTCTCGCGATCTGGGTTGTCGAAGGTGGTCTGAGGGGTAAAAGGGGGTTGTTCGCGGATGTGTTTCAGTTGCGGCTTCGGTTGGTTGAGGGATGGTGTGATGATGGCGTTTTGGTTCAGTTTCGGAAGTTTGGCTTGATGAGGGTTAACGGAAGGTGATGGTTGGACGGTATTGTGTGGATGAGTTGCGGCTGATGGCTTTTGTGCGTTTCATCTCATCTTTTTTTTTTTTTCGGTTTATGTTGTTGTTGTGTTTATGGTTTATTTTTTGTTTCTCACAGTGAGGTTTTGGACCTGAGATGGTGGGTTTGAAGCAATGGGGCGGTGGAGATGATGTTTGGTTGTGGCTAGGTTTTTCTGTGGTGTTGGTAGCCGTCCTTGATTAATTGCCAATGATTGGCTTATATAGGAAAGTTTGTGCATGAGAATCATGTGAGCTGGAATTCTGAAACCGTTAGGGAATTTTTTACAAGATATCATGTGGGGACCTCAAGTGACAGGCTGTGAAGTTTTGTTTGTAGTGAGGAGAAGATATTCTAGAAGCATAAGGTTTTCACTTAATTTTCACTGCCATAACTTTAAGTTTTACTGCTGTAACTTGCCCTCCATTTCTTACAAACTTAATTTGTTATTGCAGGACATTATTGATCGTATGAATCTTGTGATTTTGGCTTCATGATCCTGCCCTGCTTTTGTTTGATGTTTGTAATATTTCCTGACCCACTATCATGCTATGATTTCATTCCTTATGTCTTCTTCACTTGTGTTAGTCATCAATTTTGCAGATTGAGAGTGCTGGCTGGGAGCTTGGAAATTGAGGCTTGAAGATAAGGAGGCTGTGAGTATAAAGTATGGCTGAAACAAGCATGAAAAAAAACCTGAGCTTGCCGAAGGTAAGTGTTAGCCATGATTCAGACTTGCCGACATTAATCAATGCATCAATCTTTTCTTGTGATGTTCTTTTGTTGCAATGACTCTTAATGTAATTTCTTGTTCATGACTTTGATCACTTGATTAAGCTGGATATCCATGACAGGTTGGAAAATTAATGGAACTTTTAATCTTTCTAGGTATGATAGAATTTAATTTCATGCCACCTTTAGGACTTGGTACTTCAATTTAAAGGAACTCCTTTATTTGTTGAGTCTGGTTTCTTATTGCAACTCTGTATCATGCGTGAATCTTCAAAAATACATATCAACTATGTTTATGACTTTGGAATCGTAAAGCATGGTCAATACGTCTAAACTTTTCTAGGATACATCTCATGTGATGGCTCATTGTTTTTTTGAACCATTGTGTTTGTAAATCTTACTTGCAGTGCTTTGTTTGCACATCATACTTACCATGTGATTTTTTTATGTATGCATGACACGAGGCACTCACTGTGTTGCAAGAATGCCCATGGAATCTATCACATATGAAGCCTATGCATGGGAAGATTGAAAGTTTCTTGGAAGGGAGGAAACCGCAGCCTTGAACTATGAAAAGCGACCCTTTGCTGCTGCAATTTTCTTAGACTCGAGTTGTGTGCCGTGTGTTTGAGATTAAAATCACCTTGTAGCATTAGGCCTTGGTTTGTATCAAACTTCTAGGTATTGCAATTCTGCTATTCTACGTTTTGGTCGAGAATTTGGATCGTCACTTTTATTTTGAACATATTGAACTGTTTCCTGTCTTTTTCTAGAAGCATACTAAAGACTCAAACTCTCCTTATGTGGCTCAATTATGTATTGGCTTTCAGGAACCACATGGGAGTTTCAAGGATTGCCGAAATGGAACTACGGGTGCATCGAAGACAGCGTTTGGTTTGGTTTGAGTTTGATCTCAGAACTCAGTACAGATATTAACATGGTGATCTTCTGAAGATGGGACAAGGGATTAATGATCATAGAAGCCGATGGGCAGGACTAGCGCTTTACTTGATCTTAGGGAATCGAATGCAGGTTTGCTTGTAACATACCATTTCAAACTAACTGTAATGAATTATGTATCAATTGTGCTGGTACCTGCAAACTGTCTTCTAGATTCCCCTTAGAAACTTGACAACATTGACTCTGATGTGAACTTATAAATTTGCACTTTATGCATTCTGAGGATTATTCTAAAATTTGAAAAATCTTTAACATCCCTATGTAACCTTGTTTTGATTTCGCATAATGAGAAGTAGAGAAGCCTAAACGTGAATTAAAGTACACATGATACATTCTAAATGCTTATCTTGAACTTTGTAAACCATGTCAAACTTGGATAATTTAGTCAGCACTCAAAGCATTCTTTATTCCCTATTTTGTATTTAATAATGGTGACAATAACACAATTTAATTCCAAATGAACCCTCTTTGTCTTGTATCTTAAAACCAAGGCCATAGAAGTTCTTGAAGATCTCATCCTTATTCTGCCCTCTCTTATCTTATTAAGCACATGATAATTTTTCATATAAATATATAAAAAAGTACCACTTCAAAATCCATCTTGCCGAAATACTTAGACATTAGTAGAATTATCCTTTAAAGGGTAATGTATCTGAATGCACACTTGGATCCTCTTTGAAAAGTATTATGAACAAGATGAATATGTCTTAAAGTTAAGAGTCAAACTCAAGAAATGAGCCCAAATCGAGCCCATTTTGAATTTCTTTGAAATAATGTTTTAGACAGAAAATAAAATGATGCGGGTAGGACAAATTTGGGGTGTGACAAGGGGTTAGGATTATCTTGTAATTTGTGAGCCATTCATACATCACCTAGATGTTTGAATTTGACTGATATTTAAGTTGTAATTCTGTCCATTCTAAGCTTTTAAGCATGAGTGTTTGTTCTTGAACAAATATTTTAAGCAAGATCAAGGTGTTGTGTTTTGGGCAAGTGTTCTTTTGTTTTCTTGGATAGAATTAGTTGATTGTTACAATGTCTGATTGAGGCCGAGTGAGTGGATATGCTCATATACTAGGAGTGAGGAACTCTTAGGTAGAAGTTGCATTGGGTAGTGATTAAGTGAAGGCTGTAAATTGGGATTGTTTAACTCTAAATTGATACTAATAATAATGGATTTCCTCCCTGGCTTGGTAGCCCTCAGAGTAGGTGAGTTTGCACCGAACTAGGTTAACAATTCCTTGTGTTTTTACTTCTATAATTTATATTATACTTACCTTGCTAATATTCAGATAGTAATGTTATGACATCGCCTTCGACATCACATATCTGATACTAGAATTTCAATTGGTATCAGAGCAGGGATCCTGCTCTGTATCTGGGTGAGATCTAGGGAAGATACTTTCTGGTATTATGGACAAGGTGGTGGGATTGGTGAACAAACCACCCTTTCTGGATTGAATTAATTATAATTCCTGGAAGTCAAGAATGGTTTCCTTTTTGAAGTCTTTGGACAACAAGGCATGGAAAGTTGTTCTGAAAGGATGGGATCATCTTGTTGTGAAAGACAAAGATGGGAAGGAAACAACAGTTTTGAAGCCTAAAGAGGACTGGTCTAAAGAAGAAGATGATCTTGTTCTTGGGAACTCCAAATCATTGAATGCCATATTCAATGGAATTGAAAAAAAATATTTTCACATTGGCTAACACATGTGTTGTAGCTAAAGATGCTTGGAATATTCTAAAAACTACTCATGAAGGTACTTCTAAGGTAAAAATGTCTAGGCTTCAGCTGCTCAAAATTAAATTTGAAAATTTGAGGATGAAAGATGATGAGAGCATTCATGATTTTCATATGAACAATCTTGAAATAGCTAATGCCTCTGGTCCTCTAGAAGAAACAATGTTTGAAGAAAAATTGGTAAGAAAAACTCTCAGATCTCTGACTAAGAGATTTGACATGAAAGTCAATACTATAGAAGAAGCTCATGACATTAGCAAGATGATAGTGGATGAACTTATTGGATCTCTTCAAAATTTTAAGATAGGCATGAATGAGAGATCTGAAAAGAAGAATAAAACAATGCTCTTGTCTCCAACACTGAAGATGGAATAGAAGATTGTGATCTGGATATTGATGAAGGCCTAGCAAATTCCTTAGTGGTGCTTGGGAGACAGTTTAATAAAATGATAAGAAGGATGGATAAGAAAAAAGACCAGATGCCAAAAACATCTCTTCTAACATCAGCATAAAAACAAACGCTAAAGAGAGCTCTACTCAAGGAAAAGGAATGCAATGTTATGGTTGTGATGGTTTTGGTCACAATAAACCTAAATGTACCACACATCTCAGGAAATAGAAGAGGAGTCTTTTCGTGGCCTGGTCTGATGAGGAGTTTGAAAATGAAATTGAAGAAGAATCTACTAAGGATGTTACTTCCCTAACTAGGAGATATTACTCTAACTCTAGTAATGATAAACTGACCTTTGAAGAACTGGAAGCCTCCTACAAAAAGACGTGCCTAAGAAGTGAAGAAGCATGTCAACACGGAGAGAAACAAAAAGGGCTTATAATTCAACTAGAGGTTGAAAAGGAAGAACATCTTGAAATAATCTCCAAACTAAAGAATGAGGTAACATTGCTAAACTCTAAACTTGATCAAATGACCAAGTCTGTCAGAATGTTGAACAACTGTTCAGATACTTTAGATGAGATTCTACAGGTTGGAAAGGTAGTTGGAGATGTGACCGGTATATGGTTTATTAGAGGAGAATAACCTATCTCAAATCATATTCACTCTGAGATCAAACCTAAGATGTTGAATCAAATGCCTCAACATCATGACAGAATACAAGGAAACTACAGAAGAAATTTTTTTCAGAGATGGAGATGTCATTACTGTGGGCACTTTGATCACATAAAGCCCTTCTGTTATAGATTATATGGATTCCCTAAGCTTGTTCATGAAACCAGGTCAAATCAAAACATTCCTATGAACAAAAAACAATGGATTCTTAGGGTTGATGTCACTAGTCTAATATCTCATAATTCCCATAACTACAGGTAAGAAGGCATGATATTTTGATTGTGGTTGCTCTAGACATATGACTGGGATTGTAAATTTATTGGTAGCTTGAAGCCCCTTCCCCCTAATCATGTGATATTTGGTGATGGAGCCAAGAGAGAGAGAGAGAGAGATCAAACGAGTTAGAAAGATGAAGTGTTTAGGAGTCCCAAGTCTTAATAATGTGCTTCCAGTTGAAGGTTTGAATGCAAACCTGCTTAGTATCAGTCAACTGTGTGATCAAGGACTAAATGTCAACTTCAATAAATTTGAATGTTTAGTTACTAATGAGAAGAATGAAGTCATTATGAAAGGAGTCAGATCTAAAGATAATTTCTATGTTTGGATTCCAAAAAATTTCATCCATTTGTCACATGTAGTGAATGCAAAATTGAAGAGCAAACCAAGATGTCACACCAAAAGCTTAAACATATCACTACTTTAAAAGTGGTGACGCTTGTTCATGATCACCTGATAGAACCCATACAGATGATAAATCTTGCTGGTATTAATACCAGTAATGATGATAGGAAGAGAAAATCAGAAGTCTGTTTATGTGTAAGGAACAATGATATAGCTTGGTTTAATAAGAAATATAATTGCGTCCTTTTGTATACATCTGAAGCTGGGCAAATGGAAACTAGAGATAGTTGTTCTCAACTGATGTGGATGAAACAAATTCTGGCTGATTATAATGTCACACAGGATGCCATGACATCATATTGTGACAATCTGAATAATATAAGACAAGATTCTTTATTATGATGTTGTGTCTGATGTCTTGACATGCTTTTCAATTTTTCTGTAGGTGTGATTTTTTGTTTGACAGAATGTTTCCTAATATCAAACCATATGTTATGACATCTGAGAACAAAACATTATGTTCAGATTGATTATTTATTAATTATGCTTTGTTTTTTGTGTGTGTGTATGCTAAGTGATTATCTGCGCATTAGTTGGTGGTATTGTTATAGCAATATTTCACTTGATTGGCAGAATCAGATCCTTCATGTTTTGGTTGCTATTTGTGTTGAAGAACCTTTGAAGATTATTCAGCATTTATGGAAGAATCAAAACTATCTATTTTCAGCATCCAAGCCCAAAAACAAGTTATGTATTATTTATTCTGTTGCAACCCTATTGTGTATTAGTGACAAAGATTAAGAATTATTGAGTAAGTTGCACTTCATGTGTTAGGGTTAGGATTATCTTGTAATTTGTGAGCCATTCATACATCACCTAGATGTTTGAATTGGACTTATCTTTGAGTTGTAATTCTGTCCACTCTAAGCTTTTAATCATGAGTGTTTGTTCTTGATTAAAGCTTTTAAGCAAGATCAAGGTGTTGTGTTTGGGAGAATGTTCTTCTATTTTCTTAGATTGAATTGGTTGATTGTTAAAATATGTGATTGAGGGGGAGTGACTGGGTATGCTCATATACTAGGAGTGAGGAACTCTTAGGGAGAAGTTGCATTGGGTAGTGATTAACTAAAGGGTGTAAACTGGGACTGTTTAACTCTGAATTGATACTACTAATAATGGATTTCCTCCTTAGATTTATAGCCCCCAGAGTTGGTGAGTTTTCACCGACTGGGTTAATAATTCCTCGTGTTTTTACTGCTATACTTTATACTATACATACCTTGTTAATATTCAGATAGTAATGTCGTGACATCGCCTTCGCATCACATAGAAGTCTTTGACATATGGGGTATAGATTTCATGGGACCTTTCCCATATTCTTTTGGTAACAAATACATACTCGTTGCAGTTGATTACGTGTTGAAATGGATTGAGGCGATAACTTCTCCTACGAACGATGCACGAGTAGTGGTCAAACTCTTCAAAAACATAATTTTTCCTAGATTCAGTGTACCAAGAATTGTCATTAGTGATGGCGGTTCCCGTTTTATTTCAAATGTTTTCGGGAATCTATTACTTAAGTATGGAATAAGACACCGAGTAGCAACAACATATCACCCTCGGACTAGTGGACAAGTCGAGGTATCAAATAGGGAGATCAAACGAATATTAAAGAAAATAGTTGCAACCTCTAGGAAGGATTGGTTTACTAAAGTTCATAAAGATCTGTGGGCTTATAGAACTGCCTACAAAACTCCTATAGGAACCACAACATTTAAACTAGTTTATGGTAAATCATGCCATCTGCCTGTGGAACTTGAGGATAAAGCTTATTAGGCCATTAAGACCCTGAATATGAACTACAAGTCAGCAGGCGAGAAAAGGATTTTAGATATCTGTCGCTCCCGATAAATAAAACAGGGTCAAATAAAGGTACAGACGCGAACGGTCGGCGAGAGGGAACAGTGAGAACACACAGCCGTGAACTCACTGGAGATGAATAGAGTCGCCAGCTAGGCATTTTTATCCCGGAGGAAAGGCAATGCTGCATAGACCTAGAAAAAGATGGATAAGACGGTTTGCGAACCAGAGAGACTGAGAAAGGGGGTTGGTTACAACCTGGGAAGGTATTAGCACCCAGATTGTCCGTCGTACTCGACGGGATCCACGCTTAAAATATTTGTGTTTTAATGGGGTAGTGTCAGTGCAATTTGTGTATAAAATGGCTGGAAAAGAATGTACAGGTGTCAGTGTGAAGTGTATAAGTGATGTGAAGTATGAAAGTGTCAGTGTAAGGACAGGAGTGAAATGCTCATGATCATGAGGCTTAAAGGATAGCTGGAAAGAGGGGGAATATACAGAGACTTTTGTTCGATAACTGTTAAGTTATGCCTACGTATCCTCTCGTGCAATGAGGAAGTCAGAACACTGTAGTTCGACCCAAAGAGACTGAAAGATGAATTGACTTGTGAACTGCTTGCTTGTCAATGCTCAAGTGTATGACCTGTCTGGCTCAGGTGCAAACTGTCTTGCATTAGACGGAAGAAACTAGTTCTCGTTTGTGAATGAAGGTGATGAGAAAAGAATCCCGGAGGAGACGATTATTGTTTGTTTTTGTGTTTTCAGTCTTTTATTGCTTTTGAAAGTTTGTCATAAGTTAATGAGCTTAAGTCTAAACCAATGGATTTAGTAAACTCATCACATCTTCCCTCTGATTAGGGGTAATGAGAATGCCTTAAGTGTGAAGTCAGCTTCTCACACTTAAACACCTTTGGTGTAGGGTTAAGATCATTAACCTACCTGTAATTAATTAGATGTTTTTGTTGTTTTTGTTTAGTGTTGAGTAATGAGGTTAAGCCATAATCAAGGATTAAACAGACTCATTACACCATCCTAATAGAAGGATAATAGATGAGAATGTTTAAGCTGAGGAAAGCTCCTCAACTTAATCCATGATTAGGGATTAAACTCATGACAAAACAAGCCTTTGATTAGGTGGATTTTATTTAATGGTTTGATGATGAAGTGAATTTTATGGTTTGTAAGACAACTTGAGGGGGACTTGTCCATTAACACTAGGGTTAGTCCTTCTTAACCAATTAAGGAAGAATTAGAACCCTAATGCAAGGCCCAAGTTACAAGTGTGATGTCTTGATGATTTATTAAGTGGATTGATTAAGAGATTTAAACACATTAAGGGTTTAACACTTAGGATTAAAGTTATACACTCCATCCTAAGAGAAGGATGCAGGCATAAGCTTGATCACAAAGTCTTAAAGCCTTTAGGGTCTAGTCCCTGATTATGAGATGAGAAGAGAAGACTCAAGGAGAGACACAAAGGTAAAAACTATGAGGGGAGACTAATCAAAACCCTAATTCATTGTCATGCTTGGTTGTTCCTAAGGTTTGTGAGGTTTGCAAGAACAATCTTCAATGGAACCACCAGGAAGCAGATGAAAGGATCAAGAGAAGCAAAGTGACTTGCTTCATTCAAGAAGTCAAGTCACTTGAGGAAGGAAAGTGGGAGGAACAAGAATGAACAAGTTCAATCTCAAACACATAAATAAATGCAGCAATGGATGCAAGAGATGAGAAGAAAAGTTATGAGAAGTGAAGGCAAATTCACTTCTCAAGCTTACTTACCACCTGAAAAGTTAGAAAGAAATGCAATGCAATGCCAAATGGGATGAAATGATATGATGCTAAATAAAACCAGAAGCATGTTGATGATGATAATGATGCTATGGAGTGCTGCAAACATGAGTCAAGGCATGGAGATGTTCATACTAGTTCATGGATGCAAATGGTGCAAGCTTAGAAGCATGGATACACATGGAAAGTTATGAATCATACAAAGCATACAACATGGCAAATATGTGATGCAATGATCAAACATGTTTGCAATATGTCTTATGATGTCAAATGAATCACATGAATGCTTGAAATGTCATGACAAGTCATGCTATGCAAGAGAATGCAAGAGGTATGCAAATGAAAGCCCAAATTAGGGTTTATGGATCAAATAACAAACAAAAACCCAAAACAGAAGCAAACCCTAAGATAAAAAATGGAAAATGCCAACCAAAGAAACCCTAAACCTATACTAAACCAAGGTCCAAAGGGGAGCTCTCAACTCTTCACCAATCTCAAGTTATGATTTTTCTAAGTTATTAGGGTTTTTATGGCTCTTAAATAAAAGAAATACCAAACAAATTGAAAATGAGGAAACAAATCATGGCCATTTAATCCTAGAAACTACATGCCAAACATAAAACAAAGCAAAAATAATCAATGTCCAACTCTTCTTAGATAGGCAGAAATGAATTTTTGAACTTTGGATCAAATTAATGCATAAAAATGATTTTAATTCAATGGAAAATTCTCAAAATGCATCAAGATCAAAAAAGAAATTTGGTTTGAAGGTTGGACAATGTTTCTAAATGTCTTAGAACATTTCATGAATTTTTTGGTGATTTTTAAATACCTAAAAGTATTTTTAATTAATTAATTTCCATTAATCAATTAAAAATAATCTTTTAAATATTTAAAAATATTTTTTTAATGATAAAAAATAAAATAAAAATATTTTTGGGTCTTAAAAATTAATAAAACTTTTAAGAAAAAGTTTCATAATTTTTAAGATATTTTTGCTATTTTAAATTAATTATGCAAGTTAAATGAAATAAAATGAAATTAAAACTAAATAAAATGAAAGTCAACAGAAGGAAGGGCCAGGATGAGCTCTGAGTTTGAAATGGTTGACTGGCGCCAGATCCAGTGGCTGTGATTGATTCAGATCAAATTAATTTAATTAATGATTAATTAAGTTAAGCATGAGGATTAGGGCAAACGAAGAGATCTGGGCCATCCAAACCAGCGGGAAGTCAACGAGTCAAAGGGGATCTACGCTCCACATTCAAATGGCCATAATGACCTGAGTTTAGGGCTAAACATAATCAGGTGACTGGAGAGAAGCTCCGGTCATCTTCTCCGGCTGCACAAAAACCCTAGAACACGATTCAGGTACCTATTCTACAAATTAAGCACACCTAAATGATCCTCTAACTACCTAGGTCATGAATCCACCTTCAAACAACATTTAAACCCCAAGAATCATGCAAATCGAAGGAAATGAAATTCACGGGCAAAATTTCAGAGGGACCATACAAGCTCAATATTCACTCATTTTTGATTCTGAAGCCAACCCCATGACCAGCAAGACATGAATAATCAATTTGTAACTCAAAAATCAAGCTTTGAGAGAAAAGTTTCCATGATCATACCTGAGCTGGAAAGCTTCAAAACTGAGCTTCCAGAGCTTTCCCTGCGTGCAAATGGACTCCCTTGTATCCCCTGATGCTAATGGAAGGCTTCAAAGCTCTTGTGGATGGTTGATTTGTGAGAACCAATTCTGGTGTAGCAGGAAATGAGCTTTGTGTACAGGCTGCTTCAGCTCAAAGTAAAGGGTGGTTTTGACTCCTTTGAATGTTTCTGATTTGTTGATGAAGAGAAATGATGTGTTTGTTGACTGGATAGTGAGATTCGAAGAGTTCTGGTTTGGAAGGGGAGGAATGGTGAAGCTCAGGTCAGGCTGGTTTCAGGCTTGAACTTTGGTGGTTTCTACTCAATGAAGCATGGCCAGATGATTGGTGAAGATGGTTTTTGTGTTTGTATGCTGTGGAGGCAGATTCGAAGGAATATGCAAATGAGGTGTTTTTTTGTGAATGTCTTGTTGTGAAATGTTTCAGCCTTGCTAGATGTATGGAATGGCTTGCTCTTTGTCCACATAAACCTCTCTCATTGGTCAGATGACAAGACATGTGCTTTATTGATTGGTAAGTCACCTTTTGCAAAAAGTCAAATTTTGTGTAAGGCAAGTATGGCTTGATCTATAGCTAGTACAAGGCATGGTTCTGGTGCAGCATGATGTGTGTGTGAGGCTAGCTTGGTTCAGCAGCCAATGCATCAAGTGGTAGAAGTGTCATGAGTGTTTTTGCAAGTTGTTGCCTTTTTGCACTTCATGAAAGAAAGTCTTGTTACATGAACCATGAACATGTGATTTTGGTTCAATTCTGATTTGTATGACCTATAGAATGTTTGTATGCTGGTTTGAAATGAACTAGAGGTCACAAAAGGCATTGGTTCATGATTTTTGCAAAATTTCCATTTGAGGCATGCCTTGAAAATCAATGATTTTGGCCAACTTTGTCACACCATAACTTTTGATCCAAGAAGAGTTTGATCATGTTCTTGTACTTTTTGAAAAGGGAAATATGAGATCTACAACTTCCATGACCAAAGTTTTTCCATTTGATGCATTTTTGGATCAAGAATCAAGGCTTGAAAAATGACCTAAAATGAAGCATTCTTGAAAAGTCAACTTTCCCAAAAAGTCAACTTTGCAAAAGACTTGAAATTCTTCAATTTTGTGAACTTCCAACTTCTTCTATGATCAAATAAAGATCATATACAATCAAAATGATGAAGAACACCCTTTGGTTGGGTCATTGGGGGCCTCAGATGCCCTGATTTTGCACTGACTTGTCTGAAAAGTCAACCCTTGATCAGATGACTTCCCCATGGAATTTCTTCATGAAAATTGATATGCATACTCCCTATACCATATAGAGATCAATGGAAACAAGAATGACCAAAAAAATTGGGGCTATGGCCTCTGAAACCAAAACCCTAATTTTAGGTCAACTGTGCAGTCAAACCTGGCTCTGCTTCCATACAAACCCTAGTTCTTGTGATTCTTTTGAAATCTTGACTTTGAGAGGATGTGACATGATAATTAAACACACATAGATCTCTTTGAAGTGATTGGTGGCCCTTGGAATGGCTCAAGAGGCTTTGGGATTGCTCAGATCATAAACCCTAGGTGCAGATGACTTAAAAACTATCCAGTGAATCAAAAATGAAATATGAGATGATATGATTGTGTTTATGCATATGAGAATGATCACAAGCCATGGTGTGAATGGGTGAGGGCAAATTTGGGGTGTTTACAGCTGCCCCTATTCAAACATGAGTTAGCTGTGCAGGATGTAAGCAACGGCTTAACAGGCAAACAAGATAACTTGTGGTTGAATACCAAAGACAGTCCAAAATTTGCACTCACAGAATGAAGAAGAAAAGGGATATAGACTGTAAAGGAAAATAAAGTATATCGTAAAGTGTGGGCGACGGAGGACGACTGCTGGGTAAATAGCAATGACGGGGACGGCCGACATGCTGGGGATGAAAGGTAAAGCTAAGACGGGGACGGCCGACTAGCTGGGAAAATAAGGTTATGATGGGGACGGCCATCAAGATAAAGCTGTAAAAACTCTCTGGGGATTAATGAAGCATGACGGGGACGGCCATCAAGTTCATGAAGGTAAAGTAACCAACGATGGGGACGGCCATCGGGCTAAAAAGAAAAGGGACCACGACGGGGACGGCCATCGGGTTAAAGAATAAATGAAATAAACAGATGATGGGGTACGGCCATCAAAAGTGAAGGACGATCACCCAGCAGGGGACGGCTGCTCTGTTGGGAATAAAAGAAATATGATGGGGACGGCCATCAAAGGTGGAGGACGACCACCTGGCAGGGTACGACTGCCAAAAGTATCGCGACATAGGACGAATGCCGGATAGAAAAGGTCAACGATGGGGACGGCCATCGGACGAGCATGATGGAGGACGACCATCAAGAAGTGGAGGACGACCACTCAGCAGGGGACGACTGCTCTCAAGGTTTATCATAACACAGGACGAGTGTCAGATAACCAAAATCAACAATGGGGACGGCCATTGGATAAAATGATGAAGGATGATCATCAAGAGGTGGAGGACGACCACCTAGCAGGGGACGGCTGCTAAAAATCAACGATGGGGACGGCCATCGGATGAGCATGATGGAGAACGACCATCAAGAAGTGGAGGACGACCACTCAGCAGGGTACGGCTGCTCTCAAGGTTTATCATAACACAGGACGAGTGTCAGATAAAAAGAAAAATGTTTTGTTGGTGATCTACTGGGGATATAGTGAACACGGACGAGCGTTCACAACCAAGAAAGGAAAGTATAAGTGTTTGGTATTGTGTATAGATTAAAGATGCGGACGAGCATCCTTAAGACTATGATACGGACGAGTATCAGGTAGAAACAAACTGACACATGTTCAGAGATGATGATACGGACGAGTATCAACGGGTTAACAACGAACACGGACGAGTGTTGAATCTGAAGGGACTCCTCTGAGGAATGGTAGACACGGACGGGTGTCTATATTCAAGAAGACAAAAGTGTTTGACACGGTGTATGGATTAAAGATGCGGACGAGCATCCTTAAGACTATGATACAGACGAGTATCATGTAGAAACAAACATTAGACGCAATGTTCTGAGATGATGATACGAACGAGTACCAACTGGTTAACAAAGAACAAGGACTATTGTCGAATCTGTGGGGATATGGGTGATAGTGTATACAAGATACGGACGAGTATCTGTATCATGAGTAGATATAGATGAGTGTTTATCTGCTGGGGAGAGTGACACGAACGAGTGTCAAAAGGAGAAGAGTGTAATGATATTAACAAGTATATGAGTTGTAAAAGTGTAGGTGACTGCGCTGGGGAAATGACACGGACGGGTGTCAAGAAAGTGTATATATAAGTATGTGTGAGTGCAAAGAGGGTGTCTTTGGCTTTCTGCTGGTGATGTGACACGGACGGGTGTCAGGAAGTATCTGTAATACGGGTGATCTTGTTGTAAAGAGTGCTCAGACGACTTTACTGGGGAGAGATGATACGGACGGGTATCAAAGGAAATATATACTGGTGTTTGTGATTTAGGAGGCAACTGCTTTTTGCTGAGATTCTGGTGGTGATTTCTGTACAATGATGATGAACGGTCATTATTCACAAGTGTCAATTCAGAACATGGCTCATGATTATGCTATGCGTTTGATTTTTGCCGTAATGCTCCGTATTAGACGGAATGCTACGCTTTGAGGGGATAGTATGATGCAAATGCCATGATTATGCAAAGGTATCAAACCGGGATTCGGATCCCGCTGCTGATCTGTTTGAAATGGACCTCCCAGCTGGGGATGAGACCATTGATAGACTTGGAGAGATGTATCCACTCGGGGATATAGGTCACCGGTTGACATATCCTTATAATATGGGACCCAGCTGGGGTTTGCAGAAGCCTTCTGTACTCTGTTGTGACTTCTTCGTGCGTTGTTCTTCTGGATAGAGGCTGAGGACCTCGTGGGGAGATGATTCCCTGATTCCTGCATTTAGCTGAGGAAGAATAACTGGTACAACAGCTGGGGAGAGCAACAAGAGGCAACTCAGCTGGGGATAGAGCATTTCGGATGCTGAGATCTTTTGTTGATTTGCCAGCTTGCTGAGACGTAGCTTGCATGCCCCAAGTTGCGTTCTGGATACCTGCAATCCTGCAAAGACAGGGAAACGCACAAATGGTCCCGAGGTATCCTTTACTGGATTCCGTCATAGGAGTTAAGTACCTTCGAGAGTAAGTATATTCCCTGTAAGCATGTGTTTTATTATTTACCATTTTTGGGAGAAAAGCATCTGTACTTATGCAATTGATTTTTTAGAGACATCAGACATCCTTTGCTAATGAAAATATACAAAACGAAACATGACTGAAAAATCTGATTTTATTAATTCATGTGCCCTGAATTGGCAAGATACATTCAAAGAAACATATCTCCTGAAATGAGAAGATCGTTACAAATTGAGAAACAAAGTGCTGGCAGTGTTGACGACGCTTTAAGGAGCTTCCTCTTCTGCTATGGCTCGTATGACAATGACGTTCTTCTCGTCTTGCTTTCTGAAGAAAGTTGATTCTGATTGAAGCTTGATCCTTTCGAAGCTTACCAAGTTGTAAGTGATACAGACGAATTCAGAGTGCAGTTGTTCACTTATTCCCTTATTTTGCATGGATCGCCCTTTCGGGTTTTCAATCCATCGGGATACCCATTTTTGCCTGAGCTGTCCAATGTGGCTTTTCAACTCAGCGGGTGTACATTTTTTTCATTTATTTCCCTTATTTTTGCCCGAGTCTTTTATTCTGTTTTTGACTCGCCGGGATGCCCTATTTTTGCCTGGACTTACATTCTGTTTTTATGTCCAGCGGGTCATTTTTATGCGAAGTATTTTTTAACTGCATCTGAATTCACAGGGGATGGGAAATCTTCACCATCCATGGTGCTGAGCATCAGTGCTCCACCAGAGAAAACTTTCTTCACCACGAATGGTCCTTCATAGTTTGGAGTCCATTTGCCCCTGTGGTCTGTATGAGGAGGGAGGATTCTTTTCAACACAAGATCTCCCACTTGGTACTCTCGATGCCTGACTTTCTGATCGAAGGCTTTCTTCATTCTCTTCTGATATAACTGCCCATGACAGATTGCAGCCAACCTCTTCTCTTCGATCAGACTCAGTTGCTCGTATCGGGACCTAACCCATTCTGCTTCACTCAGTTTAACATCCATTAGTACCCGTAGCGAGGGTAGTTCAACTTCAACCGGTAGGACAGCTTCCATACCATACACAAGTTGATACGGCGTTGCCCCAGTGGATGTCCTGATTGATGTGCGGTACCCATGTAAGGCAAACGGTAGCATTTCATGCCAGTCTTTGTAAGTAACTACCATCTTCTGCACAATCTTCTTGATATTCTTATTTGCTGCCTCAACAGCGCCATTCATCTTTGGCCTTTAAGGAGAAGAATTGTGATGTTGGATCTTGAAGTCCCGGCATAACTCAGCCATCATTTTGTTGTTTAGATTGGAACCATTATCAGTAATGATTCGCTCGGGAACTCCATACCGACAGATGATATCCCTTTTCAGAAATCTGACTACCACTTGCCTTGTAACATTTGCATATGAGGCTGCTTCAACCCACTTGGTAAAATAGTCAATGGCGACCAGGATGAATCTGTGGCCATTTGAAGCAGTTGGCTCAATCTTGCCAATCATGTCAATGCCCCAAATAGAAAAGGGCCAAGGTGAAGACATTATGTTCAAAGGATTTGGAGGTACATGCACTTTGTCCGCATAGATCTGGCATTTGTGGCATTTTTTGGCGTAAGCACAACAGTCTGCATCCATCGTGATCTAATAATAGCCTGATCTCAACAACTTCTTAGCCATTGCATGTCCTCCAGCATGGGTACCAAAAGATCCTTCGTGCACTTCATGCATCAACAAATCTGCTTCCGTCTTGTCAACACATCTGAGGAGTACCATATCAAGGTTCCTTTTGTATAGAGATCCATCAGTGTTCAGAAAGAAACTTCCAGCAAGCCTTCTCAAAGTCTTCTTATCATTGGAAGATGCCCCAGGTGGGTATGTTTGATCCTCCAAGAAGCATTTAATGTCATGGAACCAAGGCTTGTCATCCTTGACAACTTCTGCTGCAAAAACATATGCTGGTCTATCGAGCCTGGACACTGAAATCTGAGGTACAAAGTTAGCAGCTTGAACTTTGATCATGGACGAAATGGTAGCAAGAGCATCTGCAAACTGATTCTCGTCCCGAGGGATATACTCAAGCTTGACTGTTGTGAAGAAAGTCAATAACCTTCTTGTATAATCCCTGTAAGGTATCAGATGATCTTGGTGTGTGTACCATTTCCCGTTGGTCTGATTGATTACCAAAGCTGAATCTCCGAATACAGTCAATGTCTTGATCCTGAGGTCAATGGCTTCCTCAAGACCCATAATACAAGCTTCATATTCAACTTCGTTGTTAGTGCAGTTGAAAGTGAGTTTTGCAGAGAAAGGCATGTGAACTCCTTTAGGTGTAATAAGTACTGCACCAACACCACGACCATTCATGTTAACAGCCCCATCAAACATCATAGTCCATTCTTCTTCCGGGTCAGGCCCTTCAGTGTGAATAAGCTCTTCATGATCTTTTGCTTTAATGAACATGATGTCTTCATCAGGGAAATCAAACCTCATAGGCTGGTAATCATCAATGGGTTGCTCAGCAAGATATTCAGATAGTACACTGCCTTTGATGGCTTTCTGAGAAGTGTACTGGATGTCGTATTCTGTAAGAATCATTTGCCATCTTGCAACCCGTCCGGTAAGAGCTGGCTTCTCAAATATGTACTTGACTGGGTCCATTTTTGAGATTAACAAGGTAGTGTGGGTCAACATATACTGCCTTAGTCGGCGAGCAGCCCACGCTAAAGCGCAGCAAGTTTTCTCGAGCAGTGAATAACGTTGTTCACAGTCGGTAAACTTTTTGCTTAGGTAGTATATTGCATACTCTTTTCGACCAGACTCGTCATGCTGGCCCAGCATACACCCCATTGACTCTTCTAATACTGTCAAGTACATGATTAGAGGTCTTCCTTCAACTGGAGGCATAAGGATTGGAGGTTCTTGCAGGTATTTCTTGATCTTGTCAAAAGCCCTTTGACAATCTTCGTTCCACCTGACCGTCTGTTCTTTTCTTAACAGCTTGAACAAGGGCTCACAGGTTGCTGTAAGGTGAGATATGAACCTTGAGATGTAGTTCAATCTACCTAGAAACCCTCGAACTTCTTTCTCTGTTTTAGGTGCAGGCATCTCTTGGATGGCTTTGACTTTATCAGGGTCAACTTCAATCCCTTTCTCGCTTACAATAAAGTCCAGCAGCTTACCGGATCGCACCCCGAATGTGCATTTGTTGGGGTTCAACTTCAGTTGGTACTTCCTCAGACGCTTGAACAACTTCAGCAGATTCACCAGGTGATCTTCCTCAGTAAGGGACTTGGCAATCATATCATCCACATAGCATTCTATTTCCTTATGAATCATGTCGTGGAATAATGTTACCATAGCCCGTTGATATGTTGCGCCGGCGTTCTTGAGCCCAAATGGCATTACTTTGTAACAGAACGTGCCCCAGGGTGTGATGAATGTTGTCTTCTCCATGTCTTCAGGTAACATTTTAATCTGGTTGTATCCTGAAAATCCATCCATGAAGGAGAACACCGAGAACTGAGCTGTATTATCAACCAATACGTCAATGTGAGGTAATGGGAAATCATCTTTCGGGCTGGCTCTGTTCAGATCCCGGTAGTCAACACACATTCTTACTTTGCCGTCTTTCTTAGGCACAGGTACTATGTTAGCAACCCACGGCGGGTAGCTAGTTACAGCAAGGAACCCGGCGTCCCATTGCTTCTGTACCTCTTCCTTGATCTTCATTGCCATGTCTGGACGAGTACGGCGTAGCTTTTGTTTGACCGGTGGGCATTCTTCCCTCAAAGGCAGCTTGTGCACAACAATGTCGGTGTCCAACCCTGGCATATCTTGATAAGACCAAGCGAACACGTCCACATATTCTCGAAGCAGGTCAATCAGCTGTCCTTTCACTGAGTCTTGCAGGCAGGCCCCGATCTTGACTTCTTTCACGTCTTCATTTGTACCAAGATTGATCACTTCAACCTCCTCCTGGTGAGGGGTAATAACCTTTTCCTCCTATCTTAACAACCTGGCTAGCTCTTCAGGAAGCTCATATTCTTCATCAACCCCTTCATCAGCTTGATTGATCGGATTGTCAAAGTCATACGATGTCATAGCCGTGCTGTTGTCGGTGCTGTCTGGAAGGCACTCTCTGTAAGGGTTAAGTTGGTTCATTTTAGTGATCTGATTTTAGTCTTATTTAGAAAAGTGAAATGAAGTTGTCATTTTGAAAACACTGCCATTTATTTTTTTGTACAAAAAAGAAAAATGGAAAAACAGTGAACGGAAAAGAAAAGACTCGTTTGCAAAAAGATGTCTGATATTTCATTAATTGATCTTGTTTGCACAAAAGTACAGATGGCCCTATTACAAAATGAGTCTTGTTATCTTGGGAAAGATGCAAGACTTTGATGCATGCTTATAAAAATACAGGAAATAATAATTACTCTGCTCGAGTAACTCTTATAATTTCCTGGGAAGACCAGTTTGGGACACTGCTCCCCGGGATCTTCGGACGAATCCAATTCTCCAGATTGCGCTCCTCTTCCAGCTCGTCTTCCAGACAGTTGATAGCATCGGGGGTAAGCATCCCCCCAGTGACAAAACCAGGCTTCTCAGCAGCCTTTGCTTGATGTTGAGTTGGTTTGTAACCCAACCCAAATTTGTCCTTCTTCTCCTCCACAGCTAAAACTTTGCCCCAGCCTAGGGCAGTTCCTTCCTCAACAACCTTCCGGGCTTGTTGGTATGATGACATGGAGATCCCAGATACAGCAGATGCTTCATTCACATTCAAGGCTTCAAATCCTTGGCTCATTGTTTCGTGGATCTCTCCATCCATTTCAATGTACTTATAAGTAGCCAGATGGCTAACAAATATATCCTCCTCCCCACAGATTGTAACAACTTGGCCTTCCCACTCAAATTTTAACTTTTGGTGAAGGGTAGACGTTATTGCGCCGGCGGCGTGAATCCAAGGTCTACCCAACAAACAGCTGTAAGCGGGCTGAATGTCCATCACATAAAAGATAGTTTTAAAGGTCTGTGGGCCAATTGTCACAGGCAGCTCAATCTCTCCCAGAACCGATCTCTTTGAGCCATCAAAAGCTCTTACCACCAGGTTGCTGGGTCTCAATGCCAATCCATCATATTCTAACTTCACCAGAGCCTTCTTTGGTAAGACATTCAGGGATGAACCTGTGTCTACCAGCACATGAGAAAGGACAGCTCCTTTGCATTCCATGGTTATGTGCAAGGCTTTGTTGTGGTTGCGGCCATCCGCTGTCAAGTCAGTATTGGTGAACCCTAGCCCATTGCTAGCAGTAACATTTCCAACCACGGTTTCCAACTGGTTGACAGTAATCTCTTCAGGCACGTAAGCTGCGTGCAAGACCTTGAGTAATGCATTCCGATGGGCTTCGGAGCACATAAGCAGTGAGAGGATAGAGATTTTGGATGGCGTTTGGTGAAGCTGATCCACAATTTTGTAATCACTCTTTTTGATGATTCTCATAAACTCATCAACTTCTTGATCGAACGGTGTCTTCATGGCTTCTTTAGCTGTTTGATCTTCCTGCACCGGGCTCTTTCCTTTTGCCTTGGCAGCAGCTTCCGCTTCGGCAGTAGGTCTTTGAATTGGTGGAGCAAAGAGACGTCCGCTTCGAGTGAAGCCTCCGCCTCCCCCCACATTATCTACTTGTGGTGCAGGTGTTGATGTTTCAAGAGTGATTCTTTTTCCTTCGCAGTACACGTCAGAGCCATAGTGCCAAGGGATGGCCCTATTGCTTTCATATGGTACTGGTCCAGGCACCGTGACAGTGACTGGACTGATTGCTGCTGCTGAAGGGACTGCAATTGTTTGTGGATCATAAAAGATTGTAACTGGTGCTCTGATGGGAGCAGCACCTTCTGAATGGTAGGCAGAGTTGTTCTCAGGATCATAGAATATGGTGACAGTTGAGACGTCTTCATGATTGGTTGCTGGTGTTGTAGGAGACAATGGTGGAAGAATGGATGTTGTTGTTGTAGGAGTCTCAAAGTGGAGTGAAGCTGAAGTTGTAGTAGGAAAATTTGCTGAAAACTGATCATTTGAGATGATAGATGAAGTACTTGTTGATGAAGCCGAAGAATTGTCAGGAACAATGGTTGCTGCAGTTGTAGGAGGTTCTGAAACCGTTGCTGATGAGATTGCTGGATTTGTTGGAAATGATGTGGTGATCTGAAGCTGGCTGTAACACGGTGGGAGAACTGACTTTTGTTATGTTGCGGATAGCAAGAGTCGCCACCGACTTTTATTTTATCCAAAGGAAAGGCATAAAAGAACAGGAAAGACCTTTTAAAAGATTTTTGGGTCCGGGGGGTAGGTTATGTAAAGGGAAGGTGTTAGCACCCTTTACATCCATGGTTATCCATGGGCTCTTAGTTACTTAGCTCACTTTGAATTGTTTTTGAAAAGTGTGAAGTGTGTGAATAGAAATTTTCATAAGAGTTTGATAATGATCCATGTACGGATGCATAAAAAACTTGTGTTTGAAAATTGTTTAAAATTGTGAAGTGTTTGAAAAGTTTTTGAATAGTGAGCAAGTAACTATGAGGAACCTACCCTAAAGTTTAAGTCTTTTATGTTCTTAAATGTTCTTTCAATGGTAAGACTATCCCTATTATTAAGGAATAGGTAGTCATTACCTTGGATGTGTTAAGGGAAAAACGTAGGGTCATCGTATGGTCAATGAAGGCAACTTAAAGGATGTCCTTAGCAATTCGTAGGGACTATCATCATTTATTCGAAGGGACAAGATCATTATTCCGTAGGCAACCTCGAAGGGACTTGATCTTTTAAATTGTAGGGACTTGATGATTTTTATGAAGGGACTTTGCTTAAGACACCCCTATATTCGAGGGACTTGACCATGTTTAAGGCAACTGAGAGGGGTAACTTAGGAAGTGCAAGATGGCGATCAAAGATCGACTTACGTGTGTGAGTGTTTATATTCGGGTATTTATCTTATTTTAATTATCTAAGTTCAATTTAATTACATATAAGTTATACACACCCTAAGGTTACTAACCATATAGTTAATTATTTACAAAGAAAATAAAGACGGAAAAATAAATCTATAAGCTATTACAAGGCTTTGGCAGATACATAATAGTAGGATAAAAATAAATTATAAAGCAAGAATAATAGATATAATAAAATAATAAATAAGCAATAATAATAATAATAATAATAATAATAATGAAGAAAAATAATAAAGCAATAATAACAATGAAGCAATAATAATAATAATAAAGTAATTATAATAATAATAAAGTTAAAATAAATTAAAGAAATAACAATTAAATATTTAATTAAAAAGAAAAAGTTTAGGTTAGACAAGTTAGATTTTTTAGAAGTTATTAGAAAAATATGAGTTTAAAATAAATTAGTAATAATAAAAGAATTTAAAAAATATTAATATACAATATATAAAATAAAAGAGTTATATGAAAAATATTAAGTTAGTTATTTACAAAATAAATAAAGATTATAGAAAATATCAAATAATTAGATTAATAGATTTATTATTATTATTCAAGATTTTAGAATTATTATTATTCAATTAGAAAAATGGTCAATTAGATTTTATTTACAAAATATATAAAAATTTATTATTATAAGTAAGTAATTTTAAAAAAAAAGTTATTAAAATAGTTAGTATTTATTATTTATTTACAAAAAATATAAAGGTTATAGAAAAATAGTATATAATTAATTTAGTAGGTTTTCACGCCCTACGTTACTAAACCACGCAGTTAATATAGGATCAATGGCAGGAATTTAAATGGCAGAAAAATAAATGGCAGAAAAATAAAATGGCAGAAAATAAAATCCTAACTATTACAACGCTTTGGTGCAGTTACATAATAAAGATGGCGAAAAGTAAAACTGAAAATACTACAAGTTAAAACTTAAAATATTACAAGGGCGAAGCAATTACAGTGTATGAATAACATAAACATGAGCGAACATAAGAAATAATAACATGTTTGTTAAGGTTTGTGGAAAGGTTTATGGTTTAAAGGAAATAACACGGTTAAAGTTTATGAGAAAGTTTTAAGGTTTACATGAAAAATTAAGGTTTATGAAAAGTTTGAGGTTTATATATAAAAAAAACTAATTAGTTAATTTTCTAAAAAACATATATAAACAAATATTGATAATAAAAATTTTAAGTTTAATTTTAGGTAAACAAAGAAGTTTAAAAAAAAAACTAGATATAACTATTAATTTAAAACAAAAGAAATAATAACTAATATTATAAATTGATTTATGAAATAAGTAATTATAGTAGAAAAAAAAATTAAGAGGTTAGTTAATTAGGAAATTAGAGAATTAAAGGGACTAGAGAAAATTAGGAAAAAGAATGAAAAACCCATGTTTCTTTGTCAAAATGCCCTCAAAATTACCAGTCTTGCCTTCTTGACACTAAAAGGCGCGCACATGTGAATGTACCTGAAAAATAGTTATTATATAATAAACTTGTTTCTTTGTCAAAATGCCCTTAAAATTACCAGCTTTGCCTTCTTGACACTAAGACACGCGCGCACATGTGAATGTACCTGAAAAATAGTTATTATATAATAAAACAAAACGTATATAAAAAAAATGGTTGAGGCAAAATCGTCAAGGCTTAGGAAAAAAATCAGGGTAGTTAGTTATGAAAAAAAAAATATGCAGATCTAAATATATGTGTATGAATAACATAAAAATGATATGAATTCAAAAAGAAACAAAGATGTTGCTAACGCAAAATTGCGATCATCGCAACTATATCGGATCAACACAAATGTCACGCATCATACACCCAGATGTGAAAATAGCGTATCGACACGATCCGATCTGAATAATCTAAAATATATATATATATATATATATATATATATATATAAACTCGTATTAAGAACATAATAATAAAAAAGGTGTCACAAAATAAATTTATATATAAACCATAACATGGTTTATCACCAAAAAAACATATACACGTTAACATATACATATGTTTGAGACATGTGTGTTAGGAAGAACATGATGATAGAACCAATGATAAACAAACAGACCATATACAGTACAAAGAATAAAAGGAGGTTTTTTTTTCTCCTTGAGGCAAGAATTTTTCCGTATTGTGGTTGAGAGAGGAGTGATAAAAATGAGAAAAAAATGAGAGCTCTTATGTGTAAAACAACATGTATTTATAGATTAAGAAAATTAGGTTAAAAAATTTAAAAGGAAATAAAATTAGTCTTAATCTCTATTGATTAAAAAATATTTGAAGAAAAGAAATGTTTTTGGTATTTATTATGATTTTTTTTGAAATTTTTTTCATAAAATAATGATTTTAATGAAAAATCATATTTTTAAAAATGCATTAAATGCAAATACGAAAATTAAAAATTAAATAATTAAAAAATGCTATTTTTGTGATTTTTTCATAAAAAATAAAAATAGGAAAAGTTATTAGTAAAGGAAAAAATTAAAAAAATTAAAAAGAGCGGAAGGTGGGATTTGAACTCACAACCTCTCACAATTATATCCCTTATACCCATCTTTCTACCAATTGTGCTATTTTATTTATTCGAAATAAAAAAGCACCAGAAAGCATATGAAGCGGGTCAAAATTTGGGGTACGACAAGTGTAAGGAAACCTTGTGAATCAATTTGTCTCAAATATGTGAGGGCAAATTTTGGGGTGCAACAGCTGCCCCTGTTCAATTTTCTGAAACCTGAGGGGTTAGATTGGTATATGTGCCAGTCGTGACCTGGAAGGTTGAAGGGGATTGAACACAAAAGCCCAAAAATTTGCACTCACCAGTGCATAGAGTGATACAGATGGCTAGTTGAATATGCTTGAGTGGGCTTAAAGATGCCACTTGGAGAAAAGTTCTTCAGATACATTTCTTGGAGGATAAAGCAGTCCAAAATATGGAGGTATAATGATATCTTTCAGGAGGCTAAAGCAATCCTGAAGTAATGAGAGGCTGTCAGGAGGATAAAACAATTCTGAATATGAAAGTATAATGATAGATGTCAGGAGGCTGGAGCAGTCCTGAGGTATTGATGTGATTTCAAGAGGATTGAGCAGTCCTGATGTATAAGAAGCTGTCAGGAGGCTGGAGCAGTCCTGAGGTAATAATATGATTTCAGGAAGATAGAGCAGTCCTGAATATGAAAGTATAATGATAGTTGTCAGGATGCTAGAGCAGTCCTGAGGTATTGGTATGATTTCAGGAGGATATAGCAATCCTGATGTATAAGGAGCTGTCAGGAGGATAAAGTAACCCTGAGGTGACGATAAAGCAGTCCCGAAGTAATAAAAAGCTTATCAGGAGGATAAAGTAACCCTGAGGTGACGATAAAGCAGTCCCGAAGTAATAAAAAGCTTATCAAGAGGATAAAGTAACCCTGAGGTGACGATAAAGCAGTCCCGAAGTAATAAGAAGCTTATCAGGAGGATAAAGTAACCCTGAGGTGACGATAAAGCAGTCCTGAAGTAATAAGAAGCTGTCAGGAGGATAAAGTAACCCTGAGGTGACGATAAAGCAGTCCTGAAGTAATAAGAAGCTATCAGGAGGATAAAGTAACCCTGAGGTGACGATAAAGCAGTCCCGAAGTAATAAAAAGCTTATCAAGAGGATAAAGTAACCCTGAGGTGACGATAAAGCAGTCCTGAAGTAATAAGAAGCTGTCAGGAGGATAAAGTAACCCTGAGGTGACGATAAAGCAGTCCTGAAGTAATAAGAAGCTATCAGGAGGATAAAGTAACCCTGAGGTGACGATAAAGCAGTCCCGAAGTAATAAAAAGCTTATCAAGAGGATAAAGTAACCCTGAGGTGACGATAAAGCAGTCCTGAAGTAATAAGAAGCTGTCAGGAGGATAAAGTAACCCTGAGGTGACGATAAAGCAGTCCTGAAGTAATAAGAAGCTATCAGGAGGATAAAGTAACCCTGAGGTGACGATAAAGCAGTCCTGAAGTAATAAGAAGCTATCAGGAGGATAAAGTAACCCTGAGGTGACGATAAAGCAGTCCTGAAGTAATAAGAAGCTATCAGGAGGATAAAGTAACCCTGAGGTGACGATAAAGCAGTCCTGAAGTAATAAGAAGCTGTCAGGAGGATGAAGCAATCCTGATGTATTGATGTGCTTTCAGGAGGATAGAGCAGTCCTGATGATCATAAGTTTGTTTGCTGGATAATCAACCTGAAAACAAGGTAGCATTCTGTATAAATAGTATTAGTTCATGTATTATGTATGTATGTATAACATGATGCACCTAAGTAATGTATTATGTATTCATGGGTATGTATGCTATGGTATGATGTAAATGATGTATGTATGATATGACACTGCCGGAAGCGTCTGGATATCTTCATATAACAACTGCTGGCCAGGGAAAATAAATCCCGATTCGTTGCTGAAGAATATGAGGAACTCGTCCCCGTCTTGTTTGATGATGATATATACATAACCTTTCGTCTGCTGGGGATAGTAAGGTATATATAACCTCCCGTCTGCTGGGGATAGTAAGGTAGATATAACCTCCCGTCTTCGTTCGTCGTACTCTTATTGGAAAGTAAATTCCCGAATATTCGTATGAGGATAAAAGAGATGGATATAAATTCCAGGGGAGATGGGACTTTATGAAGATGGATTCGTCCTACTGAGGGTTTGTAACTGTTTTGTAGAGATGAACCGGCGAAGCTTCGTTGAAATCCTTCCCTCGTTCGTCCTTAGCAAGTACTATTATTGCATTTTCATGCATTTCTCAAGAGTGTATAACCAGTTGGATTTTGAGCTCCTGAAATCCATAACTTTCCTGAATACCTTCCCATAAATCCTCATGGTTGGATCTGAAGACATGATACTGACACCATCTGATACTACTGGCATAGACAATTAATTTCCATCATGGTTTCAGCTGAGAATCAAGGTAATACAATGAGAGGAATGTGTCTTCAAACTGTAATGGACCATATACGCTCCAGGTATTAGATTTGAAGAGAAAGCATTGCCCCTTGGTTGAGGATGAATTGTCCCATAATGGAAGTATCTGCAATGAGCTACCTCAAGAGAAACAAGCAGAATTCCCCATAAGCATATGCCCCCGGCATTGTGAACTCTGTAATGTCACCTTTGGTAATTCAACTGTACGAGGAAAAATGCCCCTGGCTATTAAGCACAGCTGAGTCTGGACTTAATTGCCCCAACTGAATTGAACAGTAACTTGGTATGCCTCTTGATTGGGAAACAGTGACTATGCCCTTGGCATTATGAACTTTGTAATGTTACCCTTGGCACTTCAGATAGATGAGGAGATCTGCCTCTGGCTGCTTAAACATAGTTGAATCTTGTCCTGATTGCCCCAAATGAGTTAGGAAGTATCATGGCCTGCCCCCTTGATTGGGAGATAATGACTATGCCCCTTTGTATACATGGACTTTGATCCAGGAAGCAACTTTGTTTATCGGAAGGACTTTGGTTCACTGAACATTCATCCTGTAAGCTTCTCCATTTGTCAAGCGCTCAGGTATATGCAAACAAATATATTCAAAAATGCAATGCTTATGTCTGTCTTGAAGTTTTGAAACAAGTTATTTTAGAAAAACTGTTTTTTTTTTGTGAAAACTGTGATATTAACTCAAGTTTTATAATAAGCCCTAAAGGAGTCAGGATACCTTTTTGTAGCAGTACGCTTTCGAACTAACCATGCTTCAGTTAGGACTTTTAGAGGGTTATAACGTGGCCTGGTTCACGGTTTAAGAAACAAAGGATAAAGGCTCAAATTTTATTTGTACCTAACCCAATCTTCATGATGTTCTTCAGTCCTATACTCAGTTAACTTATGCATTGAGGTTCCAAAGTAGTTTGGAATTGTAACACTGATATTTGTGATGGTTCAGAAACCCAACATTTATTTGAACATTCAGTCATCTTTCTTCGTTGAGGATTCATAGTGACCTCTTTTTTTTATTTATTTATTATTATCCCTTCCTTTTGCCTGAACTGTTTATTTCAAGGTTACAGTCAGCGGGATGTATTAATGTTTTACTAAGTCTCCTTCATAGGTTTTGACTTAGTGAGCTTTTTCTTTTGCTGGATATTGACTGTCAGGTTTAATGATTACAGAGAACCATCATTAGTTGTATACAACACAGATAATTGGCATATTTGAGATAACCGAGTAACTACCCTGTCCCAGGTTATGAATAAGGGTTTTAATTTGTGAGAATAAAAAAAAACTCCTACTTCATAGGCTCAAAAGGGTTGACTAGGGATTAACTTCCTTATATCTCCACTGTTTAGGAAATGAAACAATGCCTGTACATCGTCAGCATAGTCTGTTCAAAAGCATACTGCCTAATATTATGGTATTGTTTTCGTCATCCTCCCTCTACAAGTTTATAGCTTTATCAGGAGTTAAATATCACAAGATAGAAATAAGAAGCATAATTCAACATATAGTGAAACGAATGGATTAATTCAAGACAGACATATGCAATGCATTAATGAAAACAAAAGTTTAACATAATAGTAAGTGTTCAAACAAATAAAAGAAATTACAAATGAAAATTCAAATGTTCTCAAAGTCTCTTCCTCTAAACTTGTCACTCCAGTTATCTGGAAACTTTGATGCTTGATGGACGATAGAAGAACTCAACCTGGCCTTCTAGAGTAACCTCGAGTATTCCTTCGTCAATTAGGTCTTGAATCTTATTCTTCAACATCCAGCAGTTATTAGTATCATGTCCAGGACTGTTGGAGTGATACTCACACCTTGCCTTGGAATTATAGTGAGGAGAGGCAGTTTTAGGATTTTGAGGAGGACTTTTCAAAGAAACTAATTTCATCTCCAACAAGCATTGTAGAACTTGTGACATTGGAGTGCTGAACTTGATAAACTGCCTTCTGCATTCCTTGTGTTGAGGTGGATTAACCTTATCAGGTCTTTCTTCAACTAAAGAACAATCAGTGGCAACCTGTCTCTTACCTTCTTTTATCCTCATCTTTCTTTCAACCAAATCGGCTTGTTTCAACGGAGGTTGACTGATGATTAGATTCCCAACCCCATTATGTCGAAGCTTATTGACAAAGCTTCTCATCTCTTCTTGCCCCTGGGCCAAACTCTGGATAAGAGCCATTTGGCCATTCATCTGGATCCTCATTTCTGTTATCTCAGCTTGCAATTTTTCCAACTGACCATCCTTGTTGTCCTCAGGACTCTTCTTCTTAGCCAGTAGTGTTTTCAATTCATCCTGCCCCTTGGTCAGGTTCAGGATCATCTCTTGGAACTGTGCATTTTGTGCCTGGAGATCCTTAACTGATTGTTCAAGAGTCATTGCTGAAATAAACAGCGAGAAGATGAGAAACCTGTGCACAAATAAACCTGTGATGTAATGAAATGATATGGAAATGCATATGCAATGTTTTCAAGGACCGCAGGATTTAAATTTGCTTAAACAAACAAGAAAGTAACTTTTTATTAGTAATAACTTGTTTTGCCTTTTAGGCTTACAAAAAATGAAAATGAAATAAGTACAAAAATGGGGTTTTAAGTCTCCCATGGACGTTTCCTCTTTGTATTGAGGTATGAGTTGAGGTTTCGTTCTTCGTGAAGTTGCTTTGTTAGTTCCAGGATTCTTTCTTGGCTTGCTTTGTAATGAGCCTCAAAAGTATCCATTTGCTCCTTCAGCTGGATCCAAGATCTCTGCAAGTCTTCCATGTCAGTAGGCATGTCTGGGTGAAGGATGGTATAAGCATTGTCCCCTTCAGCAACAGGTTCCATGGTAACTGGTAGGATAGCAGGATATGGCATCATGAGAGTCTGAGCACGAGATCGCACCCATCTGAGATAAGTCTCCATAGGAATAGTGTACTTAGGCTCCAGTGTCTTGCTGTCAACCCTGTTTACTTTTCTCGAAGCTCGTATGAATCTCTGACGGTAACCTTGAAGATCGTTGTCGTAATCAAACACAATGCCCTGAATCAACATGTCATGTGGACCATCACTCCGAGCATAACCGAACTGTCGTAAAGCTAAGGAAGGGTTGTAAGTAATGCCTCCTCTTATGCCTAGAAGTGGCACATTTGGAAACTCCCCACAACGGTCAATGATAGTGACATTCTCCATAGATCTGGAGTACCAATGGATGTCTGAGTGAGAAAGTGACATGATCCTCTTGGACCATCTGAACCCTTGCTCATTCTTCATTACTGAGCGAGGAAGGTGAGAAATAAACCACCTAGAAAGCAAATGTATGCAGCACATCAAAGTTCCTCTTGCCCTTGTAGTACGGGTATGAAGAGAATGTAGGATATCTCCAAGCAATGTAGGCACTGGATTGTGACTCAGGAATATGTTGATGGCATGAACGTCTATGAACTGATCTGGATTGGGGAACAACACTAAGCCATAAATCAGCAAGGCTAAGATCTCCTCAAAAGCATCATAGCTCATGGCCTTCAAGAACACTTGAGCTTTATCCATTAGCACCTTGGCAAGAATACCCTTAACTCCGCTTCTCGTTTCTAGAACAATGTCAGACTTCTTCAGATGTAGAGCTGCAGCAATAACCTCAGGTTTAGGCTCTTTTTCCAAGCTTGTGAATGGTTTCTGATCAAGTACAAGTATACCCAGAAGTTTAGAGAACTCTTCCATTGTAGGAACCAGCTGGTAGTCGGGGAATGTGAAGCAATGGTGCTTAGGATCAAAGAACTGAAACATAACACTCATCATGTCTTCATTGAACTCTGAAGTGACTAGATCCAATAGGTAACCATGTCTCTTGATGAACTGGGAGTGATCAGACACTTGAGAAACCAACTCTTTAAGTTTAGCAGGTATGCCCACAAAGTTGATCCTGATGGTGTTTCTACGAGCAGAAGCCATGACCTGCAACAAAGATAAATCCCTTGGTCCTTGAAATGGTTAGTGAAAATGCTATGCTTATGATGCATGATGATGTCATGATGTTATGCTCAATCACAAACATGTGGCACACACAAACAAGTCACACCATAGCCCTAGGTTTAAAGGCTTGCATGAGGTTCAAAGGTCAATACCCTCCCCTGAAGTTGGATGGTTCATCCTGTCCTATAAAGTAACTAGGTTCTAAGGGATCTCAATATCATTGACCCTTCACAAGGGTGGTTGTTCAGAAGGCAGCTTACTTGCCAACCAAAACCCTCCAAGTTTAAGATCTCAATGAGTGTAGTATCGAGTGTCAACCAACTTCAGTCTGCACCAAAGCCGGTTACCTCACTACTTTCTAAAGGCCAAGATGAGTTAACTAGGGTTCTAAAAGTTAGTTAGTGCATTGACAACATATGTCAGCCTCATATTATCCTCAACTTGACTTAAGGAACATAAGCACCAACCAAGAAGTCACACTAACTATGGCCACCAGATCAACCGTATCGATATACGTCGTACAGTTTCCTTGGTCTATTGCCATTTACCTAAGGTACACTAGATCCGGGTTAGGATCTTTCACACATAAGAGCCCAACAAGTAATATAAAGCAAACAAGGCAAACAATTTAAAGTGATCTAATTCCTAAGGGTACCCCTCTTAAATTTACTATCCCCAGCAGAGTCGCCAGTTCTGTAACACGGTGGGAGAACTGACTTTAGTTATGTTGCGGATAGCAAGAGTCGCCACCGACTTTTATTTTATCCAAAGGAAAGGCATAAAAGAACAGGAAAGACCTTTTAAAAGATTTTTGGGTCCGGGGGGTAGGTTATGTAAAGGGAAGGTGTTAGCACCCTTTACATCCATGGTTATCCATGGGCTCTTAGTTACTTAGCTCACTTTGAATTGTTTTTGAAAAGTGTGAAGTGTGTGAATAGAAATTTTCATAAGAGTTTGATAATGATCCATGTACGGATGCGTAAAAAACTTGTGTTTGAAAATTGTTTAAAATTGTGAAGTGTTTGAAAAGTTTTTGAATAGTGAGCAAGTAACTATGAGGAACCTACCCTAAAGTTTAAGTCTTTTATGTTCTTAAATGTTCTTTCAATGGTAAGACTATCCCTATTATTAAGGAATAGGTAGTCATTACCTTGGATGTGTTAAGGGACAAACGTAGGGTCATCGTATGGTCAATGAAGGCAACTTAAAGGATGTCCTTAGCAATTCGTAGGGACTATCATCATTTATTCGAAGGGACAAGATCATTATTCCGTAGGCAACCTCGAAGGGACTTGATCTTTTAAATTGTAGGGACTTGATGATTTTTATGAAGGGACTTTGCTTAAGACACCCCTATATTCGAGGGACTTGACCATGTTTAAGGCAACTGAGAGGGGTAACTTAGGAAGTGCAAGATGGCGATCAAAGATCGACTTACGTGTGTGAGTGTTTATATTCGGGTATTTATCTTATTTTAATTATCTAAGTTCAATTTAATTACATATAAGTTATACACACCCTAAGGTTACTAACCATATAGTTAATTATTTACAAAGAAAATAAAGACGGAAAAATAAATCTATAAGCTATTACAAGGCTTTGGCAGATACATAATAGTAGGATAAAAATAAATTATAAAGCAAGAATAATAGATATAATAAAATAATAAATAAGCAATAATAATAATAATAATAATAATAATAATGAAGCAAAAATAATAAAGCAATAATAACAATGAAGCAATAATAATAATAATAAAGTAATTATAATAATAATAAAGTTAAAATAAATTAAAGAAATAACAATTAAATATTTAATTAAAAAGAAAAAGTTTAGGTTAGACAAGTTAGATTTTTTAGAAGTTATTAGAAAAATATGAGTTTAAAATAAATTAGTAATAATAAAAGAATTTAAAAAATATTAATATACAATATATAAAATAAAAGAGTTATATGAAAAATATTAAGTTAGTTATTTACAAAATAAATAAAGATTATAGAAAATATCAAATAATTAGATTAATAGATTTATTATTATTATTCAAGATTTTAGAATTATTATTATTCAATTAGAAAAATGGTCAATTAGATTTTATTTACAAAATATATAAAAATTTATTATTATAAGTAAGTAATTTTAAAAAAAAAAGTTATTAAAATAGTTAGTATTTATTATTTATTTACAAAAAATATAAAGGTTATAGAAAAATAGTATATAATTAATTTAGTAGGTTTTCACGCCCTACGTTACTAAACCACGCAGTTAATATAGGATCAATGGCAGAAAAATAAATGGCAGAAAAATAAAATGGCAGAAAATAAAATCCTAACTATTACAACGCTTTGGTGCAGTTACATAATAAAGATGGCGAAAAGTAAAACTGAAAATACTACAAGTTAAAACTTAAAATATTACAAGGGCGAAGCAATTACAGTGTATGAATAACATAAACATGAGCGAACATAAGAAATAATAACATGTTTGTTAAGGTTTGTGGAAAGGTTTATGGTTTAAAGGAAATAACACGGTTAAAGTTTATGAGAAAGTTTTAAGGTTTACATGAAAAATTAAGGTTTATGAAAAGTTTGAGGTTTATATATAAAAAAACTAATTAGTTAATTTTCTAAAAAACATATATAAACAAATATTGATAATAAAAATTTTAAGTTTAATTTTAGGTAAACAAAGAAGTTTAAAAAAAAAACTAGATATAACTATTAATTTAAAACAAAAGAAATAATAACTAATATTATAAATTGATTTATGAAATAAGTAATTATAGTAGAAAAAAAAATTAAGAGGTTAGTTAATTAGGAAATTAGAGAATTAAAGGGACTAGAGAAAATTAGGAAAAAGAATGAAAAACCCATGTTTCTTTGTCAAAATGCCCTCAAAATTACCAGTCTTGCCTTCTTGACACTAAAAGGCGCGCACATGTGAATGTACCTGAAAAATAGTTATTATATAATAAACTTGTTTCTTTGTCAAAATGCCCTTAAAATTACCAGCTTTGCCTTCTTGACACTAAGACACGCGCGCACATGTGAATGTACCTGAAAAATAGTTATTATATAATAAAACAAAACGTATATAAAAAAAAATGGTTGAGGCAAAATCGTCAAGGCTTAGGAAAAAAATCAGGGTAGTTAGTTATGAAAAAAAAAATATGCAGATCTAAATATATGTGTATGAATAACATAAAAATGATATGAATTCAAAAAGAAACAAAGATGTTGCTAACGCAAAATTGCGATCATCGCAACTATATCGGATCAACACAAATGTCACGCATCATACACCCAGATGTGAAAATAGCGTATCGACACGATCCGATCTGAATAATCTAAAAAATATATATATATATATATATATATATATATATATATATATATATATATATATATATATATATATATAAACTCGTATTAAGAACATAATAATAAAAAAGGTGTCACAAAATAAATTTATATATAAACCATAACATGGTTTATCACCAAAAAAACATATACACGTTAACATATACATATGTTTGAGACATGTGTGTTAGGAAGAACATGATGATAGAACCAATGATAAACAAACAGACCATATACAGTACAAAGAATAAAAGGAGGTTTTTTTTTCTCCTTGAGGCAAGAATTTTTCCGTATTGTGGTTGAGAGAGGAGTGATAAAAATGAGAAAAAAATGAGAGCTCTTATGTGTAAAACAACATGTATTTATAGATTAAGAAAATTAGGTTAAAAAATTTAAAAGGAAATAAAATTAGTCTTAATCTCTATTGATTAAAAAATATTTGAAGAAAAGAAATGTTTTTGGTATTTATTATGATTTTTTTTGAAATTTTTTTCATAAAATAATGATTTTAATGAAAAATCATATTTTTAAAAATGCATTAAATGCAAATACGAAAATTAAAAATTAAATAATTAAAAAATGCTATTTTTGTGATTTTTTCATAAAAAATAAAAATAGGAAAAGTTATTAGTAAAGGAAAAAATTAAAAAAATTAAAAAGAGCGGAAGGTGGGATTTGAACTCACAACCTCTCACAATTATATCCCTTATACCCATCTTTCTACCAATTGTGCTATTTTATTTATTCGAAATAAAAAAGCACCAGAAAGCATATGAAGCGGGTCAAAATTTGGGGTACGACAAGTGTAAGGAAACCTTGTGAATCAATTTGTCTCAAATATGTGAGGGCAAATTTTGGGGTGCAACACTGGCCACTCTGAATAAGGCTATCTATGCCATTCCTCAAATTATCGCACCCATTTACAGAGATATTGCAGTAAGCACAACCCAACTCGCACCCCGGGAACATCTGACATTCCAAGAGCTGAGCCTTGATTTCCACCAACGGTGTCCTGATCTGTCCCACACTGGTTATTAAATAAGACGGCTTGTCTTCTTCAATAGAGTTAATTCTAGGACCACCGTGATTCGGCATCGGGTTCTTATTGACATTGGGTGGTGGTGCGAAATTCAGAGCCTTGGAGTCTACCAGGTCTTGTACCTTCATATGCAGAGCCCTGCATTTTTCTGTACTGTGGCCAGGTGCGTTTGAATGAAAAGCACACCTAGCATTGGAGTCATAGTTCCTTGGTAGACTGTTGGGATCCGGAGGTGCCAACGTTCTTAGCTCAACCAGGTTGAGTTTCAGAAGTTGTGGCAGCAAGGTAGCATATGGCATTGGGATCGGGTCGATCACTCTGTTAGCTTGAGATGGCCTCTGTTGGAATGGCCTTTGCTGGTTGTTGTTGGTGTTGCTGTTGTTGTAATTTCTTGGAGGATACTGATTTTGCTGATGGTACTGAGGTTGTGGCTGATAGTTTTGTTGAGGAGGTTGATAGACTGGTAGAGGATGAGCTGGAGCAGGAATGGTGACTGCTGCTATTGACCTTTGAACATACTGGGGCCTGCCCCTGCTGGAATGGATGGCATTGGTCTCGCCAGTTCTTCTCGGGCCTGCAAAAGGCTTTCTTGTACTACTGGACGAGCTGGCACCATTGTCAGATATCTTACCCATTTTCAACAGGCTTTCAATTCTCTCCCCAGCTATGACAACATCCGCGAAGCTAGTGGATGAGAAGGCAGCTAGCCTATCAATATAGGTTCCCTGAAGGGTGTTCATAAACATGTCTGCCATTTCCCTTTCAGACATAGGTGGCTGAACAGCAGCAGCCAATTGCCTCCATCTCTGGGCATATTCTCGGAAACTCTCCCTTGAAGACTGTGACATTCCCATTAGGAGGGTCCTGTTGGGTGCCATGTCTAAATTGTACTGATACTGTCTGATGAAGGCCTCTGCCAGGTCCTTCCAGCATCTAATAGTTGCTCTTGTCAGGTGAGAGTACCATTCTCTTGACGATCCAGTCAAGCTGTCTTCGAAGTAGAACATCCAAAGCTTCTCATCCATAGTATAGGCCTTCAGCCTTCCCAGAAATGATTGTAAATGAGTCCGGGGGCATGAAGTCCCGTTGTATTTTTCAAAGCAAGGAGGCTTGAATTTATGGTGAATCCTGACCCCGTCTACCAAGCCCATATCCATCACGTCAAAACCCAAAGAGTTTTGAGACTCCAGGGATCTTAACTTCTCAGCTATCTCATCCAACCTTCTATCGTAAGCTTCTTCCCCAGCACCCATTACTGTGAATTGGTCCTCTTGGGGGTCTTCTTGAAGTACCCTGGCTGCAGTGGCTGTCCCTTGAACATTTGCAGGAATATTGATCTCGGGATGGAGATGTGGTCCAAACACAGGGGGGTTAACATGAGGTTGTACCCTTTCATTGTTGCTGGTGCCGGCAGTTCCTACATGTGGATCCTCTTGATTCTGCCTTTCCACTATGGCCCTCAATCTTTCCTGGCTTTGAGCCATGTTGTTCATAACTTCCATGAACTGCGTCATTTGTGTTCTCATTTCTAATCTTTCGTTTGCCATCTGATTTCTAACCTCTGCCAGGTCCTGCTGTACCTGATCCATTTGAATTCCCGGAAGGTTGTTTCGGGTTGGATAACGGTGCGGACGGTTGAGGGGAAATACCCGGCGCCTAGCAATAGTTCCTGAGATGTCACAACAGAGGTTAGAAACAATAAAACAAAACCTACAAAACAAACAAAGGGTTAGCATGCAATGCAGTTATGCTTATTTGTTCTCAAGGTATCCGGTTTGGCCTTCGGTTTTGACCCTTCCAGACCCTTGAAGATGCTGTTGATGTGGCTTCCGAAGTAAACTGGGATGGAACAAACTAACACAAATATATTACAGAAGGTGAAATAATACAACTTGTTCATTTTACAACACAAGCCCCCTAAAGGGTCAAAATACATCACAAAAAGTAAAAGTACATGGAATAGAAACAACAACAAGCAAACTGTTAAACACCAAAGCCAAACTCATCCTCACGAACTTCCTTGAGAAGTGCCTCGGTCACAGGATCAGCCGGACGCTCTGTGAGATTCCTGATGAGGAGATTCCGGGTTGCAATAGCTGCTGCTAGCTTTTTGTGCTGAGTTTGGTCCTTGGACCTCTTCACCCCTGCTTTGATCTTCAATTCTGATATCTCCCTCTGGGCTGCTGCCAGGGCTTCTTGCTGTTCTTTTGCATTAGCTTCCAGTTGCTCCATCTTGTCTTGAACTCTCTTGTCTTCCAGGGTACGAGCCTCAGTGATCCTGACCCACCGGGCTTGGCTCTCCTTCAAATACAAGTCTGTCCTTGCTTTCTGGAACTGGGCTTCTTTGCAAGCATTCTTCAGAATTTGCTCACCAGCCTTAGACTTTTTGATATAATCCCCAGACTTTTCAATCTTAGTCAAGTGCTCCACTTTCATCTTCTCCAACCTTTCAATCTCCCTTACACCCTCACTCCTTTCCCGGAGAGTCTTCTGCAAAGCCTGGGTTAACTTCTCATTTCTTTCCTTCAAGCTCTCAAACTCCTCCAAACTGATAGTGGCGGGGGGTGGTGCTGAAGATGACTCAGGCATGTCTTCTATGGTAAAGGGCATCCCAGAGAATTGGGCCCTGGCACGGGACCACTCATAATATTGTGCTGATGCCACATTATTGCATTTCCCCAGAATGGTCATTCCCTTGGTTTGAACATTATCCCAGGCCCAGGCAGCCTGTCTAACAACAGCCAAACTAATCTTGTTCTCACAATAAAGGGTCTCCACCAAGTCCTGTGCCTTAGGAGTGTGGACCAGTGCATAGCCCAATTGTCTCCTGAACAGCAGAGGGTTGTAATTGATACTTCCTTTGACTCCTATTAAAGGCACATTGGGAAAATGCCCACAGCTGGTGATGATATCCCTACCCTTGGTGCTCTGAGTGCACCATCTGATATCTGCTGAAGTTAGAACAGTGAGTCTCTTAGCCCAGTTGCTTTGCTGATGAGGGTTTAAAAATGCATCTGTCCTGGGTAGATGCTTGAGGAGCCAAGTATGGAACAATGGAGCACAACACCTCACTAACCTCCCCCTCTGTCTCTCATTCCTCTGATGCACTGAATAGTAGAGATCCCCCAATAAAGTTGGCACTGGGTTCTTCAGGATGAACAGATGGATTGCATTCTTGCTAATGAATCGAGGCTCATCTGCAAACAACACAATTCCATATACACTTAAGGCCAACAAAGCACAAACAGCTTTCCACTCTCCCAGAGAAGCTTTCAAGGTAGCTTGAGAGATTAGGAAGTCCAAATGAAAGCCAGGGATTCCAGCTTTTGAAGTCATATGTTGCTCAATCAAGACAGGCTCCAGATGCAAAGCTCTTGCTACTTCTCCATTGCTGGGAAAGACCATCTCAGGGTTGAGAGGGATTCCAGCCCTGATAGGCACATCAACCAAAGATGAGTATTCTTCTAGAAGAGGGCCCAACTGAAAGTCTTGAAAGGTGAAACATCTCAATGGGGGATCATAAAACTGAATGCAGGTGTGGATCAGGCTTCTCTGTGAAGGGTCCAGATCCATGACCATGTCCAGTATATCTCCATAATGCTCCCTGAACAAAGGTATGTGATCTGGAGTGATCAGGGTCTGAATTCTCCTGATGTCTGACAACTCTGGCTGGAAGAAGTGATAGGTGATGTTGCTCTTTTTAGGAGCCATGACGTTGAAGACTGAGTAGAGAAGGGTGCTGATGACAATGCTGAAGAAAAGGGCCACTGACTGGCTGGTGCTGGTGATAACTGAAGCAGATGCTGGTGAAGATAGGTCAATACTGAAGATGGGGTCAAAACCAAAACCAGATGAATGATGGATACCCTGAAACACAAATAAGCAAATGTCAATATGATGCAATGATTATGTATGCAAATGAAATGCAAGGGTTTGTGACTGAGCTGGATCTGATCAAACTGCTCTGATATAGGTCCAAGTGTGTTCAAGAATTCCAGATGGAGGTCTATAAATCCAATAACCAAGGTGGGGGACTCAAATAAAGAGCCACATGTCCAGGGTTTAGAATCACAAGAACTGTCCAACATGGAGTATTCTTAACAAATCAGAGTAACAGGGTATTCTGAGGTCAAGGTACCTGCAAACCTGTAAACAGCCCAACCCCCTCACAGGTGGTGTTCTAGAACAAGGATCCTCAGACTTGGATCAGTCATGAGAAGTGTAAACACTTCCAACCCAGAGGTATAGTGTTTACAATAACCATAACAATTCCTCCTCTAATTCACCTCAGTTTATGAAGGTCAATACTAAAGGTCATCCAGACTTAGCAGGCTTCCCAGATAGCCCTAGCATTGCAGGAAATCTGCAACACAGAGTTCTCAAGAAGAAACCCATATCTGAACCGTGTTTCATATTCCCGCACCAGACCGAAATGGAATGGGAAAGAATATGATTCACTCTAGCCTAGGTGTCACTCAGGTCCCAGGTATAGGACCTTAACTCTCAATAGAACCCCACCCACCAAAACAAAACCAGATCCAGCCAGCAACATGACAGTATGATATATACAAATGCAGTAAAGAAAGCAGTAAAGCAACTGTACATAAATCAATAAACAAAAATAAAATACAAGCACAAACAAGCACATAACACCCCAGTAAACACAAATCAATCAAGCGCTAGGAGGAACCCACAAAAAGAACCAGAAGCCCTGGTTGCAATATAAGGTTCCCCAGCAGAGTCGCCAAGCTGTCGCTCCCGATAAATGAAACAGGGTCAAATAAAGGTACAGACGCGAACGGTCGGCGAGAGGGAACAGTGAGAACACACAGCCGTGAACTCACTGGAGATGAATAGAGTCGCCAGCTAGGCATTTTTATCCCGGAGGAAAGGCAATGCTGCATAGACCTAGAAAAAGATGGATAAGACGGTTTGCGAACCAGAGAGACTGAGAAAGGGGGTTGGTTACAACCTGGGAAGGTATTAGCACCCAGATTGTCCGTCGTACTCGACGGGATCCACGCTTAAAAGATTTGTGTTTTAAAGGGGTAGTGTCAGTGCAATTTGTGTATAAAATGGCTGGAAAAGAATGTATAGGTGTCAGTGTGAAGTGTATAAGTGATGTGAAGTATGAAAGTGTCAGTGTAAGGACAGGAGTGAAATGCTCATGATCATGAGGCTTAAAGGATAGCTGGAAAGAGGGGGAATATACAGAGACTTTTGTTCGATAACTGTTAAGTTATGCCTACGTATCCTCTCGTGCAATGAGGAAGTCAGAACACCGTAGTTCGACCCAAAGAGACTGAAAGATGAATTGACTTGTGAACTGCTTGCTTGTCAATGCTCAAGTGTATGACCTGTCTGGCTCAGGTGCAAACTGTCTTGCATTAGACGGAAGAAACTAGTTCTCGTTTGTGAATGAAGGTGATGAGAAAAGAATCCCGGAGGAGACGATTATTGTTTGTTTTTGTGTTTTCAGTCTTTTATTGCTTTTGAAAGTTTGTCATAAGTTAATGAGCTTAAGTCTAAACCAATGGATTTAGTAAACTCATCACATCTTCCCTCTGATTAGGGGTAATGAGAATGCCTTAAGTGTGAAGTCAGCTTCTCACACTTAAACACCTTTGGTGTAGGATTAAGATCATTAACCTACCTGTAATTAATTAGATGTTTTTGTTGTTTTTGTTTAGTGTTGAGTAATGAGGTTAAGCCATAATCAAGGATTAAACAGACTCATTACACCATCCTAATAGAAGGATAATAGATGATAATGTTTAAGCTGAGGAAAGCTCCTCAACTTAATCCATGATTAGGGATTAAACTCATGACAAAACAAGCCTTTGATTAGGTGGATTTTATTTAATGGTTTGATGATGAAGTGAATTTTATGGTTTGTAAGACAACTTGAGGGGGACTTGTCCATTAACACTAGGGTTAGTCCTTCTTAACCAATTAAGGAAGAATTAGAACCCTAATGCAAGGCCCAAGTTACAAGTGTGATGTCTTGATGATTTATTAAGTGGATTGATTAAGAGATTTAAACACATTAAGGGTTTAACACTTAGGATTAAAGTTATACACTCCATCCTAAGAGAAGGATGCAGGCATAAGCTTGATCACAAAGTCTTAAAGCCTTTAGGGTCTAGTCCCTGATTATGAGATGAGAAGAGAAGACTCAAGGAGAGACACAAAGGTAAAAACTATGAGGGGAGACTAATCAAAACCCTAATTCATTGTCATGCTTGGTTGTTCCTAAGGTTTGTGAGGTTTGCAAGAACAATCTTCAATGGAACCACCAGGAAGCAGATGAAAGGATCAAGAGAAGCAAAGTGACTTGCTTCATTCAAGAAGTCAAGTCACTTGAGGAAGGAAAGTGGGAGGAACAAGAATGAACAAGTTCAATCTCAAACACATAAATAAATGCAGAAATGGATGCAAGAGATGAGAAGAAAAGTTATGAGAAGTGAAGGCAAATTCACTTCTCAAGCTTACTTACCACCTGAAAAGTTAGAAAGAAATGCAATGCAATGCCAAATGGGATGAAATGATATGATGCTAAATAAAACCAGAAGCATGTTTATGATGATAATGATGCTATGGAGTGCTGCAAACATGAGGCAAGGCATGGAGATGTTCATACTAGTTCATGGATGCAAATGGTGCAAGCTTAGAAGCATGGATACACATGGAAAGTTATGAATCATACAAAGCATACAACATGGCAAATATGTGATGCAATGATCAAACATGTTTGCAATATGTCTTATGTTGTCAAATGAATCACATGAATGCTTGAAATTTCATGACAAGTCATGCTATGCAAGAGAATGCAAGAGGTATGCAAATGAAAGCCCAAATTAGGGTTTATGGATCAAATAACAAACAAAAACCCAAAACAGAAGCAAACCCTAAGATAAAAAATGGAAAATGTCAACCAAAGAAACCCTAAACCTATACTAAACCAAGGTCCAAAGGGGAGCTCTCAACTCTTCACCAATCTCAAGTTATGATTTTTCTAAGTTATTAGGGTTTTTATGGCTCTTAAACAAAAGAAATACCAAACAAATTGAAAATGAGGAAACAAATCATGGCCATTTAATCCTAGAAACTACATGCCAAACATAAAACAAAGCAAAAAGAATCAATGTCCAACTCTTCTTAGATAGGCAGAAATGAATTTTTGAACTTTGGATCAAATTAATGCATAAAAATGATTTTAATTCAATGGAAAATTCTCAAAATGCATCAAGATCAAAAAAGAAATTTGGTTTGAAGGTTGGACAATGTTTCTAAATGTCTTAGAACATTTCATGAATTTTTTGGTGATTTTTAAATACCTAAAAGTATTTTTAATTAATTAATTTCCATTAATCAATTAAAAATAATCTTTTAAATATTTAAAAATATTTTTTTAATGATAAAAAATAAAATAAAAATATTTTTGGGTCTTAAAAATTAATAAAACTTTTAAGAAAAAGTTTCATAATTTTTAAGATATTTTTGCTATTTTAAATTAATTATGCAAGTTAAATGAAATAAAATGAAATTAAAACTAAATAAAATGAAAGTCAACAGAAGGAAGGGCCAGGATGAGCTCTGAGTTTGAAATGGTTGACTGGCGCCAGATCCAGTGGCTGTGATTGATTCAGATCAAATTAATTTAATTAATGATTAATTAAGTTAAGCATGAGGATTAGGGCAAACGAAGAGATCTGGGCCATCCAAACCAGCGGGAAGTCAACGAGTCAAAGGGGATCTACGCTCCACATTCAAATGGCCATAATGACCTGAGTTTAGGGCTAAACATAATCAGGTGACCGGAGAGAAGCTCCGGTCATCTTCTCCGGCTGCACAAAAACCCTAGAACACGATTCAGGTACCTATTCTACAAATTAAGCACACCTAAATGATCCTCTAACTACCTAGGTCATGAATCCACCTTCAAACAACATTTAAACCCCAAGAATCATGCAAATCGAAGGAAATGAAATTCACGGGCAAAATTTCAGAGGGACCATACAAGCTCAATATTCACTCATTTTTGATTCTGAAGCCAACCCCATGACCAGCAAGACATGAATAATCAATTTGTAACTCAAAAATCAAGCTTTGAGAGAAAAGTTTCCATGATCATACCTGAGCTGGAAAGCTTCAAAACTGAGCTTCCAGAGCTTTCCCTGCGTGCAAATGGACTCCCTTGTATCCCCTGATGCTAATGGAAGGCTTCAAAGCTCTTGTGGATGGTTGATTTGTGAGAACCAGTTCTGGTGTAGCAGGAAATGAGCTTTGTGTACAGGCTGCTTCAGCTCAAAGTAAAGGGTGGTTTTGACTCCTTTGAATGTTTCTGATTTGTTGATGAAGAGAAATGATGTGTTTGTTGACTGGATAGTGAGATTCGAAGAGTTCTGGTTTGGAAGGGGAGGAATGGTGAAGCTCAGGTCAGGCTGGTTTCAGGCTTGAACTTTGGTAGTTTCTACTCAATGAAGCATGGCCAGATGATTGGTGAAGATGGTTTTTGTGTTTGTATGCTGTGGAGGCAGATTCGAAGGAATATGCAAATGAGGTGTTTTTTTGTGAATGTCTTGTTGTGAAATGTTTCAGCCTTGCTAGATGTATGGAATGGCTTGCTCTTTGTCCACATAAACCTCTCTCATTGGTCAGATGACAAGACATGTGCTTTATTGATTGGTAAGTCACCTTTTGCAAAAAGTCAAATTTTGTGTAAGGCAAGTATGGCTTGATCTATAGCTAGTACAAGGCATGGTTCTGGTGCAGCATGATGTGTGTGTGAGGCTAGCTTGGTTCAGAAGCCAATGCATCAAGTGGTAGAAGTGTCATGAGTGTTTTTGCAAGTTGTTGCCTTTTTGCACTTCATGAAAGAATGTCTTGTTACATGAACCATGAACATGTGATTTTGGTTCAATTCTGATTTGTATGACCTATAGAATGTTTGTATGCTGGTTTGAAATGAACTAGAGGTCACAAAAGGCATTGGTTCATGATTTTTGCAAAATTTCAATTTGAGGCATGCCTTGAAAATCAATGATTTTGGCCAACTTTGTCACACCATAACTTTTGATCCAAGAAGAGTTTGATCATGTTCTTGTACTTTTTGAAAAGGGAAATATGAGATCTACAACTTCCATGACCAAAGTTTTTCCATTTGAAGCATTTTTGGATCAAGAATCAAGGCTTGAAAAATGACCTAAAATGAAGCATTCTTGAAAAGTCAACTTTCCCAAAAAGTCAACTTTGCAAAAGACTTGAAATTCTTCAATTTTGTGAACTTACAACTTCTTCTATGATCAAATAAAGATCATATACAATCAAAATGATGAAGAACACCCTTTGGTTGGGTCATTGGGGGCCTCAGATGCCCTGATTTTGCACTGACTTGTCTGAAAAGTCAACCCTTGATCAGATGACTTCCCCATGGAATTTCTTCATGAAAATTGATATGCATACTCCCTATACCATATAGAGATCAATGGAAACAAGAATGACCAAAAAAATTGGGGCTATGGCCTCTGAAACCAAAACCCTAATTTTAGGTCAACTGTGCAGTCAAACCTGGCTCTGCTTCCATACAAACCCTAGTTCTTGTGATTCTTTTAAAATCTTGACTTTGAGAGGATGTGACATGATAATTAAACACACATAGATCTCTTTGAAGTGATTGGTGGCCCTTGGAATGGCTCAAGAGGCTTTGGGATTGCTCAGATCACAAACCCTAGGTGCAGATGACTTAAAAACTATCCAGTGAATCAAAAATGAAATATGAGATGATATGATTGTGTTTATGCATATGAGAATGATCACAAGCCATGGTGTGAATGGGTGAGGGCAAATTTGGGGTGTTTACAATATCCATGAACTAGAGGAATTGAGACTTGACGCTTATGAAAATGCCTGAATCTACAAAGAAAGAACCAAAAAGTGGCATGATAAAAGGATACAAAAGAGAGAGTTCAATGAGGGAGATGTAGTTCTTCTCTTTAACTCTCGACTTAAGCTTTTTCTTGAAAAGTTACGTTCTAGATGGTCTGGTCCTTTCGAAGTTATGAAAGTTCTACAAAGTGGAGCAGTAGAAATTAAAAGAAAGTCGAATGAAACATTCATTGTGAATGAACAACGACTCAAGCATTACCACTTAGTAGAAAATGAGGAATTTTGAACCACTTATATGTTGGAAGTGCTTCCCGCTCCTCCAGACGAATGATGTTCCTTTCAGTTTCAATGTCGTGCTTCTGACATTAAACATAATGCCTTGTGGAAGCTAAACCATGATCCTTAGCCCGTAGTATTTGTGTTACTAGCTTAGATTTTGCATGCATTATAATATAGGTTTCATTTTATGTTCATTATTAATTTCTACTTAAATTATTATAACTTTTAGTTATTATAATTATTGTTATTATAAATTTTTTTATAAATGCTATTATTATTATTATTACTACTATTTGCATGATATTTATTACTTACCTATGTATGTAGTATTATTTCTCTAATAATACATTATTTTTGAATTTCCAGGACGTCTATCCTTAGGATAACCTTAACCGTAAGATCATGCATCAATTTTAGAGAACCACGTCGTTGTCTTTAGGAATGATGTCCAGAGACGTCTCTTTGAGGCTCTTTCTCAAAGGGACTTTGTTGTATCTATCTACCCTAATGACTTTTCCATGACTACCATAAGCATACATGATAGTGTAATTTATCTCCTAAATCAAATAGGTTGGACTAACTTTGTTATTGATAGAGAATTCAACACCTACCATAATTTGACCTTGGAATTCCTAAATTCTCTTTACTATGATGCTACTCGTGGGTTTAGATTTGGCCGTGGGTTGGCGACCTTCAGGTTATTTGGAAACAAATATAGGTCCACTCATAATGAGCTTGCTTAATTTTTGGATTTTCCTAATGAGTCGGATGATGTAACAAAGACTCATAAGGATGCCTTTACCGGATACGACCTCGAGCACTTTTGGGGTACTATTTCTGGAAATTATAATACTGAGCCTGATGCTAGATTTTCTGAGAGCATTCATAATCCAGGAATTAGATACTTTCATAAGATTATTTCTCACACCCTCTTTGGTAAGGAAGAGAATATCATTGTTGTTTCTAGGGACAAGTTGTACATCATGTTTTGTGCTTCCCAAGGGAGGCCGATAAATGTGGCCCCGTATATGCTGGAAAATCTCCTTAAGATCACTGTAAACACCCCAAATATGCCCTCACTTTTTCTCACATCATGGCTTATGATCTTTCATTTTTTCATTTATATAAGCATTACATCTCATATTGCATATTTGTTTCATCTGCATCTAGGGTTTGTGATTTGAGCAATCCAAGAATCCATCCGAGCCATCCCAAAGGTCTTAAAGCTTTCCAAGAGGGTCCATGTGTGTTCTATGATCATATTTTTCTCCCCAAAGTTCATGAAAGTCAAGAAGTCACAAAATTGGCAAAGGCATGGAAGCAGAGCTAGGGTTTTCACTACATAGATGACCAAAAACAGGGTTTTGGTTTCAGAGGCCTTACCTCCAAAAATTTTGGTCATTCTTGTTTCTAATGTTCGCAATATGTTATAAGAATCATGTGTACCAAGTTTGATGAAGAAATTCATTGTGGAAGTCATCTAATCATTGGGTAACTTCTTGAGCAAGTTAAGTCAAAATCAAGGCATCTGAGGCCCCCAACAATGGAACCAAAGGGTCATTTTCATCAAATTGAAGTTCTATGATCTTTATTGGATCTTAGAAGTTGTTGTAAGTTCACAAGATTGAAGAATTTTGAGCCAATTTCAAACTTGCCATTTTTGGAAATGACTTGAAATGCAAACTTTCCATTTTGGGAAAGATTTTCAACCTCCTCTTTCATGACCAAAAATGCTTCAAATGAAAACTTCTTGGGCATGAAAGTTGTATATTAGGTTTTTCCCTTTTCAAAAAGTACAAGAACATGTCTTAATTCATCCTAGAACTCAAGATACGGCCTTTCAAAGTTGGCTAAAACCACATAATTTCAAGTTTCATGCCAAAGAGGGATTTTTGCAAATTCAAGTTCTAAGCACTTTCATGGCCTCTAATTCACTTCTAAACTTCATTACATGACAATGCAACATTGCAAGCCCAAAATCATGCCTTGGAACACAAGTTTCTATGATCAATTTTCACAAAAATTTCTAAGAGGGAAATTTGCAAAACCTCTTCAATCTCACCATTCAATCATCATAGCTCATGTAATATGATCCAAGGGACCACCACAAACTCAGCTGAGGTCAATCCACCCTTTAGATTTCCTCTGACCCAAGCCCATGCCTGTGGTACAAACTTTTGAATTTTTTGCAAAACAAGCCATACCGATCAAGTTGTGCCATTACCAACTTTCTGACCAATCACAACACATTATACAAACCTCAAGCAACACAAAAAACATAACATTCAGGCCTGAATCCATCAACAATATCAAATTGCCAAAAACCTCAAAAAAACTTCATCTCTTCGAAACTCATTCCACAACCATCAAAACTTCAAACTTCTTCCACCAATCAACTCAAAAACACTCAAAGATCATTTCCCACCCATTACAATGGCCTGAAACACCCCATAACACAAACACGATTTCTGAGTTATCAGAACCAAACATCAAAAATCAGCCATCATAAACTTGTTCTAAGCCTTCCAGAAGCATCAAGTTGATCATTGGAGTGATTTTGCACAAAGGAGGAGGCCAGAAAGCTCAAACATAGAAAGCTCCATCTCAGGTATCATCCAAGAACATTTTTTCCAGAACTTGTTTTTTAAGTTACAAATTGATTCTATATGATGTGCTGATCATGCTGATGTGTTTAGTTTTCAAAATAGTTGAGCATTAAGCATGTATGAAGTTTCTGAAAGTTTGACCTAAAATATTTTCTTATTCGATTCTTGTTATTGATGCGTGATAAATGAGTTTTAGGGCTGGGTTCTTGTTTAGGGAGGTTAGATGATTCATTCTGGAGGTTTTGGGGGCTTGGGGTGGTGTTTTGAGTGAGCTCAGGTGGGAGACACGCCGGAGAAGAAGACCGGAGTTCTTCTCCGACCACCTGAGTTTAATTAGGGCTAATCCCATTAATTATCCAGGTTTAAATTAGGACCCATAGATTTGTTTTTACCCGCGCGTGTGGACGTCCCAGATTGACCCAGTTACCTTAATTTTAATTAATTAGTTTTAATTAGGTTTAATTAATTTAAAAATCTCAGAATGAACCTCAGCCTTTGGATTGCGCGCCAGTCAACACTTATTTCCCCAGTTTGAATCTGGACCACAGGATCTGATTACCTTTCATTTTAAATCATTTAATTTCATTTTTATTCTATTTCTTTTGCATAATTTATCTAAAATAGCTAAAAACTTCAAAAAAATATTTCCTTTTGCATTATGATTTTAAATATTTTTCTCAATCTGAAAATGATTTTTATTTTATTTTTTGCATATAAAAAGTGTTTTTAAAATATTTAAATGTTATTTTTAATTAATTAAAGTATTTTAATTAATTAAAAATGCATTTAGGTTTCTAAAAATCACCAAATAAATCATGAAGCATTCTAATGCATTTAGGAACATTTTCAAACTCTTCATACAAATTTCATTTTAGGTTTGATTATAGTTTCCCAATTTTCTTTGAATTAAGGGTCTTTAAAATCACAATTGTTAACCTTAACTTTGAAAAATCATTTCTGCCTAACCAAGAAGAGTTTGAACTTGATTCTTTTTGAATTGTTTCACATGTAGTTTCTAGGTTATTTTTCTCATGAATTTACCTTGCATTTTCAAATTGATTTGCATTTTTCCTTTTGAATCACCCAAAAACCCTAGCAAACTTAGGAAAATCATACTTTCAATAGGTTAAGCTTCTGACCTTCTCCTTTGGGGTGTGACCTAATATGGGGTTAAGGTTTGTTTGAGCTTGATTTCAAATTTTTGTCATGTTGTATGCTTCTGTCTTGTTCATTTGCATCTCACATGTCCATAAAACCCTAATTTCTCATGTTCATTTGCATTCACCTTGCATTTTCATCATCACATGAGCTTGCCATGACATTTCAAGCATTCATATATCATCTTAGACATCTTAGGACATGTTAAAACATTGCTTGATCATTTCTTCATTCATTTTCCATGTCTTGCATTCATTTCATTTCATAAACATCCATGTGTTTTCAAACTTCTAAGCATGCTTTCATTACATCTCATCTTTGTATGATCATTCATATGCACATTGTATGACATTGCATCATCTCATATGCCATTTGCATTGCATAAACACTTCTGACTTTGGTATTTGCATCTCATTTCAACTCATTTATTTATGCTTTATACCTTATGCATTCATACTAACACTTTCAAGTACTTTTGGTAAGTTATTTGGGAGATGGATTTTCCTTCACCTCTCACTTCTTCTTATATCATTCATATGCATCTCATTTGTTCTTGAAGTGAATATAATTCACTTATCTTCCATCTTTCTCACTTTCTTCCTTTAAGTTACTTATCTTCTTAGGAAGTAAGTAACTTATTCTTCTACTTCCTCCTCTTTTCATCTGCTTCTTCCATTGGTGGCTTCCTTGAAGATCCTTTTTCTCCTAAGCCTAACAAACCATAGGATATCCAAGCATGATAATATTTAGGGTTATGTTTAGTCCCCCTTAGCTTTTTACCTTTGAGTCTCTTTGAGTCTCTCTTCTCATCTCAATAATCAGAGACTAAACTTTTAAAGTTTTAGGACTTTGGAATTAGGGTTATGCCTGCATCTTTCTCTTAGGATGAAGTGTATAACTTTAATTCTAAGTGTTAAACCCTTAATTTGTTTAAACCTCTTAATCAAATCACATTACTAATCACTAAGACTTTATCTTGTAACTTGGGCCTTACATTAGGGTTCTAACTCTTCCTTATGGTTAAGAGGGACTAACCCTAGTGTTTATTGGACAAGTCCCCCTCAAGTTGTCTTACAAACTTAAAATCCACTTCTTAATCTCATCCCTTAATAAAAATCCATTTTAATAAAGGCTTGTTATATAATGAATTTAATCCCTATCCATGGATTAAGTTGAGGTATCTTCCTCAGCTTAAGTGTTCTCATCTATTATCCTTCTATTAGGATGGTGTAATGAGTTCACTAATTTGTGATTAGAGATTAAACTCATTACTTAACACTAAACAAAAATCCAAAAACATCTAAATAATCAAAAGTAGGTTAATGATCTTAATCCTACATCATCATGGTAATTAAGTTGAGATGCTTATCTCATACTTAAGTAGGCTCATTATCCCTAATTAGGGAGGATATAATGAGTTTACAATCCTTGATTCAAGCTTAAGCTCATTAACTTATGAAAAACACCAAAAACAATAACAAAACTGAAAACACAAAAACAAACAATAATCGTCTCCTTCGGGATTCTTTTCTCATCACACTCATTCATAAACGAGAACTTGCTTCTTCCGTCTAATGCAAGTCAGTTAGCACTCGAGCCAGACGATTCATACACTTGAGCATAGGCAAGCAAGCAGTTCATAGTCAAATCATTTTTTCAGTCTCTTTGAGTCGAACTACGGTGTTCTGACTTCCTCATTGCACACGAGGATACGTAGGTATAACTTAACAGTTATCGAACAAGAGTCTCTTTGTCATCCCCCTCTTTCAACATCCTTTTCTAAGCCTCAGTTCCTGAGCAATTCACCTTTTGCACTGACACCTGTATATTCTTTTCTTAGCTTTTTCACATAGATAGAACATACACTTACCCCTTTAAACACAATCTCTTAAGTGTGGATCTCTTCGAGTACGACGGACAATCTGGGTGCTAATATCTTCCCAGGTTGTAACCAACCCCCTTTCTCAGTCTTTCTGGTTCACAACCGTCTTATCCATCTCTTTCCAGGTTTATGCAACATTGCCTTTCCTTCGGGATAAAAATGCCTAGCTGGAAACTCTATTCAAATTCATTTTCATTTTCTCTTTTCCGCTGACAGTTCGCGTCTGCACCAGGATGTAAATCTTTGGGAGCGACAGCTTGGCGACTCTGATGGGGAAGTTATCTTGCAACCAGGGCTTCTAGTTCTTTTTGTGGGTTTCTCCTAACGCTTGTTAGATTTGTGTTTATGAGGGTGTTATGTGCTATATGTGTGTTTGTTTATTGCTTTATTTATTGCTTTCTGTACAGCTTTATTTATTGCTTTCATTTACTGTTTTTATGCATTTCATACTATTATCATCATATCATGTGCTGGATCGTTTTGCCTTGGTGGGAGGGATATTCAGTGAGTAAGGTTCCATACCGGGAGCCTGAGTGACACATAGGATAAAGTGGCTTCATATTCTTTCCCATTCCATTTCGGTCTGGTGCGGGAATATGAAACACGGTTCAGACATGGGTTTCTTCTTGAGAACTATGTGCTACGGATTTCCTGTAGTACTAGGGCTATCTGGGAAGCCTGCTAAGTCTGGATGAACTTTTTATGACCTTCAGCATCTGAGGTGAATTAGAGGAGGATCCTTTATGATTATTGTAAACAATGTACCCTCGGGTTAGAAATGTTTACACTTCTCATAACTGATCCAAGTCTGAGAATCCTTGTTCTAGAACATTACCAGTGAGGGGGTTGGGATGTTTACAGGTTTGCAGGAACCCTTGGCCTCATCATACCTTGTTACTGATATTGTTAATTGTAATACCTCAAAATTTGCCCTCTTATTTATTTACCTTTAACTGGCTTATAGTTCACATTCGCTTTTCCCATCAGGTTATAACATTCAATCATACATTGCAGAGGCTCCTGAGGCATGTGATCAAGGCCCTTGGAAAATAGGGTTTCGTACCGTATCCGTATCTATCATGGATTGAACTTGTGGAGAATATTCACTGGTGCATCTAACCCATTATTGAGATGTTCAATCAGATTGTCTTTGAGTGAGAGTATAGGCTCTTTTTAACGTCTCAAGTTGTATCCTTCATCACTTGAATATCTCAAGGAGAATTTGGAGTTCTTGTTAATGATTTGATTTGAAGGGCACTTCACCGATTGAGGTCTAGTGTATTAAAGATTGGTTTGGAGCCATTTGTTCACAGAACAATAATCCGAGATTGTGCGGAGTTTAGTATGGCATCAAAGTTCTTAAGAGTGGATTATGTGGAAGGATTCGATTTAGGTTAAAAGAGGATGCGCAGTTATTGGTTTATGTGGAAGACATCTTTCAAGTTCAAATTCTAGTTCTTGATATTTATTTCAAATACAAGCCATCGCCATTTTACATATCCACTTTTCGATTCAATTTAATTCACCATGATCTTATCCCGTTTTGCTAGCCAAAGTCATTATTTTGTGTCCATATTCATATTTCTAACATTCCATTTTTCATATCACTTGTCTCTAAACACCCACCATTTCTCTTCAACATTAAGCCCATTTCTTTTCTAAAGTCAATCCATTATTCATTTCGGAATTTCATTCTCCATCTTAAAGATCCAACGATTTCCTTTTTAATTCCATTATTCAAATGAAAAGTCAATTATCCAATTCATATGTGTTTTTATTATCCAAGTTATTATCCTTAACTATATTTCATTGAGCCAATTTCATGTTAATTCTTGTGAAACTCAACTTCCACTCACCAACATTATCTATATCCGAAGCGGAAGCTAAAACCAAAAAATTGGAAGTTATCAAAGAGATAGTATTATCATATCTGACTAAAAACATTGCCTACCCCAGGTTCAATTAATTGGTATTCTATGTAGAACTCCTAAAAAGGAAAGTAGATATGAATTGTTACACCGAGTAGCAGCTGGTGACGGCGCATTTAAAGGGGAGAATAACTTGAAGGTTCATATCCCAAGGGGCAAATCTAAATGATATAGCTAACCAAGTTGATGATTCATTGAAGACAATGGAAAGTCGTCCCGTTGTGCCTGATTGAAAATTGCTTGCAAGGTTTGTTTTGATTAGAGAAGAATGCTCGTGATATGATGGGAGGGGGGATTTTGGATAAAAGAAATGACCGTGGATTTTCTACTCTACCTCAGGATGAGGTGAATTTCTTAACCAAATTGGTGGTTTTAAAACCTGGGAAAGTTGTTCTTGATATGATAAGAAATGTGATGCAAGGAAAATTTGGGATATTAATAAAATCATAAAACAAAAATACAGTTACAATTCCATTCACAAATTACATAACTGATAATAAACCGAAAAAATCCATTACAAAAATTCAGAACTTCATAAAACTTCAATCCTTTTTCGTCATCAATACTTCAAAACTTCTTCAACCCTCTCCTCATCAAAAAATGCCTCAATCACACTCTCAAACTCAACCAAACTTTTCTTGATCTCAACAACAAAAATAACAGAATATTGAAAACGAAAATGGGGATTCTTGAAAGCTCTGACCCAAAAAAAAATAGAATTTTGGATCCTTGATCTCTCTCCATTCTTCATCAATATCAAGGCCTCTCATCTGGGATTTTGATCGCAAAAATCACATCATCTTCATCATCTCATCACAAAAGCTTCATCAACAACCTTCATCAATTCAAACCTGCAAATTCAAGCTCTAACCAATAAGCAAAATAACCAAAACAGAAAAGAAAGGGTAAGGAAAAAGAGATTAACATATAAATATCTCAAAACAAAAAAATGAAAAATTATAACTGAACTCAAAAAATCAATAACCAACTTCTAACTCCATAACAGAATTCTAACTAATCAATAACCAACTTCTAACAGAGAAATTCTAGAAAGTTCACCTGGATTCTGCAAAGCTTGATGCATCCCTTATAAAGTCATAACCATCCTTCAATCATTTTTTGGCTACTCTTCACCATTTTTCAGATTCTTTCCCTTCATTTCTTGCCATTTCTTTGAATTCTCCAATCTTCTTCTTCTTAAATTCTCCAACTTCCACAAGTTCTCCATATCAATCTTCTTCTTCACCACAAACATTTTCAATCTCCATCAATCACAAGCTCCATCACTCTTATGAAATCATCACCTGTAACAAACTCAGAACTCTCTGCAATGATCAATCTTCACACAACTCAATCCACTTCCTTATCAACCTTCACACATCACCTTAAATCTTGATGAATCTTCACTAGTATTCAATCTTCAACATCAGCACTTCGCAACAATAAATCATCGTTCAGAACAGGTAACAATGTGTCATCACATCATCATTGTGCTTCATCCTCTTCAGCAATGACCTGTAACAAATTCCAGAACACTATCAGTCACAACAAATATCGAGTTACCGGATCGATTCAGCCATATCGCAAAACAGTTTCGGATTGTAACGAACGGAGAGAAACAGTTCTTGATTCAAGGAAAAGAGATGAAGGAATAGAGGTCCAAGAGCGCACAATACCGAGTCAAGATGTTTACCTGAAGCGTCCCGTATCATCACCACCGTCCTCCATCAAGCGGAACTCTCAATTGTTCATATTTCTGCATTTCCAGGTGCGAATTTAGACGTTCTTTAGACGTAGCTTTGTGTCGCTCAATTAAAGTTTCGTTTTTCTAGGACGTATCTGCGTGGTTGCAATTTTCTTGTTTGTTTTCGGGGATTTTGTTTCGGATTGGCGAAGGGATGAGGTTATAGTTGGGTACAGATCCTAGAGCATGGAAGAAGTAAGAGGATGACGAAGGAGATTGATGATGGTGGGAACGAAGAAGAAGAAGACGAACAAAGAAGAAGAAGAGAACGAAGAGATAAGAAGAAGACGAACGGAGAAGAAGAAGAGAACGAAGAGATAAGAAGTTGGGGAAGAAGAAGAAGAGGGGGCTGCGGCGAAAGGGATGAGAGGAATTGGGATTTAGGGTTTTAATTAGGTTTCTTCTGAATGTTTTGTTTTGTTATTAAAATGAAATAATAAGAGTTAAGTTATTAAGTTATAACATTAATCTTCCATTAATCCATAATAAAAATTAATTAATTCTCATAATTCCCATTAATGTTACCGTTGGAAGAGGAAGAGGTGGTTTGTTTGCATTTCAGCCACACCGGCGGTGACACGTGTCACCGTCCGGTTGGTTTCCCATGCGGTGATTCTATATGTGCTAAAAACCATAACAACCATGATCCTACGCGTTGTGGTCCACAAGATAAGAAACCCTAAATCAGACAATCCTCAGGAAGTCAACATAATTGACTGAGGTTCACCATACACCCTCAAGGGGCCTGCGTGTGGGCTTTGTTTTATTGCTTCTCACACCTCCCTTTTGAAGCCCAATTGAATAACAACTATAAAAAAATACTAATAAACCCCCTTTTCAATTCTTTTTTAGATTTAATTTTAATTAAATATAGTTTAGGATTAAATCATCAAAAAATAGTAAAATCCATTAGAAAATTTCACAAATATTCCAGTAGGTTGTTAATGCATTTTAGAAATTTTTGGCACTTTTATTTTATGAATTTTGCTTATTTTCGATTTAATTCTGATATTTCTTTTAATTAGCTTCTATTGAATTTCATTTAACTGTACACGATTTTGTTCATTTTATTTTATCAACTTCTAGTAAGATTTTTAACCCATTCTTTTTTCCATGGTTAGAGGAATCATAATAGGACCTTGAATAATTTTGGTAGAATTTTTAGGTCATTTTATCCCCTGTTTTAGTAGCTTAATCCATGAAAAATAATAGTTAATCCTTAGGTAGATTTAAGTGATTTTTAGACATAGTTAACTTCTGAATTTTTAGGATATTTTTTGGCACAATGTAATAATCAGTTTTAGGACCCTATAGGATTAATTCCATATTTTTTCCAGAAATTTTAATATTTTTAGTGTATTAATCTTTAGGCTAGTTATACATGTAAAATTCAATTAGTTTAGGTTAGAATATTAAGATCCATTAAGAACTAGTGTACTTAGGTTTAATCTTAGGATATTAAATTGACTTAGCCTAGTTTAATTTCTGATTTTTAGAATGATAATATTGGATAGTCCCCCTAGTTTTAGGACTTAGGCTTAGAATTCCTAATAAATAGACTTAGACGAAGTTTAGGCTTGCTTTTGGGTTTTATACCTTTAAATGAATTTGTTTTGAATTTTATTTCTTATTCCAATTTTAATGCATTGCCATATTATTTGAAGTTTTTCACTTGTATTGGCTTCCCCATTGTTTTAGAATCAACTTAACTTCCTTAGGAAGTAAGTTGAATTCTAGTAGTTTCTAGTTCCTTTCTTCATTAGGTTTAGAAAACCACACAAACCGTTAGGACCACTTGTGAATAAATAAACAAAATTAGGATTGAGTCTTAGTCCCTTAGATTTTGCCTTTTGCAATTTGAGTCATTCTTTCTCATCTCATAAAAGAAAAATAATAAAGCACTAAATAAAAATTGAACATTCTTATACGACACGAGACTTTGTTGCGGAGTGTTTATACGCGTCCTGTTTCGGGGTGAGGTATAAATACTCACCGCGATGGATAGGTCTTAGTATGAGAATGTTCACAAACAAATTCAAAAACACTTCTCATAAAAGAAAAAAACAAACAATAAGCGACTATCCTGCGGGAACTTCTTTTCTCATCTCATTCATTCTAAACGCGAACTCGCGACGACTTGTCTCGCATGCAAGACAGTAAACGCACTTGTACCAGACAAGCCTACAACAACTGAGCATAGACATATGCAGTTCCAGCATAAAAAGCACAAACAATTAGTTCCCGCCTTAGTTAGGCTAACTACGTCGACTATGATCCTCATTATCTCGATGAGGTACGTAGGCAGCGGGGTAGGGCCCGTCCGAGCACATTCTTTATTTTCCCTACATTTCCCCCTTTCTTTCCATTTTCTTTTCCAATTCCCTTTCTCATTTCCATTCACATTCCAGTTAGCAGTTCATTTGTTCAGCAACATCTTATTTCTCACCCTTTGAAACAAAACAAGCAAGCGTAGATCCCGTCGGGTACGACGGACGATCTAGGGTGCTAATACCTTCCCAGGTCGTAACCGACTCCCGAACCCAGATCTTTGGTTTGCATGACCTTGTCCTTTCCTTCTTCCTAGGTTTGTGCAACATTACCTTTCCTATTCTCTCGGGATAAAAATGCCTGGCTGGCGACTCTACCTTTTCCGCACCACTTTCGCGTTTGTACTAGGATGAAAATCCCGGGAGCGACAGCTGGCGACTCTGCTGGGGATCGAACCCTGATTCTTCTGGTTTCCCTTGTAGAGTCAATCCTAGCGCCTGTTGGTTTTTGTTTCTTTGGTTTTTTATATGTTTGTTGTTGTGTGCTTTAATTTAGCTTTACTGTTTTTAGTTACAATTTTTACTTTACAGCTTTACTTTATCGCATTTATTTACCGCTTGCAGTATTTATTTTCGATGCATCATATTATACTAGACTGTCTGGCTGTGCTGGTTTTCATTTTTTCTGTGGGATGGGAGTTACTGTGAGATAGGCCAAATACCCAGCTTGAGTGCACTATAGGATTATCGTAGACACGTTGTACTCGCATGGTTACATGATGAGTGGCGATGTGTTCCACACCCAGACTGCGACCGTCTCAGGACTATTCTGTGTGGGGGTTCTTCTCCACTTCAGGATACGAACTAGTTATGTGCATCTGGTGACCGATCTTCAAGGACCTTAATGGGAACACCCCTCTCCAGTGATGACAGTGGCAGACCACATTTGTTGGCAAACCCACTCGCATCCGAGGGTCCATTGGGAACTCGCATAGGATGGCCTGGTTCTCTCATAGGAATTTAGTTAAAGCAAATTGTTCATATGACGGTAGTATTGTACCCTTCGGGATGAATGTACTATTGTTTCTCGATTCAGTGCTTGAAGCTGGAGACTTGTAAGGGATGCTTGTTTTTCTGGACTCAACTGAGGCCTCCCTGAGTAGTACATAATGCCAAACCGATTCCCTGATTTGGTCATGAGCCATTTCTCGGAAATGGAGAACGTATTATTGCTATTCGGCTTTGAGAGTCCGTGATGTTGACCCGAGTAGCACACCCGTGAGATTGGGAGGGGTTTACACGTCTGCAGGAACCCTAAGACCTTCAGCATACCCGCTTTGCCTTTGGTTTAGTTTTGTGATCTAGATTTCTGGTTCTAAGATATGGATCCCGGATCAGAGGGATTGTTATTGTGATATGTGGATATTGTGACCTTGCACCAACACCTGATTATATGATTGGCACATCACAGACACTTCACTGATCACATGCCTCGCCTTGCATAAGCATCATATCATCATTAATCATTTTTGTTTCTTTTATTCTCAGGGTTTGCATTACTCCCGGTTCCTGGTCATATCATTGCTTCAGAATGGAAGACGTCAGAAAGAGAACTGTGCACTACAAATGTTTTGATACCAAGATGGACCTGATCAACCAAATGGTGTCTCTTATTACCTCGGGTCATTTGGGATACTTCAAGGAAAATTATGGTGATATTCTGGACTTGGTATTCAACTTGGATAGCTCTCAGAGAAGCGTCATTCACACTTTGTTGCAGTATTACAATCCACGGCTCAGGTGTTTCACATTTCATGACTTTCAGTTGGGTCCTTTGCTGGAAGAGTATGCTGAGATTATGGGAGTGTCAATCAAGGATCAGATTCCTTTCAACTCAGAGATGATAAGACCATCCCATGCTGACATCGCCAAAGCTCTTTATTTGAGCTCATCTGAAGTATCTGCAAATCTGTCTACCACCAAAGCAAAAGTACTTGGTTTCACTCTAGAGTATCTGGTTAGAAAAGCTTAAGAACTTGCAGTGACAAATCAGTGGGATTCTGTTTGCGCCATCTTAGCACTATCCATTTATGGGATCATCCTATTCGCTGATATGGACAAATTTGTGGACATAAATGCTATTCATTTATTTGTGTTGAAGAATCTGGTGCCCACTCTCCTGGGTGACTTGTATTATTCAGTACACTATAAGAATGAGAAGAAGCGAGGAGGTCTGGTTAGATGTTGTGCTCCCTTATTCTACAAGTGGGTCATGAGACATTTGCCTACCACTGAGAGTTTTACTGATCCTAATACTACTTGGGCCCAGAAGCTGAGTACTTTGTCTGCAAGAGATATTAGATGGTTTACTTTGAGGTTGAAAGGAAAGAGTTTCATTACCAGTTGTGGGAATTACCTTAATGTTCCTTTGTTAGGAATGTTAGGAGGTATCAACTACAATCCCATTCTCTTAAGAAGACAGTTAGGGTATGCGCTCAAAGAGATTCCCGATGAATCCGAGTTATTCCAAACTTTTTACTTCTCGGTGAAAGAAAATCTTCCGTTGGTCAGGAAAGTTGCAGGTTCTTGGAAGGTGATCAAAAGAAAGGACATGGCATGTCTAGGCAAGAGCAATAACCGGATGTTCCTTGAATTCGAAGCTTGGATAAAGGAGGAGGTTCAAACGGCTCTAGTCCCTTTTTCTATACCAACTCCGCCTCCAGCAACGGTGCCTTTAGAAGATTATCAGAAATTGGAAGCTTTGGTCAAGCAGCTTAGAATTGAGAATCAGGAGGCTTACAATTCTTGTCAGAAATTGATGATTCAGAACCATCAATTAGAAGATAGAGCTCACCGGGCTGAAGAGACGGTTCATCTTAAGTAGAAGGACTTCGAGGAAAGAGAGATATACTTCAGGAAGAGAGGATTGGCTGAGATCCATAGGGCGAGTCAACGCCGCAAGGATAAGAAAGAACTGAATGAGGCTAATGAAGCCATCACACTTTGGCAAGAGAAGTGGAGTGATAATCAGAAGAAGCAAAAAGAGGTAGAAGCTGAATTCGAGTTGAAGATCAAGAACCTCCAGGATGCTTTGGTTGAGCAAGAGAAGCTAGTTCGAAAAGTACAAGAGCAACAGAGAGAGTATATTCGTCAGATGACAAAGAGTCAAAAAATAGCTGAAGGTGTCCAGAAAGAAGTTGAAGAGCTGAAGCTTCGTGCTGATGTGAAGAGGTCAATGGCCGAGCCAGATCCAAGCAAAGAGAATGAGACGACTTTCCTGCAGCAGATTGAAGAGTTACATGCTTCCTTTGATCTAAGGGATCTCCTCATCCAGAGACTCATCCAGGAGCCTGATCATCCGGATATCATTCAGTTGTTCCAGAATGTCAAGCGTCTTAGCTGGAGGCTGCAAGACTTAGAGCTCCGTAGGGTCTAGTTTCATTGTACTTGGATTACCTATAGGCTTGTTGTGGGATTCCTTTATTTGATGTACTTTGTTGTTCTTTTGATTGGCACCCTTCGGGGACTTTGTTGTTTCAAACTTCAGTTTATGTGATTGACTTGTCTTGAATCTCTTGCTCGTTATTTGTTGCACCGACACAGGGTAATGAGCACCAATTCTCCACGGCCGTCACTGTATTTGAACATCGCTTGGGTCTTCTTCCCAATTATTATTGTCTTAATGCCAGGACCGGAAAAAGGGAAAACCTTGGGAATAAAAGGAACACATTGCATTGCATCCGCATCATTCACATTTCTTCTTTGTTTTTGCAGGTTTTTCTACAGGATGCTTAACTTATCTGTGTTACAGGAAAAGATTGCGAGAGCTGCCAAGACCCGACATCTCCGACAAGATATCCTGCATCGCTACGCAACTCGCAGCAACCAGAGGACAGTCATGGACGCTATGCAAACGGAGCTTAATGAGTTTCGCACCAGAATGGGAGAATTCATGGTCATGATGCAAGGGATGGCTCAGGGACAACAATAGTTAAGGATATCAATTCAAGGGCTCAACCCTCCTCAGACTAACACTCCTGTGACCACTCCTGATGTGCAAGTGGCTCCTCCCAACACCAGCAATGGCCCAGGTGGACCTCAGATTCCAGAACAAGGCACGACAACTTTCATTCCAGTACAAGACAGGCAGGAGGATCAGTACCTTCTTTCAACAGCGACATGGGGTTCGCTGGAGAAGGAAATCTTCATGATTTTTTGATTCTTGCTGAGAAAGTCAAAGCCCTCGAGTGTAGAGACACTTTGGGGATAGATGTGTCTGACATGGGCCTAGTCCCTGGGGTGGTTATTCATCACAAATTCAGGCCGCTTAGTTTTGACAAGTACAACGGTAGTTCCTGCCCAAAGACTCACTTGCAGGCATTCTATCGGAAGATTGCTGCCCATACTCGGGATGAAAAGCTCTGGATGTACTACTTCCAGGATAGTCTCTCTGGAGGGTCCTTGGAATGGTATATGAAGCTAGAGAGAAGTTCTGTAAGAAACTAGAAGGAATTGGGAGAAGCATTCCTCAAGCAGTGTCAATATAATATTGACATGGCGCCCATTCGCACCCACCTTCAGAGTCTGACTCAGAGGAGCTTAGAGAGTTTCAAAGATTACGCACAAAGGTGGCGTGAAGTGGCCGCTAGAGTGTAACCGCCTTTGTTGGAGAGAGAAATGGTAGACCTGTTCCTGGATACCCTCCCTGGGAATTTCATGGAAAGGCTAGCTGGATGTTCTTCAAGTGGGTTCTCAGATATCATCTTGACTGGCGAGAGGATAGAAAGTTGGATCAAGCAAGGGAAGATTCAGAACAGAGGAGCTTCAAGTTCTGGTATTAAGAAACCCTTCGTGAAAAGAAGAGAAGGAGAGACTGGTCCAATGTACGCGCAGAGGGGAGGAAGTAGCAGAGGTTTTTATCAGCAAGTGGCTCCTGTCACTATTTCAGCTCAACCTGTCCAACAGCAAGTCCAACCACCGCAGTCGCAACACTCACAAGGGTATCAACAAAGAACTCCCCATCTATACTATTCTCAGAGGACCATAGAAAGGCAGTTTGACACTCCGCCTATGTCCTATTCACAACTTCTGAAGAATCTCCTCCAACTCTAGCTGGTTCAGCTCAGAACTTTGCAACCCCCGAAGCCGAGGCAACTTCCTGAAGGGTATGATACAAACGCTAGATGCGAATTTCATTCTGGAGCCCCCGGACATACCACGAAAAACTGCAAGGCCTTGAAGTATGTAGTCCAAGATCTAGTAGATTCCAAAGCGATCAACTTCGCTCCTACTCCTAATGTAATACAGAACCCTATGCCTTCTCACGGAGGTATGGTTGGGGCAGTCGATGAAGGAGAAAATCTAAACTTGGTGTGTGATGTCAACGACCTGCAGACTCCGTTGAATGTTGTTAAAGTCTGCTTGTCAAAGAAAGGTATCTTTCCTGGATGTGAAGAAGATTGTTCAGGATGTGCTAAAGCTATAAATGGGTGTGAGCAGTTGAAAGCAGGGATCCAGGGTATGATTGATGATGGAGTGTTGAAGTTTGACAAGATTGTAAAAGAAACGAAGTCTCTACAGTAACTATCTTCTACGATCCATCTCAAGTTCCTTCACGGGCCAGAGCGGCATCGATAACCATCACCACTGCAGGACCAGTAATGTATCAGAGCGATAAAGCTATTCCTTGGAATTATGGTGGTGAAGTATACTGTAACGGCCAGAAGCAAGAGTTGGCCATGTCTAGTACGACTCCAGCTCAGGTAGAAAATGTTGGAGTAGGGGGTTTTACTAGAAGTGTAAGGTTATTTGCGCCAGAAACACTAAGAAATAGTGTGATACCTCCCAGAGACACCGCAGAAGCCTAGGCTAGAGCAAGAGGGAAGCAACCAGTGGTTGTCAACAATCCCGCACCAGTAACGGATCCAGACCTTACCTTTGATAAAGAAGCTGAATAATTCCTGAGGATTATCAAAAAGAGCGACTACAAGATTGTGGACCATCTACAGCAGACTCCGTCAAAGATTTCCATCTTGTCCTTGCTTATGTGTTTTGATTCTCACAGGAAGGCTCTCCTGAATATTCTGAACAAGGCGTACATGCCTCAGGATATTTTAGTAAATCAGTTGGAAGCAGTGGTATCTAGTGTCAATGCCAATCACGGATTGGGTTTCACAGATATGGATCTGACTTCTGAAGGACGTGCTCATAATCGGGCACTGCATATATCTTTAGAATGTAAAGGTGCAATACTCTCTCACGTGTTGGTAGATACCGGATCGTCGTTGAATGTCTTGCCCAAGAAAGCACTGATGAAGTTGGATTATGATGGAGTAGTTCTAAATCCCAGCGACCTAGTAGTTCGATCATTTGATGGGTCGAGGAGATCGGTGTTCGGGGAGGTGGAGTTACCAATTAAAGTAGGTCCACAAATCTTCAATACCACGTTTTATGTAATGGATATACAACCTGCATACAGTTGTTTTCTCGGAAGACCTTGGATACATTCAGCGGGAGCAGTATCGTCCACACTCCATCAAAAGCTAAAGTTTGTCTGGGAGGGTCAAATTGTAACTGTCAGTGGGGAAGAAGACATTTTTGTTAGTCATCTGGCTTCATTCAAGTATGTGGAGATGGACAGCGAAATAGTCGAAACTCCATGTCAGGCTTTTGAGCCCTTGAAGACTGAACAAGCATCTGCAGTGGAAGCTTCTCCTGAAGAACCGAAGAAGGGGGTTTTCGTGGCCTCTTATAAGCAAGCACTTGAGTTGGTAGAATCTGGGATACGAGAAGGCTGGGGCAAGCCCAGTAGAAGTTCCAGAAAAGAAAGATATGTTCGGAATTGGTTACCATCCTGGGAAGTCATTGTCTGGACCAAGTGCTAAAGGTTGTCAAAGCCCGATTACTTTCATGAGTGCGGGAGTGGTGGATTATGGAAACATCAGTGCCGTGCAGGATGACACAGTTGATAGTGACTGTGATCTAGATGAGTGGATCAGGCCTGCCGTTCCAGGGACTCAGCTTAGCAATTGGACATCACAAAGGCTTATTTCAGTCACCTCTTTCGAAGAGTAATAATTTTTGTTTCTGTTTTTCCTGTATTCAAGCACTATGTCTTGCCCGAGGCATAGTAGCTCTTTGTAAGGGTTCTCTTGTTCTTAACACAATTCATAATCATAAATAAAGCTGACGTTTCACATTCGTTCATGTTGTTCTTTGTCTTTCGTTTTTGCTTTTTGTTTTTCAAAAAGAAATAAAAGTTTTAAAATGGCAATGTTTCTCATTTTCTCAAGTTTTTGCTAAAGCCTTGCATGAATCACCATTCATGCAGGTGCTCGTCACCGGATCTTATCAAAGACGACCCTGTTATGGATGAGTATGACTTAGACAATACAATTTATCAAGCCGATGAGGAAGGTGAAGAGGATTGCGAACTACCTGAAGAATTGGCCAGACTGCTTAAACAGGAAGAGAAGATGATTCAGCCGCACGAAGAAGCTGTCGAAGTAATAAACCTGGGTACTGAAGAAGACAAGAAAGAACTCAAGATTGGGGCTGCATTAGAAGAATCTGTCAAGACTTGTTTGATTGCTATGCTTCTAGAGTATGTTGATGTCTTCTCATGGTCCTACCAAAATATGCCTGGTTTAGACACTGACATTGTGGTACACAAGTTGCCTCTCAGAGATGATTGTCCTTCGATAAAGCAGACGTTGAGGCGCACATGTCCTGATATGGCAATTAAAATAAAATAAGAAGTACAAAAACAGTTTGATGCTGGCTTCTTGGCCGTGACCAGTTACCCTCTGTGGGTTGCCAACATTGTGTCCGTTCCTAAGTGTTGCACCCCAAAATTTTCCCTCACCTAGACAAGACATTGTATATTAAAGTGTCCCAATAGGTTCACAAGGTTCACAAGGTATCTCAAGAGGTTCACAAGGTTCACAAGGTATCTCAAAAGGTTCACAAGGTTCACAATTAGTCAGAAAGTTTGACAATTCCCTCAGACAAAGCATCCTCCTAAGCAATGCACCCTAAACAAGGGTTTTGAATTTCATCAGGCTAAATGGACTTCCAAGGCTTCAAGTGAGCTTCATAACATCCTACATGTCTTCAAGAATCCCTATGTCAAGTTTCAAGGCTTTCCCAAAAGGTTTGCTCAGTCAGATGATCAGATAGGCTAAAATCAGTCAAAGCAGTCAAAAAGTCAAACTAAGTTCAACTGTGGTCAAACCAAAGTCAAACTTCATGATTTTTTTGCCAAAGTCAAGTATATGAAGTAAAATTAGTCATTTGATCAATGGTTGATCATGATTCATCAAGGAGATTTCAGATCATCAAGAATCAGGAGTTTCTAAATTAGGGTTTTCATAGGAAAAGTCAACTAAAATTTGACCAGCCATAACTTTCACATGCTTCATCAAACATTTTCCATCCAAAGCTCATTTTGAATAAAATTTAATTCTCTACAACTTTGTGTCTCACAAGCCAAGCCCAAAAATACTTCATTTGGAAGGTATGAGCTAAGACATTATAGGTCATTTTAAAAGTCAACAAAAAGTCAACATCTTCCAAAGGGCATAATTTGAAAATGGTAAAGGATATGGACATGAGACCAAAGAGGTTGGTTAGAGGACTCTCTAAGCTTTCTAAAATGTCCAAGAACACCTTCATATCCTTAAAATTGAGGGCTTTGTTCCTTTGCAAAGTTGGGAAATATTTGAGAGGTTTATTGAGCAAATGGGGTCTTAGAACCAATTCTTTCCACACGGGCTTGCATTTTTATGACCCAATCTCTACCATGACATCATGCACGAATCAAATATTATTTATTCAGATTTTTATAAGTTTATTTTTTATTTATTTTGATTTTATTCATTATAAATCAATTTAAATTAAAATAAAATATGAAAACCCAATATTTAAATTTGATTTTTGTTCTAGAAGGTCATAAACATTATTTAGAGATGATTGATCTGATCCAAATTCGTGCTAGGTTAGATTGGCATACAAAGATTTGATTTTTCACATATTTTGATCATGAGATTTCTTCACACTCAAGTTATGAAAGAAAGCCCACAAATCCACAAAGTTATGACCTAATTCATATCACTATAAGTTCATAAACCTATTACAAGCACAAGGGAAGAAATTCAGAGCCTCCAAGAACACCATTCAACTTCAAATTTTCACACAAAAATTCACATTCGGTTTTTGACCTAGAGGCACTTTCAAGACAAAACAAAGGTTGCATTAGCTTCCTTGAGACTCACTGATCATGTTTCGATCATCAACAACATCCAAATCATTACCATTTGCATAAACCGAATCCATGTTCTTACACTTTTTTATGATTTTTCGTTTTCTTATATTCATGTATGTCAAATTGTGTTTGACTGATGTTTTGTGTTTATAATTAACCAAGGAACGTTTCTGGATGGTTTAATTTGAGCTTTGACGTAGGACCAAGGATTTGCCATTGTTAGGGTTTAGGGTGGCCGTTTAGGGTTTCTCAATTAAACCAATATAAATAAATTCTAAAGACATCAATGAACTGTGTATGATGTGTGAATCATGTCTATGTGATCAATTTGTTGAAATTTTGCGTATTAAGAAAGATCCAGTTTTCGCAGGTTCTTGAAATTCAAAATTCGCAGGAAAATTTGTAGGTATATTCGTAAGAAATTTCGCAGGTACGAGGAAGAAGATGAAGATGTTTGGCGCGCAGCTGGAATTTAAATATTTGACTTAATATTTTATTGAATTGTTTTCGTATTATGTCAACTAATGTTGCTTGGCCCAGTGGTGTTGGCGTGTGCGTGTTATTGGCTATGACCTCTGTTCGATCCTTGGTGACAACAATATTTTGTTCAATTTTTCATTATTCAGTTAACTTAATATATTATATTTGTTTGTTGTTTAGCTTGCAGACGCGCCCCATGTGGCTTAGTGGTTGGAGTGTTTGGTTGTTGTTGTGATGGTCCTGGGTACGAATCTGGCCGCAGGCCATTTTGGTTTTGATTTTATTTATTTTTGCAGGTTTAATATATAAAGATCAATGCTCATCATATGTTCACCAGCGCATGCTGACTCAGTTGGTTTTGAGTGTTGTTGTTGAGGTAAGGGACCTGGGTTCAAATCTCAGGTCCTATCTTTTTAGGGTTTTGTCCATATTTTCATTATTTTAACTATTTTCTTATTTTTTTATTTTAAATTAATATAATTAAAATAATTTCTAAATAATAACTAATAATATTTTCATAAAAACTTTATATTTTCTAAAATTCATATTTATTTTCTTAAACGTAAATTACTTGTATTTATTTTATATATAGGTTTATAAATAATTATTATGTATTTTTGTAAATAAATTAATAATGTATCATTATAATTTAAAAAAAACCTAATTTTCTTAAATATTAACCCTAATTTTTTATCAACCCTAATTTTTATCCTAACCCTAAAAATTAACCTAATTTTTTCTAAACCCTAATTATATTATTAATCTTTATTTTTAATATGTAAATAATTTGTTATTTGTTTATTAAACTTATTTTCTTAATTAATTTCTAAAACTTTTCTAATATTAATTTTTTCTTGCTAAATTCTTATTTCCTTTATTTATTATTCTAACCCTTATTTTTATTTTATTATTACTAATATGCGATTATTGTTTATTTATTATCCTTATTATTATATTTATCATTATTATTTTATTATTATGTAATTGCTAAAGCCATGTAATAGGTTTATTTTATATCTTTGCTTTATTTTTGTAATTATTTTCTGTATGGTTAGTAATCTTAGGTTGTGTATAACCTATATGTGATTAAAATAATTTAGAAAATTAACTTAAATAAGATAAATACTTGAACATGAACACTCACACACGTAAGTCGATCTTTGATCGCCATCTTGCACTTCCTAAGTTACCCTTCTCAGTTGCCTTAAATAAATATGGTCAGGTCCCTCGAATATGAGGTGTCTTAAGCAAAGTCCCTTCATAAATATCATTAAGTCCCTACAGTTTTAAAGATCAAGTCCCTTCGAGGTTGCCTACGATAATGATTTTGTCCCTTCGAATAAAAGATGATAAGTCCCTACAAATTGCTAAAGACACCCTTACTTATTGCTTTCTATGACCATACGATGACCCTACGCTTGTCCCTTAACACATCCAAGGTAATGACTACCTATTCCTTAATAATAGGGATAGTCTTACCATTGAAAGAACATACGAGAACATGAAAGACTTAAATCTAGGGTAGGTACCTCATAGTTACTTGCTCACACTTTTCAAACTTACTTTTACACCTCACAATCTCTAAACTAGGCTTTGTATACACCCATACGAGGGTCATTACCAAGTACTTAAAGAAATTTTTCTAATCACACACTACACTCTTGCAAACAAACAAAGTGAGCTAAGTAACTAAGAGCCCATGGATAACCATGGATATAAAGGGTGCTAACACCTTCCCTTTGTATAACCTACCCCCTGAACTCAAGTCTTTTAAAAAAGGTCTTTCCTGTTCTTTTATGTCCTCTCCATTTGGATAAAATAAAAGTCGGTGGCGACTCTTGCTATCCGCAACATTTATAGAAAGTCAGTTCTCCCACCGTGTTACAGAACTGGCGACTCTACTGGGGAGTTACTAAGTAAAAAAGGGGTACCCTTAGGAATTAGATCACTTTAAAATTGTTTGCTTTGTTTGCTTTACTTTACTTGTTAGGGCTCTTATGTGTGAAAGATCCTAACCCGGATCTAGTGTACCTTAGGTAAATGGCAATAGACCAAGGAAACTGTACGGCGTATACCGATATGGTTGATCTGGTGGCCATAGTTAGTGTGACTTCTTGGTTGGTGCTTATGTTCCTTAAGTAAGTTGAGGATAATATGAGGCTGCCATATGTTATCAATACACTAACTGACTTTTAAAACCCTAATCATCCCATCTTGGCCTTTAGAAAGTAGTGAGATAGTCGGCTTTGGTGAAGACTGAAGTTGGTTGATACTCGATGCTTCACTCATTGATATCCTAAACTTGGAGGGTTTTGGTTAGCAGGTACGTTGCCTACTGAACAACCACCCTTGGGAAGGATCAATGATATTGAGATCCCTTAGAACCCGGTTACTTTTGTTGGACAGGATAAATCATCTAAACTTCAGGGGAGGGTACTTACCTTTAAACCTCATGACATCATAAGCATAACATTTTCACTAACCATTTCAAGGACCAAAGGATTTATCTTTGTTCTTTGTTGCAGGTCATGGCTTCTGCTCGTAGGAATACTATCCGAATCAACTTTGTAGGAATACCTTCTAAGCTTAAGGAATTGGTCTCTCAAGTTTCTGAAAACTCCCAATTCATCAAGAGGCATGGTCACCTACTGGATCTAGTCACTTCAGGGTTCAATGAAGACATGATGAGTGTTCTGTTTTAGTTCTTTGACCCTAAATATCACTGTTTCACATTCCCCGACTATCAGCTGGTTCCTACAGTGGAAGAGTTCTCCAAACTACTGGGTATACCTATCCTTGATCAGAGACCCTTCACAGGCTTAGAGAAGGAGCCTAAACCTGAAGTCATTGCTGCAGCCTTACATCTGAAGAAATCAGACATTTTCCTAGAAACGAGAAGTGGAGTTAAGGGTATCCTTGCTAAGGTATTGATGGAGAAATCTCAAATGTTCCTGAAGGCTATGAATTATGATGCTTTTGAGGAGATCTTAGCCCTATTGATCTATGGCTTAGTGTTGTTCCCTAATCCAGACCAGTTCATAGACATACACGCCATCAACATATTTCTGACTCATAATCCAGTGCCTACATTACTTGGAGACATCTTACACTCTCTTCATACCCGTACTACAAAGGCATGAGCAACTCTGATGTGTTGTATACCTCTATTGTCTAGGTGGTTAATTTCTCACATTCCTAGATCAGTGATGAAGAATGAACAAGGGTTAAGGTGGTCTAAAAGGATCATGTCACTTTCTCATTCAGACATTCATTGGTGTTCTAGATCTATGGAGAATGTTACTATCATTGACCGTTGTGGGGAATTCCCCAATGTGCCACTCCTTGGCATAAGAGGGGGCATTACCTACAATCCTTCTTTAGCTCTACGTTAGTTTGGTTATGCTCGGAGCAATGGTCCTCATGACATGCTTATTCAAGGAATTGTGTTCGACTACGACAACGATCTGCAAGGTTACTGTTAAAGGTTCATACGAGCTTGGGGTAAAGTAAACAAGGTTGACAGCAAGCCTCTGGAACCAAAATACTCCATTCCTATGGAACCTTATCTCAGATGGGTACAAGCACGTGCTCAGACTCTTATGATGCCATATCCTGCTATCCTGCCAGTTACCATAAAGCCTGTTGCTGAAGGTGATACTCCTTATATCATCCTCCATCCAGACATGCCCACTGACATGGAAGAGTTGCAGAGGTCCTGGATCCAGTTAAAGGAGCAAAGGGATTCTTTTGAGACTCATTTCAAAGCTAGTCAAGAAAGAATTCTGGAGCTGACAAAACAACTTCACGAGGAGCGGAACCTCAACATATACCTCAATACAAAGAGGAAACGTCCATGGGAGACTTAAAACCCCATCTTTGTATTTATCTCATTTTGTTGTAAGCCCAAGAGGCAAACAAGTTTATTGCTTACTAATAAAAGTTTACTTTCTGGTTGTTTAAACAAATTTAAATCCTGCGGTCCTTGAAAACATTGCATATGCATTTACATACCATATCATTGCATCACAGGTTTCTTATGAACAGGTATCTTATCTTCTCGCTGTTTATTTCAGCAGAAATGGCTCTCAAACAGAGTGTTAAGGATCTTCAGACTCAGAATGCACAATTCCAAGAACTGATCCTGAACTTGTCCAAGGGACAAGATGAGCTGAAGATACTGCTGGCTAAGAAGAAGAAGAAGACTAAAAAATTTGGGGGCCTCATCAACCTAGGTAGAAGATTCAGAGGTCCTATCAAGACAAAAGAAAAGGTTGAGGATTTTGAGTCTGAAAATTCTGAGAAATAAGGAGGTAGTCTCCATGATACTGTGGAAGATTCTGATTCTGAGGCGAACTATTATCATGATCCCGCTAGTGAGGAGAAGTATAAGATGTTGGTAGATAGAATGAACGCTATAGAACTACAAAAATATTCTGGGCTTGATTTTGAAGATTTTAGTTTAGTTTCTGGAGTGGTTATACCTATTGGCTTCAAGGTTCCTGCTTTTGTGGTGTATGATGGTGTTTCTTGTCCTAAACTACATTTGAGGTCCTATGTCCGGAGGATTCAACCACATACTGCTGACAAGAAACTGTGGATCCATTTCTTCCAAGAAAGTTTATTTGGAGCTCAATTGGAATGGTATTATCAACTTGAAAGTGTTAATATTCGTGATTGGAATGATCTTGTCGAGGCCTTCTATAGGCAATACCAATATAATGCTGATTTAGCACCAACTCGCATGAAGCTCCAAAGCATGTCTATGGGTGCTAAGGAGAGTTTCAAAGAGTATGCCCAGAAATGGAGAGATCTGGCTGGCAGAGTTCAACCTCCTTTGACTGACAGGGAGCTGGTGGATATGTTTATGAGTATGCTGAATGGTCCTTTTTATAGTCACCTCATTGGAAGCTCATCATCTGGTTTCACTGAGCTGATAATGACTGGAGAATGAGTGGAAAGTGGTATAAGAAGTGGTAAGATACAAATGAGTACCTCTTCATCAAGCACTGCTAAGAAGCCCCCTAATGGAAAGAAGGAGTCTAATGTTGGGTATGGTCAATATAGTCGTAACAGGAGTCACCAATTTATGGGAGCAGTTCACATCTCCAATCCTGCCCCTACAACACCAGACCAACAACAAATCAATCAACAGAAGCCTAGAAGACAGTTCACCAAGATCAACATGTCATTGGCCCAAGCCTTGCAACACATGTTGAAAGGGGAGCTAATTACTTTAAGGGATCCCCCTCAGAATCCTAATACATCCTCTCCTCGGTACAATCCTAACGCAAGATGTGCATATCATTCTAATAGTCTGGGACATGACACCAACAACTGCTGGGTGTTGAAAATCAAGATTCAAGACATGATCGAAGCTGGGGAAATTGAATTTGACCCTTCTGGGACCCCTAATGTGATCATTGCTCCTATGCCCAATCATGAGAAGGCTGTTAATGTTGTTGATGAGGTTTCCTATGTTTCCTCAGTAGCAGATGTAACTACTCCTCTATCCATTATCAAGAAGAAACTGGTGCAGGCTGGGTTCTTTCCAGGTTTCAATGAAGACTGTTTTTACTGTGCTTATAAACCTGATAGTTAATGGAAGTTGAAAGATGGCATTCAACGCCTCATGGATAATTACACTATATTGTTTGAGAGGACTCCTTTTGTTGAAAGTATGTGTGAACATATGACTCGAAGCACGAAGCATGAAGATGTAGCTATGGTTGATAAAGTACCAGTAAAGATTACCTCCAAAGGTCCTATCAGGATCACCTCTAAAGGTCCAGTCAGGATTACTGCTGAAGGCCCTATGAAGACTGTTGCTGAAGCTAGAGTAGCTCCCATGATTATTACCACTCCTGGCCCTGTTCCTTATACTTCTGATAAAGCTATACCCTGGAATTATGGTTCTGATGTTTATATCCATGGTGTCAAACAAGAACCTTTGACTGATACACCTGTTACTGATGTTAGTCTTGACGTGGACAACATTTCTGGATCTAGTAAGATCACCAGAAGTGGAAGAATCTTCTCCCCTTAAGATACCTCTAAAAGTGCAGTTACTCTAACTCATACTTCCAATTTTGGGCCAAGTACTGATGCCTGGGGCAAAGGTCCTATGATTGAACCTGTGCAAGCTGAGGCACCGAATGCTAAAAATCTTTCTAAACAGATGGAAGAAGTAGTGAAGATCATTCGCAAAAGTGATTATGATATTGTTGACCAATTGGGGCATACTCCCTCCAAAATCTCCATGTTATCTTTGCTACTGTGTTCTGAGGCCCATGCTAAAGCTTTAATCAAGTTCTTAAAGGCTTCTCATGTGCCAGATGAAATTTATGTGGATCAGTTTGAGAATTGTGTTGCACATCTGACTAGTGATAATGGTCTGGGCTTTTCTGATGCTGATGTGACTCCTGCTAAGAGAAACCATAACAGAGCTCTGCATATCTCCATTGAATGTAGGGGCACTAATTTGTCTCATGTACTGGTGGACAATGGCTCTTCATTAAATGTGCTCCCTAAAGAGGTTCTGGACAAGCTCAGTCCTGAAGATGTTGTGTTAAGGCCAAGTAATGTGGTGGTAAGGGCCTTTGATGGTTCAAGAAGAGTGGTATATGGAGAAGTAGACCTCCCAATCATAGTAGGCTCTCAAGTATTCAACTCTACTTTCTATGTGATGGATATCCGTCCTGCGTATTCTTGTTTGCTGGGGCGCCCCTGGATCCATGGGGCAGGTGCTATGACTTACACCTTGCATCAGAAGTTGAAATATCCGATGAAAAACAAAATTGTCATTGTCTATGGTGAAGAAGAGTACATGGTTAGCCATGTGAATACTTTCAAATATGTAGAAATGGAGGGTGAATTTGTTGAAACTCCGTGTCAAACATTTGAATTTGTTCCTTGCTCTGCTCTTATTCCTCAGTTTGTCCCTGCTTCTGAAAGAGTTCTTGTGGTTACTAGAATACCTCCTGCAATGGCCTCCCTCAAAGATGCTAAGGATGTGGTTGCAAAAGGTGGTTCTTCTATTTGGGGTCAGCTTCCCAACATCCCTTACAAGTCTGACAAGTTTGGTTTGGGTTTCACTGCAGAATCTCAGAGGACTGTTCGTCGTACTCGTGTTGTTCGTATCACTAATCAAGGGGTTGTAAGAGATCAAATCAATGTTGTGGGTGACCATAATGAGGACTACAACCTGGATGATTGGATCTTGGATCTTTCCTACCATGGGTGATGGGCTCAACAATTGGAAGGCTGAAGACGTTATTCCTATCTCCTTTAGTCAGGAGTAAATACTATTACTATGTTTTGTTTTAAGTTTGTAATTTCGAACAATAAAATCTTTTAAAGCCTTGTGTCTTGCCCGGGGCACAATGGTATGCTTGTTTCGGGATGTCATTTCATTTGCATACTTCATTCAATAAAATCAATGGACGTCGTTTTCGTAAATATAGTGCTCCTTGTCTTTCTTTTCTTTTTATTTCTGTTTTATCAGCTATGTGTTCTTACACACCCACATCAGTAACATGAAGATCCTCATCCACTCTGGATCCTGTTGATAACAGTTCTACTATTGCCAATTATAATTTCGAGAATCCGATCTATCAAGCTGAAGATGGGAAGGAGGAAGATTGTGAAGTACCTGTAGAGCTTGCTAGGTTGTTACAACAAGAAGAGAAAGCTATACAGCCACATGAAGAGCCAGTCGAAGTTGTGAATCTGGGAACTGAAGAAAACAGGAAAGAGGTCAAGATAGGGGCTGAATTAGAAGATGGTGTTAAGAACAGATTAATCCAGATGTTACGTGATTATGTGGAGATCTTTGCTTGGTCGTATGAAGATATGCTAGGGTTGGATACTGACATTGTGGTTCACCGTTTACCGGTAAAAGAAGACTGTCGTCCAAAGAAGCAAAAGGTTCGTCGCATGCGTCCTGAAATGTCAGAAAAGATTAAAGCAGAGGTGATGAAACAATTTGATGCAGGGTTCTTAGTTGTGACTTCTTATCCTCAATGGGTTGCAAACGTAGTACCGGTACCTAAGAAGGATGGTAAGGTACGCATGTGCGTGGATTACAGGGATTTGAACAAAGCCAGTCCTAAAGATGACTTTCCACTTCCACATATTGATGTTTTGGTAGACAACACTGCTCAGCATAAGGTATTCTCTTTCATGGATGGTTTCTCTGGTTACAATCAGATTAAGATGGCACCTAAAGATATGGAGAAGACTACATTTGTTACACATTGGGGCACTTTTTGTTATAAGGTGATGCCATTTGGTTTGAAGAATGCCGGGGCAACATATCAGCGTGCTATGGTGGCTTTATTTCACGATATGATTCACCATGAGATAGAGGTATATGTGGATGATATAATAGCCAAATCCCAAAATGAGGAACAACATCTTGAGCACCTACACAAGTTGTTTGAGAGGTTGAAGAAGTATAAACTGAGATTGAATCCAAACAAGTGTACTTTTGGAGTTAGGTCTGGTAAACTCCTGGGTTTCATTGTCAGTGGAAAAGGTATTAAAGTGGATCCAGCAAAAGTAAAAGCTATACAAGAGATGCCGGCTCCCCGTACTGAAAAGGAAGTTAGAGGTTTCTTGGGATGACTGAATTACATTGCAAGATTTATTTCCCATCTAACTGCTACATGTGAGCCAATCTTCAAGTTGTTGAAGAAAGATCAGGTAATGGAATGGAATGACGAGTGCCAAGTAGCTTTTGATGAAATCAAGAGATATCTCATAGAACCTCCAATTTTGATGCCACCAGTTGATGGAAGACCCTTGATTATGTACTTAACAGTGTTAGACAACTCAATGGGGTGTGTGTTGGGGCAACATGATGAGTCTGGTCGAAAAGAGCAAGCAATATACTACCTTAGCAAAAAGTTTACCGACTGTGAAACAATATACTCACTACTCGAGAAAACTTGCTGCTCTTTGGCATGGGCTACTCGCCGACTAAGACAGTATATGTTGACTCATACTACCTTGTTGATTTCAAAGATGGATCCAATCAAGTACATATTCGAGAAACCTGCTCTCTCCGGACGAATAGAGAGATGGCAAATGATCTTAATAGAATATGATATACAATACACCACTCAGAAGGCAATCAAAGGTAGTGTTGTAGTTGATCATTTGGCTCATCAGGCAGTGGATGATTATCAGTCAATGAAGTTTGAGTCCCCGGATGAAGACATTATGATTGTTACTAAAGAATCTGGACAATATGACGGACCTGAGCAAGGATCCCGATGGACTATGGTTTTTGATGGAGCTTCTAATGCGCTTGGTAATGGTGTTGGTGTTGTGATCATTTCCCCTAAAGGTTGTCATACCCCAATTACTGCTAGACTTTGTTTCTATTGTACCAATAACATGGCTGAATATGAAGCATGTATCATGGGTATCAAAGCTGCCATTGAGATGAAGATTCAGTTCCTGGACGTATATGGAGATTCAGCCCTGGTAGTTAGTCAGATTAAAGGAGATTGGGATACCAAGCACGAAAATCTCATTCCTTACAGAGAGAATGTGTTGTCTTTGATCCCATATTTTGAGGAGATTACATTTGGACATATCCCACAAGGAGAGAATCAGTTAGCATATGCATTAGCCACCATGGCATCTATGTTTGAGATTAGCTGGGATGATGAAGCTCCTAAGATCACCATTGATAGATTTGAGAAGCCTGCATACTGCAATGAGATTGACACTGAAGAAGTAGAGGGAAAGCCTTGGTTCTATGAAGTGAAAAGGTATCTTGCAGCTCAGGAGTTCCCTTAAGGGGCATCTGTCAATGATAAAACGTTTCTGAGGAGGTTTTCTGCTAAGTTCTTCTTGAGTAATGGAATTTTGTACAAACGCAATCATGATTCGACTTTGCTTCGTTGTGTGGATAAGAAGGAAGCAACAAAGATTATGGAAGACATACATGATGGGATTTTTGGCACTCATTCTAGTGGCCATACCATGGCAAAGAAGATATTGCGAGCAGGTTACTATTGGTCAACTATGGAAGCTGACTGCTACCAACATTCCAAAACATGTCACAAGTGTCAGATTTATGTTGATAAAGTGCATGTACCTCCAGCTCCGTTGAATATGTTGACTGCTCCTTGGCCTTTTGCCATGTGGGGCATTGATATGATTGGTGAGATCAAGCCTACTACTTCCAATGGGCATCGTTTCATCCTGGTTGCTATTGATTACTTTACAAAGTGGGTGGAGGCAGCCTCATTTACATCTGTTACTAAGAATGTTGTGGCTCAATTCATTAAGAATAATCTCATATGTAGGTATGGCATCCCTGAGAGGATTATCACAGACAATGGCTTTAATCTGACAACACTATGATTACTGATCTCTGCACGCAGTTCAAATAACTCTTCTCCGTATCGTCCAAAGATGAATGGGGCATTAGAAGCTGCTAATAAGAACATCAAGAAGATTCTATAGAAGATGACTGTTACGCATAAGGATTGGCATGAGATGTTTATCGTACTACAATACGTACTTCAACAGGGGCAACCCCATTCTCCTTAGTCTATGGTATGGAAGCAGTTCTACCCATTGAAGTTTAGATCCCCTATTTGAGAATCATGAAGGATGCAGGCCAGGATGAAGATGAGTGGATTCAGACTCGACTTGACCAGATAAATTTGATTGATGAGAAAAGGTTGGCAGCTGTTTGTCACGGTCAGATGTACCAAAAACGGATGATCAAAGCTTTTAATATAAAGGTTAAGCAAAAGGTATATCGGACTGGAGACTTGGTAATCAAGCGTATCATATTACCACAGGGTGATCCTAGGGGCAAGTGGACTCCTACACATGAAGGACCATTTGTAGTCAAGAGGGTATTCTCAGGTGGTGCCATGATGCTTACTACTATGGATGGTGAAGATTTCCCACAACCCGTAAACGCAGACATAGTTAAAAAATACTACGCATAAAAAGATACCTGCTAGGTTGATTGGCCTAGGCAAAAATAAGGGCATCCAGGCGAACCAAAAGGGTTCGGGCAAAAATTAAGGATATATATATATATATATATATATATATATATATATATATATATATATATATATATATATATATATATATATATATATATAAGATTGTACACCCGACAAGTCAAAAACCTAAAAAGGCGGCTTGGGCAAAAAAGGGTATCCCGGTGGATTGGAAACCTGAAAAGGCAATCCAGGCAAAAGTTAGGGATTAATGCATATGACTATGTCTCGTTTGGATCACTCATGTAACTCCAACTATTTGTGCTACCTGAATCAAGTTCAAGCAGATAAAGATCAATCCACTCGTTTTCATCTCAACAGCAAAGGATGAGATACTTGAAGATAATGGCAATAGTAGAATTGGAACTCAATAGGATTATTTCTCACATAGCTGCTTTTCTTTGTTTTTGTAAAACTTTTACGACGAATTCCTCTTACTAAGATTTTTGTCTCCTTGTACAAACTTGCCTGTGTATAGGCCAGTTTCTAAAAATAAATAAAGTATCGTCTTTGAATTCAAATTTGCTTTTACCTTGTTTACTTAAACGAAAACGCCCATTGGTTGTGTTTGAATGTATGTATGCTTTTGAATATGATTGATGTTTACCAGAAATGCATAAAATGCAGTAATAGTATTTACTAAGGACGAACGAAGGTAGGAATTCAATGAAGCTTCGCCGGTCCATCCCCATGGAGTAATCTTTACAGATATCCTTACGGAACTCTTCAAGTAATATCTTATGCTTCCCACTCAACGAAGTCTTCAAGCAGTTTCATATCCTCTGAAGAATTAAGTTTCCTGGTTCTATGTCCATCTCTTTTATCCTCAGTCAGCATATTTAGGAACTTATTCCTTCAATAAAAAGCACAACGAGCGAAGATGGAAGGTTCTGAGTACCATATTATTAAGCAAGACGGGAACGAAGTCCTTATATTCCTCAACAACAAACCAGGATTTATTTTCCCTAGCCAGTAGTTGTTATACAGAGATACCCAGACACTTCAGGCTACATGATTCATACATACATCATTTACATCATATCACAGCATACACATCCATAGTGCATAAGACATTTACTTAGGTACATCATGCCATACATGCATACATCTTGCATAAACTAACCTTTTCTTTTCAGGATTGTTGCAGACAGATAAACACTATCAACAACTCAAAACAGTTCAGAGACGATCTATACGAAGATCTAGTACTGATACTTAATTTAGAGATAATCGCTACGAAGATTCATTTCTGATGATCAATACTCAAGTTGTCCTTGGAAGGGTACGTAAAATGATCTATACAAAGATCTAGTACTTAATCCAGGATATTTCCAGAGGAGATAATCATTACGAAGATTTATTTCTGATGGTCAACTATCTTTGGGATAGTGTGTAAATGATCTATACGAAGATCTAGCACTTAATCCAAGAGATTCTTTTAGAAGAAATTCAGGGTTAATCGCCACGAAGATTTAATCCTTTGTCCATGGGAAGGTATGTAAATGGTCTATACGAAGATCTATTACCTAATCCGGGATATTTCCAGAAGAGATAATTGCTACGAAGATTTATTTCTAATGGTCTATACAACATTTTATCTGTGGGATGGTACGTAAATGATCGATACGAAGATTTTGTACTTAGCCCAAGATATTACCAAAAGCAATTCAGAAAAGATCGCCACAAAGATTTGATTCTGATGCGTAAATTAAAGTATGTTCCTAAAGATGGTTCAGGGCCGATCTATACGAAGATCTAAGTACTGACACCTAATGAAGGATGTTCTTTTCCCCCATAGATAATGCAGAGACAATCTATACGAAGATCTAGTGCTGACATTCAACTCAAACCATGTTACAAGAATGATTCAAAGACGGCCTATACGAAGACCTAGTACTGATATCCAGTGACAAATTTTTGATACTATCACCTCCTGATATTATGGATGGCATCTATAAGCCCATCTCCGGTTCCTCCGAGTGGCATCTTTAAGCCCATTCAAGCATATACAACTAATCAGCAGTGTTACTTTACGCACCGGCGAGTGCAAATTTTTGGGCTTTTGTGTTCAATCCCCTTCAACCTTCCAAGTCACGAATGGCATACAGGCCAATCTAACTCCTCAGGTTTCAGAAAATTGAACAGGGGCAGCTGTTGCACCCCAAAATTTGCCCTCACCTAGACAAGAAATTGTGTACTAAAGTGTCCCAAGAGGTTCACAAGGTTCACAAGGTATCTAAAGAGGTTCACAAGGTAATCAAAGAGGTTCACAAGGTTCACAATTAGTCAGAAAGTTTGATAATTCCCTCAGACAAAGCATCCTCCTAAGCAATGCACCCTAAACTAGGGTTTTGAATTTCATCAGGCTAAATGGACTTCCAAGGCTTCAAGTGAGATGCATAACATCCTACATGTCTTCAAGAATCCCTATGTCAAGTTTCAAGGCTTTCCCAAAAGGTTTGCTCAGTCAGATGATCAGATAGGCTAAAATCAGTCAAAGCAGTCAAAAAGTCAAACTAAGGTCAACTGTGGTTAAACCAAAGTCAAACTTATTGATTTTTTTTGCCAAAGTCAAGTATATGAAGTAAAATTCATCATTTGATCAATGGTTGATCATGATTCATCAAGGAGATTTCAGATCATCAAGAATCAGGAGTTTCTAAAATAGGGTTTTCACAGGAAAAGTCAACTGAACTTTGACCAGCCATAACTTTCACATGCTTCATCAAATTTTTTCCATCCAAAGATCATTTTGAAGGAAATTTAATTATCTACAACTTTGTGTGTCACAAGCCAATCCCAAAAATGCTTCATTTGAAAGGTATGAGCTAGGACATTATAGATCATTTTAAAAGTCAACATCTTCCAAAGGGAATAATTTGAAAATGGTAAAGAATATGGACATGAGACCAAAGAGGTTGGTTAGAGGACTCTCTAAGATTTCTAAAATGTCCAATAACACCTTCATATCCTTAAAAATGAGGGATTTGTGCCTTTGCAAAGTTGGGAAATGTTTGTGAGGTTTATTGAGCAAATGGGGTCTTAGAACCAATTCTTTCCACATGGGATTGCATTTTTATGACCCAATCTCTACCATGACATCATGCGCGAATCAAATATTATTTATTCAGATTTTTATAAGTTTAATTTTTATTTATTTTGATTTTATTCATTAAAAATCAATTTAAATTAAAATAAAATATGAAAACCCAATATTTAAATTTGATTCTTGTTCTAGAAGGTCATAAACATTATTTAGAGATGATTAATCTGATCCAAATTCGTGCTAGGTTAGATTGTCATACAAAGATTTGATTTTTCACATATTTTGATCATGAGATTTCTTCACACTCAAGTTATGAAAGAAAGCCCACAAATCCACAAAGTTATGACCTAATTCACATCACTATAAGTTCATAAACCTATTACAAGCACAAGGGACGAAATTCAGAGCCTCCAAGAACACCATTCAACTTCAAATTTTCACACAAAAAGTCACATTCTGTTTTTGACCTAGAGGCACTTTCAAGACAAAACAAAGGTTGCATTAGCTTCCTTGAGACTCACTGATCATGTTTCGATCATCAACAACATCCAAATATTTACCATTTGCATAAACCGAATCCATGTTCTTACACTTTTTTATGATTTTTCGTTTTCTTATATTCATGCATGATAAATTGTGTTTGACTGATGTTTTGTGTTTATAATGAACCAATGAACGTTTCTGGATGGTTTAATTTGAGCTTTGACGCAGGACCAAGGATTTGCCATTGTTAGGGTTTAGGGTGGCCGTTTTGGGTTTCTCAATTAAACCAATATAAATAAATTCTAAAGATATCAATGAACTGTGTATGATATGTGGATCATGTCTATGTGATCAATTTGTTGAAATTTTGCGTATTAAAAAAGATCCAGTTTTCGCAGGTTCTTGAAATTCAAAATTCGCAGGAAAATTTGTAGGTATATTAGTAGGAAATTTCACATGTACGAGGAAGAAGATGAAGATGTTTGGCGCGCAGCTGGAATTTAAATATTTGACTTAATATTTTATTGAATTGTTTTCGTATTATGTCAACTAATGTTGCTTGGCCCAGTGGTGTTGGCGTGTGCGTGTTATTGGCTGTGACCTCTGTTCGATCCTTGGTGACAACAATATTTTGTTCAATTTTTCATTATTCAGTTAACTTAATATATTATGTTTGTTTGTTGTTTAGCTTGCAGACGCGCCCCATGTGGCTTAGTGGTTGGAGTGTTTGGTTGTTGTTGTTGTGATGGTCCTGGGTACGAATCTGGCCGCAGGCCATTTTGGTTTTGATTTTATTTATTTTTGCAGGTTTAATATATAAAGATCAATGCTCATCATATGTTCACCAGCGCATGCTGGCTCAGTTGGTTTTGAGTGCTGTTGTTGAGGTAAGGGACCTGGGTTCAAATCCCAGGTCCTATCTTTTTAGGGTTTTGTCCATATTTTCATTATTTTAACTATTTTCTTATTTTTTTTAATTTAAATTAATATAATTAAAATAATTTCTAAATAATAACTAATAATATTTTCATAAAAACTTTATATTTTCTAAAATTCATATTTATTTTCTTAAATGTAAATTACTTGTATTTATTTTATAATAGGTTTATAAATAATTATTATGTATTTTTGTAAATAAATTAATAATGTATCATTATAATTAAAAAAAACCTAATTTTCTTAAATATTAACCTTAATTTTTTATCAACCCTAATTTTTATCCTAACCCTAAAAATTAACCTAATTTTTTCTAAACCCTAATTATATTATTAATCTTTATTTTTAATATGTAAATAATTTGTTATTTGTTTATTAAACTTATTTTCTTAATTAATTTCTAAAACATTTCTAATATTAATTTTTTCTTGCTAAATTCTTATTTCCTTTATTTATTATTCTAACCCTTATTTTTATTTTATTATTACTAATATGTGATTATTGTTTATTTATTATCCTTATTATTATATTTATCATTATTATTTTATTATTATGTAATTGCTAAAGCCATTTTATAGGTTTATTTTATATCTTTGCTTTAATTTTGTAATTATTTTATGTATGGTTAGTAATCTTAGGTTGTGTATAACCTATATGTGATTAAAATAATTTAGAAAATTAACTTAAATAAGATAAATACTTGAACATGAACACTCACACACGTAAGTCGATCTTTGATCGCCATCTTGCACTTCCTAAGTTACCCTTCTCAGTTTCCTTAAATAAATATGGTCAAGTCCCTCGAATATGGTGTGTCTTAAGCAAAGTCCCTTCATAAATATCATCAAGTCCCTACAGTTTTAAAGATCAAGTCCCTTCGAGGTTGCCTACGATAATGATCTTGTCCCTTCGAATAAAAGATGATAAGTCCCTACGAATTGCTAAAGACACCATTACTTGTTGCTTTCTATGACCATACGATGACCCTACGCTTGTGCCTTAACACATCCAAGGTAATGACTACCTATTCCTTAATAATAGGGATAGTCTTACCATTGAAAGAACATACGAGAACATGAAAGACTTAAATCTAGGGTAGGTACCTCATAGTTACTTGCTCACACTTTTCAAACTTACTTTTACACCTCACAATTTCTAAACTAGGCTTTGTATACACCCATATGAGGGTCATTACCAAGTACTTAAAGAAATTTTTCTAATCACACACTACACTCTTGCAAACAAATAAAGTGAGCTAAGTAACTAAGAGCCCATGGATAGCCATGGATATAAAGGGTGCTAACACCTTCCCTTTTTATAACCTACCCCCCGAACTCAAGTCTTTTAAAAAAGGTCTTTCCAGTTCTTTTATGTCCTTTCCATTTGGATAAATTAAAGTCGGTGGAGAATCTTGCTATCCGCAACATTTATAGAAAGTCAGTTCTCCCACCATGTTACACTAAGAAAGACGGTAAAGTCAGGATGTGTGTAGACTATAGGGATTTGAATAGGGCCAGCCCCAAAGATGACTTCCCTCTACCTCACATAGATGTACTTGTCGATAATACTTCTCAGTTTTCCGTGTTCTCCTTCATGGATGGATTTTCTGGTTATAACTAGATTAAGATGTCTCCCGACGACAATGAAAAGACAACCTTCATCACGCCTTGGGGCACCTTTTGTTACAAGGTTATGCCATTTGGTTTGAAGAATGCTAGAGCCACTTATCAGCGGGCGATGGTGACGCTATTTCACGACATGATTCATCATGAAATTGAGGTTTATGTTGATGATATGATAGCAAAATCCCAAACGGAGGAAGAGCACATGGTTAATTTAGAAAATTTGTTTGACAGACTCCGGAAGTTCAGAATGAGGTTGAATTCGAATAAGTGTACCTTCGGGGTCCGTTCTGGCAAGCTACTCGGCTTCATTGTTAGTGAGCGAGGAATTGAGGTTGATTCAGCCAAAGTGAAAGCTATCCAAGAGATGCCTGAACCAAAGACTGAAAAGCAAGTATGTGGTTTCTTAGGGAGACTAAACTACATTGCATGGTTTATCTCTCACCTAACTGCCACGTGCGAGCCCATCTTTAAGCTTCTGAGGAAGAATCAGACCATTAAATGGAATGAAGACTGCCAGCAAGCCTTTGACCGAATCAAAGAATACCTGCTAGAACCTCCAATTCTTATGCCTCCAGTGCCAGGGAGACCTTTGATTATGTATCTTACCGTGCTTGAAGGATCGATGGGATGCGTGCTGGGGCAGCAGGATGAGTCTGGTCGAAAAGAGCACGCCATTTATTACCTTAGCAAAAAGTTTACCTATTGTGAGACGCGTTACTCACTACTTGAGAAAATTTGCTGCGCTTTGGCATCGGCTACTCACCGACTAAGACAGTACATGTATACTCACACTACTCTCTTAATTTCCAAGATGGATCCTGTGAAATACATTTTCGAGAAGCCAGCTTTGACAGGAAGAGTAGCCCGGTAGTAGATGATACTAACAGAGTATGATATACATTACACTTCGCAAAAGGCAATCAAAGGAAGTGTGTTGTCAGAATACTTGGCTCAGCAGCCAATCGATGATTATCAACCCATGAGGTTTGAGTTTCCAGATGAGGACATCATGTTCCTCAAGTCGAAAGACTACGAAGAACCACTTCCGGAGGAGGGGCCAGACCCTGAATCCAAATGGAAGTTGATGTTTGACGGAGCTGTGAACATGAATGGAAGTGGAGTAGGTGTTGTTATCATCTCGCCAGAAGGGGTCCATACACCTTTAGCTGCTTGGTTGACTTTTGAATGCACTAACAATGAGGCAGAGTATGAAGCTTGTATCATGGGGATTGAAGAGGCAATCGACTTGCGAGTCAAAAACCTCGAGATCTTCGGGGATTCTGCTTTGGCAGTGAATCAAGTCAATGGCAAATGTCTGGTTCATCAACCTCACTTGGTTCTTACAGAGATTATGTCAGGAGGCTGTTAACTTTCTTCAACAAAGTCAAGTTGAATTATATTCCTCGAGACGAAAAGCAATTCGACGATGCTCTAGCAACTTTGTCGTCTATGATTAAAGTTTGTCAAGAGAATTTCGTACCTCGAATTACGGTCTCCCATCTTGAAAGACCTGCTTATGTCTTTGCAGTTGACAGTGGTGAAGATAACAAACCTTGGTATCATGATATCAAGCAATTCCTGAAGGCTCAAGAATACCCGGTTGGGGAATCCGGCAAGGACAAGAAAACCCTTAGAAGACTGGCAGGAGGTTTCTTCTTGAACCAAGATGGTGTGCTGTACAAGCGAAACATCGACATGGTTCTGCTCAGATGCGTGGATAGACACGAAGCAGACCTGTTGATGCAGGAGGTTCACGAAGGTTCCTTTGGTACCCATGCTGGAGGACATTCTATGGCCAAGAAATTGTTGAGATTGGGATACTATTGGATCACTATGGAATCCGATTGCTGTAAGTACTCCCGTAAATGCCACAAGTGTCAAATTTACGCTGATAAGGTCTATGTGCCTCCGAATCCGTTGAGTGTCATGTCTTCGCCTTGGCCGTTCGCTATGTGGGCCATTGATATGATTGGCAAGATCGAGCCGACAGCTTCTAACGGTCATCACTTCATCCTGGTTGCTATAGATTATTTCACGAAGTGGGTCGAAGCGGCGTCTTACACCAATGTCACTAAAAAAGTGGTAGCCTAGTTTATTAAAAGAGACATCATTTGCCGGTACGGAATTCCTGAAAGGATCATTACTGACAATGGTTCTAATCTCAACAACAAGATGATGGCTGACTTGTGTCGAGATTTCAAAATAGAGCATCACAACTCTTCTCCATATCGCCCGAAGATGAATGGCGCTGTCGAGGCGGTCAATAAGAACATCAAGAAGATTGTGCAGAAGATGGTTGTAACATACAAAGACTGGCATGAGATGCTACCATTTGTGTTGCATGGGTACAGAACGTCAGTACGTACTTCAATAGGGGCAACCCCGTTCTCACTGGTGTATGGTATGGAGGCAGTCCTACCAATTAAAGTGGAAATCCCCTTGTTGAGGTTGATGATGGACATTAAGCTAGATGAAGCTGAGTGGCTCTGATCCATATATAATCAGTTGAGCCTCATTGAAGAAAAACGTCTAGCCGCTGTATGCCATAGACAGTTGTACCAGCGGCGGATGAAGCAGGCTTTTGACAAGAAGGTGCGACCACAGAGGTACATGCCAGGTGACTTGGTGCTGAAAAGGATTCTTCCTCCTCTTAATGATCACAGGGGCAAATGGACACCCAAATATGAAGGACCGTTCTTGGTTAAAAGGGTTTTCTTAGGTGGAGTCTTGATGCTGACAACCATGGACGGAGAAGACTTCCAATCCCCTGTCAACGCAGACACAGTAAGAAAATACTTTGTGTTAAAAGGACCCGCTGGATAAAAACAGAATAAAGATCCAAGCAAAAATGGGCATCCCGGCGAGCCAAAAACAGAATAAAAGGCTCGGGCAAAAGTTAGGGAAATCTTGAAAAAAAATGTACACCCGCTGAGTTGAAAAGCCACATCGGACAACTTAGGCAAAAAAGGGTATCCTGGTGGATTGAAAACCTGAAAAGACGATCCACACAAACGAGGGATTAACACAAATGACTGCGATCTGCGAGATCCGTAACTTATCTACAATTGAGGCTATCCTAAGGGTTGAAGATCAGTCCAATTACTTTTTCTCAAGAGGCAGAGCGAGCGGAGCGTCTTGAAGATATACGAGTCATAACCGGGTTGAAACTTGATGAGATCCATTTCTCACATTGCCAATAGGATTGTTTGTTTTCCTTTTTGGTTGTTTCCTCTTTCCAGGGAACTGCTTCCTTTGTATTGCCTATTCATGGCCATTTTTTCCGAATCAATAAAAATTCAACTTCGGTCAATTTATGACTATTTTGCTTCTTGTTTTTTTTTTCATCTAGCATTGATTGATTGCAAAAACGTCCAGCAAATTGTGATTTACATTGTGTTGAGAACATTTGAATGCTTTCTAACTCATGCAGGAGGACAAAAACATTTAATACAACTCTGAAAGGGTGTCAAGATACCCAGATAATGATTCATACTACGAGCCTGGGGCAGGAAGGTCCCAAAATAACTCTCCATGTTGCAGGTACTATCGATTATGTTCATGCAGGTACAGGTACCGGTGTTGCTAACAGAGCTAAAAGCATATTCCCAGGAGGAGCGTTTCTTTATGGTTGAACAGGAGCAGGTGTCTCCCGTGGTGTCTCCAGTCATCCCCCAGCAAAAGTGGAAGTTGGAATCTCTCTCAGCAAGGTAGCAAAATGTGGGTGTCATTCCCAAGCAGAAGTTTCCCTTCAGACAGGGGAAATTCCCAGCAGTATAAGGAGTGTCTTTCCTCCCCAGCAATTGCTTCCTCAGCAGTGTCATGCCTTTGGTTCCCAGCCAAGTCAGGAGGTCCTCACTTCCCCATCAGAGTTCAAGAAGGGTCCCTCTCCAGCAGGGTCTTGGCGCTCCAATCTCAAAGTCCAATTTATTTTTGGCAATGGCGGCTGTTCAGAGCCGGTATATCATTGACAACGTTTCCTGCAGAGTTATCTTCTCCTCACCAGGATGGACCAGATCAATGCAGTGATCATCAGTTCACCCCAGTCAAGTCATCTGGGATATTTGCAGTCTCCTTATCGGGAGATCTCTTTGCATTTGCATACGCATAATCATCATTACATTTGCATCCTCCAAAGCTTAGCATTTCCATCTTCATGGAGCATTACGCCATAAATCCAAACATGTGCACGCTAGCATGAGCTAGTTTTGAGGTGTTACATGCAACTTATAACATCTTTTCAACCTGAAGTATTCCCCACAGAAGATACTTATGCCATTTTCCAGAAATCCTAGTCCTTCCAAGTCGATGTTGTTTTTATTTATGGCTTGGTCCTGCCCAGCAGTCATATTGATTGAGTTCCATTACTCTAATGGTCTCGTTAAAGCCCTGTTTCGCCAACAGGCACCTTCCGTGGCTTGGTCCTGCCCAGCAGTCGCGTGTTTTTCTTTGTCCTCTTATTTATTTACCTTTAACTGGCTTATAGTTCACATTCGCATTTCCCATCAGGTTATAACATTCAATCATACATTGCAGAGGCTCCTTAGGCATGTGATCAAAGCCCTTGGAAAATAGGGTTTCGTACCATATCCGTATCGATCATGGATTGAACTTGTGGAGAATATTCACTGGTGCATCTAACCTATTATTGAGGTGTTCAATCAAATTGGCTTTGAGTGAGAGTATGGGCTCTTTTTAACGTCTCAAGTTGTATCCTTCATCACTTGAATATCTCAAGGAGACTTTGGAGTTCTTGTTAATGATTTGATTTGAAGGGAACTTCACCAATTGAGGTCCAGTGTATTAAAGATTGGTTCGGATCCATTTGTTCACAGAACAATAATCCGAGATTGTGCGGAGTTTACTATGGCATTAAAGTTCTTAAGAGTGGATTATGTGGAAGGATTCGATTTAGGTTAAAAGAGGATGCGCATTTATTGGTTTATTTGGAAGACATATTTCAAGTTCAAATTCTAGTTCTTGATATTCATTTCAAATACAAGCCATCGCTATTTTACATATCCACTTTCCGATTCAATTTAATTCACAATTTTTGATTCACCATGATCTTATCCCGTTTTGCTAGCCAAAGTCATTTTTTTATGTCCATATTCATATTTCTAACATTCCATTTTTCACATCACTTGTCTCTAAACACCCACCATTTCACTTCAACATTAAGCCCATTTCTTTTCTAAAGTCAATCCATTATTCATTTCGGAATTTCATTCTCCATCTTAAAGATCCAACGATTTCCTTTTTAATTCCATTATTCAAATGAAAAGTCAATTATCCAATTCATATGTGTTTTTATTATCCAAGTTATTATCCTTAACTATATTTCATTGAGCCAATTTCATGTTAATTCTTGTGAAACTCAACTTCCACTCACCAACATTATCTATATCCGAAGCGGAAGCTAAAACCAAAAAATTGGAAGTTATCAAAGAGATAGTATTATCTCATCTGACTAAAAAAATTTCCTACCCCAGGTTCAAGTAATTGGTATTCTATGTAGAACTCCTAAAAATTTAAAGGGGAGAATAACTTGAAGGTTCATATCCCAAGGGGAAAATCTAAATGATATAGCTAACCAAGCTGATGATTCATTAAAGACAATGGAAAGTCGTCCCGTTGTGCCTGATTGAAAACTGCATGCAAGGTTTGTTTTGATTAGAGAAGAATGCTCGTGATATGATGGGAGGGGGGATTTTGGATAAAAAAAATGATCGTGGGTTTTCTACTCTACCTCAGGATGAGGTGAATTTCTTAACCAAATTGGTGGTTTTAAAACCTGGGAAAGTTGTTCTTGATATGATAAGAAATGTGATGCAAGGAAAATTTGGGATATCAATAAAATCATAAAACAAAAATACAGTTACAATTCCATTCACAAATTACATAACTGATAATAAACCGAAAAAATCCATTACAAAAATTCAGAACTTCATAAAACTTCAATCCTTTTTCGTCATCAATACTTCAAAACTTCTTCAAACCTCTTCTCATAAAAAAAATGCCTCAATCACACTCTCAAACTCAACCAAACTTTTATTGATCTCAACAACAAAAATAACAGAATATTGAAAACGAAAATGGGGATTCTTGAAAGCTCTGACCCAAAAATAAAATAGAATTTTGGATCCTTGATCTCTCTCCATTCTTTATCAATATCAAGGCCTCTCATCTGGGATTTTGATCGCAAAAATCGCATCATCTTAATCATCTCATCACGAAAGTTTCATCAACAGCCTTCATCAATTCAAACCTGCAAATTCAAGCTCTAACCAATAAGCAAAATAACCAATACAGAAAAGAAAGGGTAAGGAAAAAGAGATTAACATATAAATATCTCAAAACAGAAAAATGAAAAATTATAACTGAATACAAAAAATCAATAACCAACTTCTAACTCCATAACAGAATTCTAACTAATCAATAACCAACTTCTAAAAGAGAAATTCTAGAAAGTTCACCTGGATTCTGCAAAGCTTGATGTATCCCTTATAAAGTCAGAACCATCCTTCAATCATTTTTTTGCTCCTCTTCACCATTTTTTCAGATTCTTTCCCTTCATTTCTTGCCATTTCTTCGAATTCTCCAATCTTCTTCTTCTTAAATTCTCCAGCTTCCACAAGTTCTCCATATCAATATTCTTCTTCACCACAAACATTTTCAATCTCCATCAATCACAAGCTCCATCACTCTTATGAAATCATCATCTGTAACAAACTCAGAACTCTCTGCAACGATCAATCTTCACACAACTCAATCCATTTCCTTATCAACCTTCACACATCACCTTTAATCTTGATGAATATTCACTAGTATTCAATCTTCAACATCAGCACTTCACAACAAGAAATCATCGTTCAGAACAGGTAACAACGTGTCATCACATCATCATTGTGCTTCATCCTCTTCAGGAACGACCTGTAACAAATTCCAGAACACTGTCAGTCACAACAAATATCGAGTTACCGAATCGATTCAGCCACATCGCAAAACAATTTCGGACTATAAAGAACGATGAGAAACAGTTCGCGATTCAAGGAAAAGAAGTGAAGGAATAGAGGTCCAAGAGCGCGCAATACCGAGTCAAGATGTTTACCTGAAGCGTCGCGTATCATCACCACCGTCCTCCATCAAGCGGAACTCTCAATCGTTCATATTTCAGCATTTCCAGGTGCGAATTTAGACGTTCTTTAGACGTAGCTTCGTGTCGCTCAATTAAAGTTTCGTTGTCCTAGGGCTTATCTGCATGGTTGCAATTTTCTTGTTTGTTTTCGGGGATTTTGTTTCGGATTGGCGAAGGGATGAGGTTATAGTTGGGTACAGATCCTAGAGCATGGAAGAAGTAAGAGGATGACAAAGGAGATTGATGATGGTGGGAACGAAGAAGAAGAAGACGGACGAAGAAGAAGAAGAGAACGAAGAGATAAGAAGAAGACGAACGAAGAAGAAGAAGAGAACGATGGTGGGGAAGAAGAAGAAGAGGGGGCTGCGGCGGAAGGGAAGAGAGGAATTGGGATTTAGGGTTTCAATTAGGTTTCTTCTGAATGTTTTGTTTTGTTATTAAAATGAAATAATAAGAGTTAAGTTATTAAGTTATAACATTAATCTTCCATTAATCCATAATAAAAATTAATTAATTCTCATAATTCCCATTAATGTTAACGTTGGAAGAGGAAGAGGTGGTTTGTTTGCATTTCAGCCACACCGACGGTGACACGTGTCATCGTCCGGTTGGTTTCCCATGCGGTGATTCTATATGTGTTATACACCATAACAACCATGATCCTACGCGTTGTGGTCCACAAGATAAGAAACCATAGATCAGACAGTCCTCAGGAAGTCAACATAATTGACTGAGGTTCACCATACACCCTCAAGGGGCCTGCGTGTGGCATTTGTTCTATTGCTTCTCACACCTCCCTTTTGAAGCCCAATTGAATAACAACTATAAAAAATACTAATAAACCCCCTTTTCTATTCTTTTTTAGATTTAATTTTAATTAAATATAGTTTAGGATTAAATCATCAAAAAATAGTTAAATCCATTAGAAAATTTCACAAAAATTCCAGTAGGTTGTTAATGCATTTTAGAAATTTTTTGCACTTTAATTTTCTGAATTTTACTAATTTTCGATTTAATTCTGTTTTTTCTTTTAATTAGCTTCTATTGAATTTCTTTTAACTGTACATGATTTTGTTCATTTTATTTTATCAACTTCCAGTAGGATTTTTAACCCATTCTTTTTGCCATGGTTAGGGGACTCATAATAGGACCTAGAATAATTTTGGTAGACTGTTTAGGTCATTTTATCCCCTGTTTTAGTAGCTTAATCCATGAAAAATAATAGTTAATCCTTAGGTAGATTTAAGTGATTTTTAGACATAGTTAACTTCTGAATTTTTTGGATATTTTTTGGCACAATGTAATAATCAGTTTTAGGACCCTATAGGATTAATTCCATATTTTTCCAGGACTTTTAATATTTTTAGTGTATTAATCTTTAGGCTAGTTATACATGTAAAATTCAATTAGTTTAGGTTAGAATATTAAGATCCATTAAGAACTAGTGTACTTAGGTTTAATCTTAGGATATTAAATTGACTTAGCCTAGTTTAATTTCTGATTTTTAGAATGATAATATTGGATAGTCCCCCTAGTTTTAGGACTTAGGCTTAGAATTCCTAATAAATAGACTTAGACGAAGTTTAGGCTTGCTTTTGGGTTTTATACCTTTAAATGAATTTGTTTTAAATTTTATTTCTTATTCCAATTTTAATGCCTTGCCATATTATTTGAAGTTTTTCACTTGTATAGGCTTCCCCATTGTTTTACAATCAACTTAACTTCCTTATTAAGTAAGTTGAATTCTAGTAGTTTCTAGTTCCTTTCTTAATTAGGTTTAGAAAACAGACAAACCGTTAGGACCACTTGTGAATAAATAAACAAAATTAGGATTGAGTCTTAGTGTTGCACCCCAAAATTTGCCCTCACAATACAAGACTTTGTGTGCTGAGAAGGTTCACAAGGTTCACAAGTTCTCAATGCTTATATAACCTTTCATGAGGTTCATGAAGTTTGCAAGTTACTTTATGAAGGTTCACAAGGTTCACAAGCTTCTCAACATTTCCATAACCTTTCATGAGGTTCATGAAGTCTACAAGTTACTTCTTGAAGGTTCACAAGGTTCACAAGTTCCACAATGCTTTCAATACCTTTCTTGAGGTTCATGAGGTCTACAAGCCACTTCATGAGGTTCACAAGGTTCACAAGCTTCACAATACCTCCCATGAGTATCACAAGACATCTTATGAAGATTTACAAGGTTCACAAAGTTCACAATTGGTCAAAGAAGTTGACAATTCCCTCAGACAATGCACCTCCTAAGCAGTGCACCCAAAACTAGGGTTTTGACTTTAATCAGGCTAAATGGACTTCCAACACCTCAAGTGAGCTTCATAACATCTTATATGTGTATAGGAATCCCTATGACAAGTTTCAAGACTTTTCTCAAAAGTTTGCTCAGTCAGATGATCAGATAAGTCAAAATCAGTCAGTGCAGTTAAAAAGTCAAACTAAGGTCAACTGTGGTCAAACCAAAGTTAAATTTCATTATTTTTTGCCAACATCAAGTATATGAAGTAAAATTCATCATTTGATCAAGGGTTGATCATGATTCATCAAGGAGATTCTAGATCATTAATAATCAGGAGTTTCTAAATTAGGGTTTCCTTAGTAAAAGTCAACTGAACTTTGACCAGCCATAACTTTCACATACTTCTTCACCAAGTCTCCATACAAAGCTCATTTTGAAGGAAATTGAATTCTCTACAACTTTGATGTTGAAAGTTAAGCCCAAAAATGCTTCATTTGAAAGATATGATCTAAGACATTATAGGTCATTTCAAAAGTCAACAAAAAATCAACAACTTCAAAAGGGCATAACTTGAGATTGGTAAATGATATGGACCTAAAACCAATGGGGTTGTTTAGAGGACTCTTCAAGCTTTCCAAAAAGTCCAAGAACACCCTCATACCTTTAAAATTGAGGGAGATGTGCCTTTTCAAAGTTGGGAAATTTTGTGATGGTTTATGTTGAAAATGGAGGTTTAAAATCATTTCTTTCCAAATGGGCTGCCCAAGTTGTGATCCAATCCATACATTAACACTATGCACGACCCAAACCATTTAAAATATGATTTTTATTATTTTTATTTCTATTTATTTTGATTTAAATCATTAAAAATCATTTTAAATAAGAATAAAATATAAAAATAATAGATTTTATTTGGATAATGCTTCTAGAAAATCATAATTGGTGATTAGAATCAAAGAGGAATGGAATCATGTGATTGATACAAAAATAGCAAGTCATCATGAGCCAATATTTGAAATTCAAAGTTCAATCTTTTTCAATATTTTTTGGATCAAATCTTCACACAACTAATGCATGTTTCTGACCTAATTCACTCTCACATATATACTAGGCATAACCCTAGCCTCAAGCCACGAAATCCAGCAGCTCAAAGGTAGGTTTTACACTTCAAAAAATCATAAGAAATTTCAAATTCAGATTGTGAGATTAAGGCAATTTCAAGGCTTCACAAAGGTTGCATTAGCTTCCTTGACCTTCATTTATCATGATTCCATAATCATAAGCATCAAAACCATGTTGTAATGGCCAAACCGAATCCATGTTCATGGTGTTTTTTTGATTTTTCGATTGTGATCATTCATGATGTTTCATCTGTTTTTGTTTAGTAAATCTTGTTTGTATGATAACCTAGATGCTTTCTGGACAATTCCCTTTGAGTTTAATCCCAGGAATCTCAAGAAGCCATAGCTAGGGTTTATGTGCTTCGTTTGGGGTTTTGTAATTTATCACATATAAATGAATTCCAGGAACGTGGTGATGTTGTATGAACCTCCAGGAATTCATTGCTCCCTTTAATTTTAAGAAATTTTGTTGTTTGATTGAAGTTTGAGAAAATGCAGGTTATCACACGCAAGAAAAATCGTAGGTGGATACGCAGGAGAATCCGCAGGAAAACCTGCGAATTCCAGAGGAAGAAGAAGACTTCATTCGCGCGCATTTTTGAATTCAAATAGTTCATATTGTATTTTATTAACTGCTTGCCGTTTACAATCACCACAGACGGTGTGGTCCGGTGGAAAGTTATGCGCATATTTGACAATAGGGCCAGGGTTCGAATCCTGCCTTGTGTCATTGTTTTGTTATTTTTTTCAGGATAATAGAAGACTTAATATATTATAGTTCAATGCCATTCAGTTAACAGGAAGGCTCTCCCAGCCAGGTGGTAAAGCGCGCGCATGTGTAACTATAAGGTCCTGGGTTCAAAACCACCCCAGGCCTTTTGTTTTTCATTGTTTTTTCTGAATTTTTTCAAAAATAAGACACAAAACCAAGTGAATCCCATTCTCTAGCACCTGTGTTTGACTGGCCTGGTGGTTGTTGCTGCTGCTTGCAAGTGTGAGGTCTTGGGATCAAATCCCAGCAGGTTCCTTTTTCTATTTCCTTATTTTTTTTCTTATTATTGTTTTGATTAATATGTTATTTTAAATTAAAAATCTAAAAAAAATTTTCAAAATAATATATTGATATTAGGTTAAGCTTATTTTTATTTTATTTTCTTAAAAAATAATAATTTGTTAATATTATTAAATTGTATATGTCATATATCCTATCTAATTAAATTGCTAAAAAAAATATTTTTCTAATAAACCCTAATTTATTTTTTTTAAACCTAATTCTATTCTAAATAAATTTATTTTCCAATTCTTAATGTAATTATTATATATTTATTATAATTCCTATAAATTTTGTAAATATATTTATAATCCAAATTATTTCTCTTTTAAATGTTTAGAAACAATTTAATTTATAATAATTATATTTTTTATATGGTTTAAAATAAGTTGTAAATATAATAATTAATAGAATTAAATTTTATAAACATGATTAATATGGTAAATATGATATTTAGAACCTATTTTTTTCTTATAATATGTATTTATTGTTTAAAAAATAAATGTTAATATATGTTTATAATAATTAAATTTTATATAGTTATAATACATTTGAAAATAACTTAATAATTTGTAAATCAAAATAATTGTTTGTTCATATTTGTTTCTCAATATAATTGTTCATATTAAAATTTGTTAATTTCTTACTCTTATAATATTTTGATTAATTTTATTTATTATTATTATTACTAACCATATTATTTATTTTCGCTTTATTAATTTTATATTATTATTATTTCACTAATTTTTGTTATTCACTAACCTCTTTTATTTTATTATTACTAACTTTATTTATCCTTAATATTTTTTTTTTTACTAATCCTATTTCTTAATTTTTATTATTACTAACCCTTTAATGATTCATTTATTGCCTATTATATTGTTGCTTATTATTTATATTTATGCTTTTTGCCATTTATTTTAATTTGCTTATTATTATAATTTCTTGTAATTGTTTCCCGGATGTAATTTTGTAATTATTTAATTATTATTGTTATGGTTAGTAATTAGGGAGTGCAAAACATGTATGTCATTTAAAATAAATTAGATCATTTTTAATCAAAGATAATTAAATTAAACACTCACACACGTAAGTCGATTTTAATCGCCGTCTCACATTTCTAAGGTTATCCCTCAAGTTGCCTACGAATAAGGTCAAGTGGGGTGTACAAAGCAAGTCCCTTCAAAAGATAAATCATCAAGTCCCTCATGGTTGCCTATACGAATCGAGTCCCTTCGAAATAAATGATGATAGTCCCTCCTTTATGCTTAATACACCCCACAGTTGCCTTCATAACCAGATTGTCCCTCTCATGTCCCTAACATCCAAGGTAATGACTACCTACTCCTTAATAGTAGGGATAGTCTCACCAAGGAAAGGATAAAGAACAAGAAAGACTTAGAACTTTAGGGTAGGTACCTCTTAGTTGCTTGCTCACTCCAATTTTCAAACTTTCCACAATTTCAAACAAATTTTCAAACAAGTTTTTACACATCCGTACATGGATTATTATCAACTATTCTGAAAATTTTTCTATTCACACACTACACCTTCAAAAGACAATTTAAAGTGAGTTAAGTAACTAAGAGCCCATGGATAACCATGGATGTAAAGGGTGCTAACACCTTCCCTTTACATAACCTACCCCCTGGACCCAAAATATTCTCTTAAGGTCTTTCCTGTTCTTTTATAACCTTTCCTTATGGATAAAATAAAAGTCGGTGGCGACTCTTGCTATCCGCAACATTACTTAAAGTCAGTTCTCCCACCGTGTTACAGAACTGGCGACTCTGCTGGGGATCTATTTTAAGAGGGGTATCCTTAGGAATTAAGATCACTTTGAATTGCTTGCCTTGTTTGATTTATGTTATCTTGTTGGGGTGCTCTCATGTGTGAAAGGTCCTAACCCGGATCTAGTGTACCTTAGGTAAATGGCAATAGACCAAGGAGACTGTACGACGTATATCGATACGGTTGATCTGGTGGCCATAGTTAGTGCGACTTCTTGGTTGGTGCTTATATTCCTTAAGTCAAGTTGAGGATAATATTGAGGCTGCCATATGTTGTTAATGCACTAACTAACTTTTAGAACCCTAGTTATCTCATCTTGGCCTTTAGAAAAGTAGTGAGGTAACCGGCTTTGGTGCAGACTGAAGTTGGTTGACACTCGATACTACGCTCATTGAGATTCTAAACTTGGAAGGTTTTGGTTGGCAAGTAAGTTGCCTTCTGATCAACCACCCTTGTGAAGGATCAATGATATTGAGATCCCTTAGAACCCGGTTACTTTTGTAGGACAGGATGAACCATCTAACTTCAGGGGAGGGTACTTACCTTTAAACCTCATGCAAGCCTTTAAACCTAGGGCTATTGTGTGACTTGCTTGTGTGTGCCACATGTTTGTGATTGAACATAACATCATCATGCATCATAAGCATAGCATTTTCACTAACCATTTCAAGGACCAAGGGATTTATCTTTGTTCTTTGTTGCAGGTCATGGCTTCTGCTCGTAGAAACACCATCAGGATCAACTTTGTGGGGATACCTCCCAAGCTTAAAGAGTTGGTCTCTCAGGTGTCTGATCACTCCCGGTTCATCAAGAGACATGGTCACCTATTGGATCTAGTCACTTCAGGGTTCAATGAAGACATGATGAGTGTTCTGTTTCAGTTCTTTGACCCTAAGCACCACTGCTTTACATTCCCTGACTATCAGCTGGTTCCAACCATGGAGGAGTTCTCTAAACTTCTGGGTATACCTGTTCTTGATCAAAGACCCTTCACAGGCTTGGAGAAGGAGCTTAAACCAGAGGTCATTGCTGCAGCCCTACATCTGAAGAAGTCTGACATTGTTCTAGAAACGAGAAGTGGAGTCAAGGGTATTCTTGCCAAGGTGTTAATGGATAAAGCTCAAATGTTCTTGAAGGCCATGAGCTATGATGCTTTTAAGGAGATCTTAGCCTTGCTAATATATGGCTTAGTATTGTTCCCCAATCCAGATCAGTTCATAGATGTTCATGCCATCAACATATTCCTGAGTCACAATCCAGTACCTACATTGCTTGGAGACATCCTACATTCTCTTCACACCCGTACTACAAGGGCAAGAGGAACTTTGATGTGCTGCATACCTTTACTTTCTAGGTGGTTTATTTCTCACCTTCCTCGCTCAGTAATGAAGAATGAGCAAGGGTTCAGATGGTCCAAGAGGATCATGTCACTTTCTCACTCAGACATCCATTGGTGCTCCAGATCTATGGAGAATGTCACCATCATTGACCGTTGTGGGGAGTTTCCTAATGTGCCACTTCTAGGCATAAGAGGAGGCATCACCTACAACCCCTCTCTAGCTTTACGACAGTTTGGTTACGCCCGAAGTGATGGTCCACATGACATGTTGATTCAGGGCATTGTGTTTGATTACGACAACGATCTTCAGGGTTACCGTCAGAGATTCATACGAGCTTGGGGAAAGGTAAACAGGATTGACAGCAAGACACTGGAACCTAAGTACACTATTCCTATGGAGGCTTATCTCAGATGGATACGATTTCGTGCTCAGACACTCATGATGCCATATCCTGCCGTCCTACCAGTTACCATGGAACCTGTTGCCGAAGGAGACACAGCTTATACCATCCTTCACCCAGACATGCCTACTGATATGGAAGACTTGCAGAGATCATGGATCCAACTGAAAGAGCAAAGGGATACTTTCGAGGCTTATTACAAAGCAAGCTAAGCAAGAATCCTAGAGCTAACAAAGCAACTTCACGAGGAACGAAACCTCAACTCATACCTCAACACAAAGAGGAAACGTCCATGGGAGACTTAAAACCCCATCTTTTGTACTTATTTCATTTCCATTTTTTGTAAGCCTAAAAGGCAAAACAAATTATTATTAATAAAAGTTTACTTTCGTGTTTGTCTAAGCAAATTTAAATCCTGCGGTCCTTGAAAACATTGCATATGCATTCCCATATCATTTCATTACATCACAGGTTTATAATTGTACACAGGTTTCTCATCTTCTCGCTGTTTATTTCAGCAATGGCTCTTGAACAATCAGTTAAGGATCTTCAGGCACAGAATGCACAGTTCCAAGAGCTGATCTTGAACCTGTCCAAGGGGCAAGATGATTTGAAGGCACTGCTGGCCAAGAAGACTAAGAAGACTAGAAGGTCTGCTGGGTTGCTCAACATGGGAAGAAGGTTCAAAGGTCCTGTTAAGACCAAGGAACAGGTTGAAGATTATGAATCTGAGGAATCTGAGAAAGAGGGAGGCAGTCTCCACAACACTATGGGGGACTCTGATTCTGAGGCTAACTACTACCATGAGCCTAATGAAGATAAATTCAAGATGCTGGTGGATAGAATGGATGCTATGGAATTACAGAAATCATCTGGGCTGGATTTTGAGGATTTGAGTCTGATATCTGGGGTTGTTATACCCATTGGCTTCAAGGTTCCTACCTTTGTTGTTTATGATGGGGTCTCTTGTCCCAAGCTACATCTAAGGTCTTATGTCAGAAGAATTCAACCTCACACTGCTGACAAGAAGTTGTGGATCCACTTTTTTCAAGAGAGTTTATCTGGAGCTCAGTTGGAGTGGTATTATCAGTTGGAGAGTGTCAACATCAGAGACTGGAATGATCTTGCTGAAGCTTTCTACAAGCAGTATCAATACAATGCTGACTTAGCCCCCACTCGCATGCAACTTCAGAGCATGTCTATGGGTGCCAAAGAAAGTTTTAAAGAGTATGCTCAGAAATGGAGAGATTTAGCTGGAAGAGTTCAACCCCCTTTGACTGATAGGGAACTGGTTGATATGTTCATGTGTACGCTGAATGGTCCGTTTTACAGTCATCTCATTGGAAGCTCATCATCTGGCTTCACTGAGTTGATTATGACAGGAGAGCGTCTAGAGAATGGTATCAAGAGTGGTAAAATCCAAGTGGGCACTTCTTCATCAGGTGCTGCAAAGAAGCCTCCCACTGGGAAGAAAGAATCCAATGCTGTGTATGGTCAACCTGATCGTAACAGAAGGCATCAGTCTGTTAGTGCAGTTCATATTTCAAATCCAACTCCTGCAACAACAGAGCAGCCTCAAGGCAACCAACAAAGGTCTAGAAGACAGTTCACGAAGATCAACATGTCAATGGCTCAGGCATTGCAACACTTGTTGAAGGCTGAACTTATTACCCTGAGGGAGGCTCCTCAGAATCCCAATGTTACTTCTCCCAAGTACAATCCCAATGCACGATGTGCATATCATTCAAACTGTCCAGGACATGATACTAATAACTGCTGGGTCTTGAAGAACAAAATTCAAGATATGATTGATGCTGGAGAAATTGAGTTTGATCCACCAGGTACTCCAAATGTGATTACAGCTCCAATGCCAAATCACGAGAAGACTGTCAATTCCATTGATGAAGACATTGATGAAGATCTGCATGTCTATTCAGTTATGGAGTTGAGCACACCATTGTCTGTTATTAAAAAGAGGTTAGTACAAGCTGGGATCTTTCCAGGTTGTCGTGAAGATTGTCTGTATTGTACCTATAAGCCGGATAGTTGTTTCATTTTGAGAGATGGGATTCAGCGTCTCATGGATAAGTATACTATAGTGTTTGAAAGAAGACCAGCATCTGTAGAAAGTATGGTGGATCATCTGACTCGGGGTAAGAAGATTGAAGAGGTTGACATGGTTGACAAAGTACCACTAAGAATCACTTCAAAGGGTCCCATTAAAATCACTCATCAGGGCCCAATCAAGATTACTGCTGAAGGTCCCGTGAAAGTTGTTGCTGAAGCCAAGGTGGCTCCTCTGATCATTACCACTCCTGGGCCTATTCCTTATACATCCGACAAAGCTGTGCCTTGGCACTATGGGTCTGACGTTTACATCCATGGTGTTAAGCAAGAGCCTGTAGCTGATATGCCTGTTGACGTTGACAATATTGCTGAATCTAGCAAGATCACTCGTAGTGGAAGAGTCTTCTCTCCTCCAGATACTTCCAAGAATGCAGTTACTCCTGCTGCTACTTCCACCACTGATGCTCGGGGCAAGGGTCCTGTTATTGAGCCTGTGTCTACTGATGTGCCAGCTGCTGATGATCTCTCTAAGCAGATGGAAGAAGTATTGAAAATCATTCGCAAGAGTGATTATGACATTGTTGATCAGTTGGGGCATACTCCCTCAAAGATTTCTATGCTCTCCCTATTATTATGTTCTGAGGCTCATGCCAAGTCATTGATCAAGTTTCTGAAGATGGCTCATGTACCCAGTGCAATTTCTGTTGACCAGTTTGAGAATTTTGTTGCCCACCTGACCTATGATAATGGGTTAGGATTTTCTGATGCTGATTTGACCCCTGCCAAGAGGGATCATAACAGGGCCTTGCATATTTCAATTGAATGCAGGGGCACTACCCTGTCTCATGTGCTGATAGACAATGGTTCCTCTTTGAATGTGTTGCCTAAGGAAGTCCTGAATAAGCTGAGTCCTGAAGATGCTGTGTTGAAGCCCAGTAACATTGTGGTAAAGGCTTTTGATGGTTCTAGAAGAGTAGTACATGGAGAAATTGATCTTCCAATCCAAGTTGGTTCCCAGATGTTTACTGCTACATTTTATGTGATGGATATTCGTCCTTCATATTCTTGTCTGCTTGGTCGTCCCTGGATCCATGGGGCAGGTGCTGTGACCTCTACATTGCACCAAAAGTTGAGATATCCGGTAAATGGAAAGGTTGTTACTGTCTATGGAGAAGAAGAATATTTTGTCAGCCATGTGAATACTTTCAAGTATCTGGAAGTGGAAGGTGAATACATTGAGACCCCGTGTCAGTCATTTGAAGTGATTCCCTGGGTTGTTAATGATGGTGTAGCTCCTCCTGCTGTGAAGAAAGTTCCTGTGGTCATCAGAAAACCTCCAATAATGGCAATGGCCTCCCTCAATGACGCTAGAGCTGTGGTGGATGAAGGTGGTTGTACTATTTGGGGTCAGCTTCCTGATATTCCATACAAGTCTGACAAGTTTGGTTTGGGTTTCACTGCAGAGTCCCAGAAAGTTGTTCGTCGTGCTCGTGCTGCTCATATTACCAATCAAGGGGTTATCAATGCTGTGGGAGACCAAGATGAAGACTACAACTTGGATGCATGGATTTTTCCTACTGTGGGTGCTGGACTCAATAATTGGAAAGCTGAAGATGTTATCCCTATCTCCTTTAGTCAGGAATAAATACTATTACTGTGTTGTTATATTTTAAATTTGTAATTTCTGAACAATAAAACTTTCAAGCCATGTGTCTTACCCGGGGCACAATGGTGTGCTTGTTACGGGCTGTCATTTCATTTGCATACTTCATTCAATAAAATCAGTGGACGTTTCGTTTTCGTAAATATTGTGTTCCTTGTCTTTCTTTTCTTTTATTTTTGCTTTATCAGCTATGTGTTCTTACACACACCCACATCACTAAAATGCAGATCCTCATCCACTCTGGATCCTGTTGATAACAGTTCTACTATTGCCAATTATGATTTCGAGAATCCGATCTATCAAACTGAAGACGGAAATGAGGACGATTGTGAAATACCTGTAGAGCTTGCTAGGTTGTTACAACAAGAAGAGAAAGCTATACAGCCACATGAAGAGCCAGTCGAAGTTGTGAATCTGGGAACTGAAGAAAACAGGAAAGAGGTCAAGATAGGGGCTGATTTAGAGGACAGTGTCAAGAGCAGGTTGATTCAGATGTTACGTGACTATGTGGAGATCTTTGCTTGGTCTTATGAAGATATGCCAGGGTTGGATACAGACATTGTGGTTCACCGTTTACCAGTGAAAGAAGATTGTCGTCCAAAGAAGCAGAAGGTTCGTCGTATGCGTCCTGAAATGTCAGAAAAGATCAAGGCAGAGGTAATGAAACAGTTCAATGCAGGGTTCTTAGCAGTAACTTCTTATCCTCAGTGGGTTGCAAATGTGGTACCAGTTCCTAAGAAAGATGGTAAGGTGCGTATGTGTGTAGACTACAGAGATTTGAACAAGGCCAGCCCTAAAGATGACTTTCCACTCCCTCATATTGATATTCTGGTAGACAACACTGCTCAGCATAAGGTATTCTCTTTTATGGATGGTTTCTCTGGTTACAATCAAATCAAGATGGCACCTGAAGATATGGAGAAAACAACATTTGTGACACAGTGGGGCACCTTTTGCTATAAGGTGATGCCATTTGGTTTGAAGAATGCAGGGGCAACATATCAACGTGCTATGGTGGCTTTGTTTCATGATATGATTCATCATGAGATAGAGGTATATGTGGATGATATGATAGCCAGATCTCAGAATGAAGAGCAACATCTTGATCATCTGCACAAGTTGTTTGAGAGGTTGAAGAAATACAAGTTGAGATTGAATCCAAACAAGTGTACCTTTGGAGTTAGATCTGGAAAGCTCTTGGGTTTCATTGTCAGTGGAAAAGGTATTGAAGTGGATCCTGCAAAAGTGAAAGCTATACGAGAGATTCCAGCTCCCCGTACTGAGAAGGAGGTTAGAGGTTTCTTGGGACGATTGAACTACATTGCAAGATTTATCTCCCAGTTAACTACCATCTGTGAGCCAATCTTCAAGTTGTTGAAGAAAGATAAAGTGATGGAATGGAATGATGAGTGCCAGACTGCCTTTGATGAAATCAAGAGATATCTGCTAGAACCACCAATTTTGATGCCACCAGTTGATGGAAGACCCTTGATTATGTACTTAACAGTGCTAGACAACTCAATGGGGTGTGTGTTGGGGCAACATGACGAGTCTGGTCGAAAAGAGCAGGCAATATACTACCTTAGCAAAAAGTTTACCGACTGTGAAACAAGATACTCACTGCTCGAGAAAACTTGCTGCGCTTTGGCATGGGCTGCTCGCCGACTAAGACAGTATATGTTGACCCATACTACCTTATTGATTTCGAAGATGGATCCAATCAAGTACATATTTGAGAAACCTGCTCTCTCCGGAAGAATTGCAAGATGGCAAATGATCTTGACAGAATATGACATACAGTATACTACTCAGAAGGCCATCAAGGGAAGTGTTGTTGCTGATCATTTGGCTCATCAAGCAGTGGATGATTACCAGTCAATGAATTTTGAGTTCCCTGATGAAGACATTATGATCATAACCAAAGAACCTGGACAATATGACGGACCTGAACAAGGATCCCGATGGACTATGGTTTTTGATGGTGCCTCTAATGCACTTGGTAATGGTGTTGGTGTTGTGATTAGTTCCCCTGAAGGTTGTCATACCCCTATTACTGCCAGACTTTGTTTCCATTGTACCAACAACATGGCTGAGTATGAGGCATGTATCCTGGGTATTAAAGCTGCTATTGATATGAAGATTCAGTTCCTTGATGTGTACGGAGATTCAGCCCTGGTAGTAAGTCAGATTAAAGGAGATTGGGATACTAAGCATGATAATCTCATTCCTTACAGAGAGCATGTGTTGTCTTTGATCCCACATTTCAAAGAGATTACCTTTGGACATATTCCACGAAGAGAGAATCAGTTGGCAGATGCATTGGCCACCATGGCATCTATGTTTGAGATCAGTTGGAATGATGAAGCTCCCAAGATTACTATTGATAGATTTGAAAAGCCTGCATACTGCAATGAGATTGATACAGAAGGGGCAGAGGAGAAACCTTGGTTCTATGAAGTGAAAAGATATCTCGAAACTCAGGAGTTCCCTGAAGGGGCATCTGTCAAAGATAGGAAGTTCCTGAAGAGGTTTGCTGCTAAGTTCTTTATGAGTAATGGGATTCTGTACAAGCGTAATCATGATTCAACTATGCTTCGTTGTGTGGATAAGAAGGAAGCAACTGAGATTATGGAAGAGATGCATGATGGGACCTTTGGCACTCATTCTAGTGGTCATACTATGGCAAAGAAGATTTTGAGAGCAGGTTACTATTGGTCTACCATGGAAGCTGATTGCTATCAACACTCCAGAACCTGTCACAAATGTCAAATCTATGCTGACAAAGTCCATGTACCTCCATCACCATTGAATGTATTGACTGCTCCTTGGCCCTTTGCCATGTGGGGCATTGATATGATTGGTGAGATCAAGCCTACTGCTTCTAATGGGCATCGTTTCATTCTGGTTGCTATTGATTACTTCACGAAGTGGGTAGAGGCAGCTTCATTTGCATCTGTTACCAAGAATGTTGTGGCTCGATTTATTAAGAATAATCTCATATGTAGGTATGGCATCCCTGAAAGGATTATCACTGACAATGGCTCTAATCTGAACAACACTATGATTACTGATCTCTGCACGCAGTTCAAGATTAAGCATCACAACTCTTCTCCGTATCGTCCAAAGATGAATGGGGCAGTTGAAGCTGCTAATAAGAACATTAAGAAGATTATACAGAAGATGACTGTTACTTACAAGGATTGGCATGAGATGTTACCATTTGCTCTTCATGGTTATCGTACCACAATACGTACCTCAACAGGGGCAACCCCATTCTCCTTAGTCTATGGTATGGAAGCAGTTCTGCCCATTGAAGTTCAGATCCCCTCCTTGAGAATTATGAAGGATGCAGGCTTGGACGAAGATGAGTGGATTCAGACTCGACTGGACCAGTTAAATTTGATTGATGAGAAGAGATTAGCAGCAGTTTGTCATGGCCAGATGTACCAGAAACGGATGATCAAAGCTTTTAACAAGAAGGTTAAGCCAAAGGTATATCAGGCTGGTGACTTGGTAATCAAGCGTATCATATTACCACAAGGTGATCCTAGGGGCAAGTGGACTCCAACATATGAAGGACCATTTGTAGTCAAGACAGTGTTCTCAGGAGGTGCCATGATACTGACTACAATGGATGGTGAAGACTTCCCACAGCCTGTAAACGCAGACATAGTTAAAAAATACTACGCATAAAAAGAGACCCGCTAGGTTGACAGGCCTAGGCAAAAATAAGGGCATCCTGGCAAACCAAAAGTGTTTGGGCAAAAGTTAGGGATATATATAAAAAGATGTACACCCGGCAAGTCGAAAACCTGAAAAGGCGGCTTGGGCAAAAAAGGGTATCCCGGTGGATTGAAAACCTGAAAGGGCAATCCAGGCAAAAGTTAGGGATTAAAGCGTATGACTATGTCTCGTTTGGATCACCCATGAAACTGCAACCAGTTATACTACTTACTCAAGCTCGAACCGATAAAGCTCAATCCAATCGTTTCCGTCTCAACAGCAAGAGGATGAGATACTTGAAGGGCAATAGTAGAGTTGAAACTCAATAGGATTATTTCCCACATAGCTGACTCTTTTTGTAAAACTCTATGGCAAAATCCTCTTACTAGGGTTTATGTCTCCTTGTACAAACTTACCCGTGTATGGGTCACTTTTTGATATAAATAAATTCCATCTTTTGAATCCAGATTTACTTTTACCCTATTTACATAAGCGAAACGTCCATTGATCGTGTTTGAATGTATGTATGCTTTTGAATATGATTAATGTTTACCAAAAATGCATGAATGCTTAATATGATTGATGTTTACCAGAAATGCATGAAAATGCAGTAATAGTATTTACTAAGGACGAACGAGGGAAGGATTTCAACGAAGCTTCGCCGGTTCACCTTTACAAGACAGTTACAAATCCTCAGTAGGACAAATCCATCTTCATAAAGTCTCATCTCCCTGGAATTTATATCCATCTCTTTTATCCTCATACGGATATTCGGGAAATTACTTCCCAATAAGGGTACGACGAACGAAGACGGAATGTTATACTTGTCCTACTATCAAACGAAGACGAAGGTTATATATACCTTACCATCCCCAACAACGGGAGGTTATATATACCTTACCATCCCCAACAACGGGAGGTTATATATACCTTACCATCCCCAACAACGGGAGGTTATATCTATACCTTACTATCCCCAGTAGACAGAGGGTTATATATTCTTCAACAAGGAATCGGGATTTATTTTCCCTGGCCAGCAGTTGTTATACGAAGATATCCAGACGCTTCCGGCAGTATCATATCATACATACATCATTTACATCATACCATAACATATATATCCATAGACATATAGTACATTACCTAAGTGCATCATATCATACATGCATACATAAGGCATAAACTAATGTTATTATACAAAAGCTGCCTTGTTTCAGGTTAATTATCCAACAAACAAACTTATGATCTCCGGGACTGCTTTATCATAACCTCAGGGTTATTTTATCCTCCTGATGAGCTTCTTATCATTTTGGGACTGCTTTATTGTCACCTCAGGGTTACTTTATCCTCCTGATAACTTCTCATGACTTCAAGACTGCTTTAGAGCTACTGATTGCTCTATCCTCCTGAAATCATCTTATTTATTTCAAGACTGCTTTAGAGCTATTGATTGCTCTATCCTCCTGAAATCATTACTTCAAGACTGCTTTAGAGTTATCATTATTGATTGCTCTATCCTCCTGAAGACATATCACATTACTATTTCAAGACTGCTTTAGAGCTATTGATTGCTCTATCCTCCTGAAATCATTACTTCAAGACTGCTTTAGAGTTATCATTGCTCTATCCTCCTGAAATCCTATCATTACTTCAAGACTGCTTTAGGGTTATCATTATTGATCGCTCTATCCTCATGAAGACATGCTATTACATCAGGATTACTCCAGTATCCTGAAAACATATCATCAATACCTCAGGACTGCTCCAGACTCCTGACAGCTTTCATTATACCTCCATCTGAAGAACTTTCCCCTAGTGGCATCTTTAAGCCCACTCAATCATATTCAACTAGCCATCTGTACCACTCTAATGCACTGGTGAGTGCAAATTTTTGGGCTTTTGTGTTCAATCCCTTTCAACCTTCCAGGTCACGACTGGCAAATATACCAATCTAACCCCTCAGGTTTCAGAAAATTGAACAGGGGCAGCTGTTGCACCCCAAAATTTGCCCTCACAATACAAGACTTTGTGTGCTGAGAAGGTTCACAAGGTTCACAAGTTCTCAATGCTTATATAACCTTTCATGAGGTTCATGAAGTCTGCAAGTTACTTTATGAAGGTTCACAAGGTTCACAAGCTTCTCAACATTTCCATAACCTTTCATGAGGTTCATGAAGTCTACAAGTTACTTCTTGAAGGTTCACAAGGTTCACAAGTTCCACAATGCTTTCAATACCTTTCTTGAGGTTCATGAGGTCTACAAGCCACTTCATGAGGTTCACAAGGTTCACAAGCTTCACAATACCTCCCATGAGTATCACAAGACATCTTATGAAGATTTACAAGGTTCACAAAGTTCACAATTGGTCAAAGAAGTTGACAATTCCCTCAGACAATGCACCTCCTAAGCAGTGCACCCAAAACTAGGGTTTTGACTTTAATCAGGCTAAATGGACTTCCAACACCTCAAGTGAGCTTCATAACATCTTATATGTGTATAGGAATCCCTATGACAAGTTTCAAGACTTTTCTCAAAAGTTTGCTCAGTCAGATGATCAGATAAGTCAAAATCAGTCAGTGCAGTTAAAAAGTCAAACTAAGGTCAACTGTGGTCAAACCAAAGTCAAACTTCATGATTTTTTGCCAACATCAAGTATATGAAGTAAAATTCATCATTTGATCAAGGGTTGATCATGATTCATCAAGGAGATTCCAGATCATTAATAATCAGGAGTTTCTAAATTAGGGTTTCCTCAGTAAAAGTCAACTGAACTTTGACCAGCCATAACTTTCACATACTTCTTCACCAAGTCTCCATACAAAGCTCATTTTGAAGGAAATTGAATTCTCTACAACTTTGATGTTTAAAGTTAAGCCCAAAAATGCTTCATTTGAAAGATATGATCTAAGACATTATAGGTCATTTCAAAAGTCAACAAAAAGTCAACAACTTCAAAAGGGCATAACTTGAGATTGGTAAATGATATGGACCTAAAACCAATGGGGTTGTTTAGAGGACTCTTCAAGATTTCCAAAAAGTCCAAGAACACCCTCATACCTTTAAAATTGAGGGAGATGTGCCTTTGCAAAGTTGGGAAATTTTGTGATGGTTTATGTTGAAAATGGAGGTTTAAAATCACTTCTTTCCAAATGGGCTGCCCAAGTTGTGATCCAATCCATACATTAACACTATGCACGACCCAAACCATTTAAAATCTGATTTTTATTATTTTTATTTCTATTTATTTTGATTTAAATCATTAAAAATCATTTTAAATAAGAATAAAATATAAAAATAATAGATTTTATTTGGATAATGCTTCTAGAAAATCATAATTGGTGATTAGAATCAAAGAGGAATGGAATCATGTGATTGATACAAAAATAGCAAGTCATCATGAGCCAATATTTGAAATTCAAAGTTCAATCTTTTTCAATATTTTTTGGATCAAATCTTCACACAACTAATGCATGTTTCTGACCTAATTCATTCTCACATATATACTAGGCATAACCCTAGCCTCAAGCCACGAAATCCAGCAGCTCAAAGGTAGGTTTTACACTTCAAAAAATCATAAGAAATTTCAAATTCGGATTGTGAGATTAAGGCAATTTCAAGGCTTCACAAAGGTTGCATTAGCTTCCTTGACCTTCATTTATCATGATTCCATAATCATAAGCATCAAAACCATGTTGTAATGGCCAAACCGAATCCATGTTCATGGTGTTTTTTTGATTTTTCGATTGTGATCATTCATGATGTTTCATCTGTTTTTGTTTAGTAAATCTTGTTTGTATGATAACCTAGATGCTTTCTGGACAATTCCCTTTGAGTTTAATCGCAGGAATCTCAAGAAGCCATAGCTAGGGTTTATGTGCTTCGTTTGGGGTTTTGTAATTTATCACATATAAATGAATTCCAGGAACTTGGTGATGTTGTATGAACCTCCAGGAATTCATTGCTCCCTTTAATTTTAAGAAATTTTGTTGTTTGATTGAAGTTTGAGAAAATGCAGGTTATCACACGCAAGAAAAATCGTAGGTGGATACGCAGGAGAATCCGCAGGAAAACCTGCGAATTCCAGAGGAAGAAGAAGACTTCATTCGCGCGCATTTTTGAATTCAAATAGTTCATATTGTATTTTATTAACTGCTTGCCGTTTACAATCACCACAGACGGTGTGGTCCGGTGGAAAGTTATGCGCATATTTGACAATAGGGCCAGGGTTCGAATCCTGCCTTGTGTCATTGTTTTGTTATTTTTTTCAGGATAATAGAAGACTTAATATATTATAGTTCAATGCCATTCAGTTAACAGGAAGGCTCTCCCAGCCAGGTGGTAAAGCGCGCGCATGTGTAACTATAAGGTCCTGGGTTCAAAACCACCCCAGGCCTTTTGTTTTTCATTGTTTTTTCTGAATTTTTCAAAAATAAGACACAAAACCAAGTGAATCCCATTCTCTAGCACCTGTGTTTGACTGGCCTGGTGGTTGTTGCTGCTGCTTGCAAGTGTGAGGTCTTGGGATCAAATCCCAGCAGGTTCCTTTTTCTATTTCCTTATTTTTTTTCTTATTATTGTTTTGATTAATATGTTATTTTAAATTAAAAATCTAAAAAAAAATTTCAAAATAATATATTGATATTAGGTTAAGCTTATTTTTATTTTCTTTTCTTAAAAAATAATAATTTGTTAATATTATTAAATTGTATATGTCATATATCCTATCTAATTAAATTGCTAAAAAAAATATTTTTCTAATAAACCCTAATTTATTTTTTTTAAACCTAATTCTATTCTAAATAAATTTATTTTCCAATTCTTAATGTAATTATTATATATTTATTATAATTCCTATAAATTTTGTAAATATATTTATAATCCAAATTATTTCTCTTTTAAATGTTTAGAAACAATTTAATTTATAATAATTATATTTTTGTATATGGTTTAAAATAAGTTGTAAATATAATAATTAATAGAATTAAATTTTATAAACATGATTAATATGGTAAATATGATATTTAGAACCTATTTTTTTCTTATAATATGTATTTATTGTTTAAAAAATAAATGTTAATATATGTTTATAATAATTAAATTTTATATAGTTATAATACATTTGAAAATAACTTAATAATTTGTAAATCAAAATAATTGTTTGTTCATATTTGTTTCTCAATATAATTGTTCATATTAAAATTTGTTAATTTCTTACTCTTATAATATTTTGATTAATTTTATTTATTATTATTATTACTAACCATATTATTTATTTTCGCTTTATTAATTTTATATTATTATTATTTCACTAATTTTTGTTATTCACTAACCTCTTTTATTTTATTATTACTAACTTTATTTATCCTTAATATTTTTTTTTTTACTAATCCTATTTCTTAATTTTTATTATTACTAACCCTTTAATGATTCATTTATTGCCTATTATATTGTTGCTTATTATTTATATTTATGCTTTTTGCCATTTATTTTAATTTGCTTATTATTATAATTTCTTGTAATTGTTTCCCGGATGTAATTTTGTAATTATTTAATTATTATTGTTATGGTTAGTAATTAGGGAGTGCAAAACATGTATGTCATTTAAAATAAATTAGATCATTTTTAATCAAAGATAATTAAATTAAACACTCACACACGTAAGTCGATTTTAATCGCCGTCTCACATTTCTAAGGTTATCCCTCAAGTTGCCTACGAATAAGGTCAAGTGGGGTGTACAAAGCAAGTCCCTTCAAAAGATAAATCATCAAGTCCCTCATGGTTGCCTATACGAATCGAGTCCCTTCGAAATAAATGATGATAGTCCCTCCTTTATGCTTAATACACCCACAATTGCCTTCATAACCAGATTGTCCCTCTCATGTCCCTAACATCCAAGGTAATGACTACCTACTCCTTAATAGTAGGGATAGTCTCACCAAGGAAAGGATAAAGAACAAGAAAGACTTAGAACTTTAGGGTAGGTACCTCTTAGTTGCTTGCTCACTCCAATTTTCAAACTTTCCACAATTTCAAACAAATTTTCAAACAAGTTTTTACACATCCGTACATGGATTATTATCAACTATTCTGAAAATTTTTCTATTCACACACTACACCTTCAAAAGACAATTTAAAGTGAGTTAAGTAACTAAGAGCCCATGGATAACCATGGATGTAAAGGGTGCTAACACCTTCCCTTTACATAACCTACCCCCCGGACCCAAAATATTCTCTTAAGGTCTTTCCTGTTCTTTTATAACCTTTCCTTATGGATAAAATAAAAGTCGGTGGCGACTCTTGCTATCCGCAACATTACTTAAAGTCAGTTCTCCCACCGTGTTACACTTAGTCCCTTAGATTTTTCCTTTTGCAATTTGAGTCATTCTTTCTCATCTCATAAAAGAAAAATAATAAAGCACTAAATAAAAATTGAACATTCTTATACGACACGAGACTTTGTTGCGGAGTGTTTATATACGTCCTGTTTCGGGGCGAGGTATAAATACTCACCGCGATGGATAGGTCTTAGTATGAGAATGTTCACAAACAAATTAAAAAACACTTCTCATAAAAGACAAAAACAAACAATAAGCGACTATCTTGCGGGAACTTCTTTTCTCATCTCATTCATTTCTGAACGCGAACTCGCGACGACTTGTCTCGCATGCAAGACGGTAAACGCACTCGTATCAGACGAGCCTGCAGCAACTGAGCATAGACATATGCAGTTCCAGCATAAAAAGCATAAACAATTAGTTCCCGCCTTAGTTAGGCGAACTACGTCGACTCTGATCCTCATTATCCCGATGATGTACGTAGGCAGCGGGGTAGGGCCCGTTCGAGCACATTCTTTATTTTCCCTACATTTCCCCCTTTCTTTCCATTTTCTTTTCCAATTCCCTTTCTCATTTCCATTCACATTCCAATTAGCAGTTCATTTGTTCAGCAGCATCTTATTTCTCACCCTTTGAAACAAAATAAACAAGCGTGGATCCCGTCAGGTACGACGGACGATCTGGGGTGCTAATACCTTCCCAGGTCGTAACCGACTCCCGAACCCAGATCTTTGGTTCGCAGGACCTTATCCTTTCCTTCTTCCTATGTTTGTGCAGCATTACCTTTCCCATTCTCTCGGAATAAAATTGCCTGGCTGGCGACTCTACCTTTTCCGCGCCACTTTCGCGTTTGTACTAGGATGAAAATCCCGGGAGAGACATTAAGGTCACATCATTTTGGACTATTCTTGTGAAACCCTTGACTTGTGACTCTTTATTTGAGTCCCCCACCTGGTTACTGGTTCTCAAATCCTTCATCTGAACTTATAAACACACATGGACCTTATCAAGGTAGATAACAGATCCAACACTTGATCACAAACCCTTGCATATCATTCTGCATACATCATTTTGCATCATTTTAACATTTATATATTTATTTAACAGGGTATCCACATCTCATCTTTGGTTTTGGTTTTGACGGGTCATCTGCATCAGCCATCTTCATCAGATATATTCATCAGCCATCTTCATCAGAGATTCTCTTCAGCACCTTCACCAGTTGTCTTCATCAGTGTTTCCCCTCAGTTGTTTCCTTCAGCATCCATTGTCAACATGGATCCATCCAGGAATAGCAACATCACTTATCATTTCTTTGAGCCCACTCTGGCAGGCATCAGGCAGATTCAGACACTCATCACTCCCGATCATGTCCCTTTATTCAGGGAACATTATAGTGGCATTATGGACATGATCATGGACTTGGATGCATCACAGAGGAGTATGATCCACACTTGCCTTCACTTCTATGACCCTCCACTCAGATGTTTTACCTTTCCAGAATTCCTGTTGGGCCCTTTATTAGAGGAGTTTTCCATGTTGTTGGGTGTCCCCACCAGGAGAGGGATTCCTTTCAACCCTGAGATGACTGCTCCCATGAATGAAGATATAGCTAAGGCTCTGTATTTGGAATCCACCATCATTGACCAGAATATAACCACCATGGCTGGGATCCCAGACCTCCATTTGGACTTCTTGGTTACTCAGGCCACCAGTCATGTTGTAGTAGGAAAGTGGGAAACTGTTTGTGCTCTCTTGGCCCTTAGCATATACAGTATCATCTTGTTTGCAGACGAGCCTAAGTTTGTAAGCAAGAATGCTATCCATCTCTTCTTGTTTAAGAATCCAGTCCCTACCTTGCTTGGGGACTTTTATTACTCAGTGCATCAAAGGAATGAGAAGCAGAGGGGAAGATTAGTCAGATGTTGTGCACCTCTCTTCTATTGCTGGTTATTGAGGCACTTTCCAAAGTCAGAAGCTTTCTTGAATCCTCACCAGTCAAGAAACTGGGCTTAGAGAATGATTGCTCTCACATCAGAAGACATCAGATGGTGCACTCAGAGCACCAAGGGCAGAGATATAATCACCAGCTGTGGGCAGTATCCCAATGTACCCCTGATTGGAGTGAAGGGTTGCATCAACTACAATCCTTTGCGGTTCAAAAGAAAATTAGGATATGCCTTAGTACATCCACCAAAAGAGCAGGACTTATCAGAAACCCTTTACTGTGATATTCAACACAACCATGCCATTGCCCGACAAGCAGCCTGGGCTTGGGACAACATTCAGACAAAAGGGTCTTCCATTCTTGGCAAGTGCAACAATATAGCTTCAGCTCAGTATCTTGATTGGTCACGTATCAGAGGACAGATCACCCGCATACCATTCACTATGGAGGATGTGCCTGGACCGTCAGCAGTATAGCCTGTAGCTATACTTAGCTTAGAAGAGTTTGAGAAGTTGAAAGAGAGGAATACTCAGCTTTCTGAAGCTCTGAAGAAGACCCTCTGGTAGAGGAATGATAGTCGTCTGGACAATGAGAGGTTAGAGAAGCTCCAGATCGAGCATATGACCAAGATTGAGAAGCCGAATGATTACATCAGAAGAGCCCGGGCATGGGAGTTAGTGTTGAAGAATGCTTGCAAGGAAGCCAAGATGCAGAAGGCCAGAGCTGAGCATTACTTGGAAGAGAGTCAGGCTAGATGGATCAGAATTACTGAGGCTCATTCACAGAAAGATCAGAAGACTCAGGCTAGGATAGAGCAGTTGGAAGCTAATGAGAAGAAGAATCAGGAAGCCTTGTTAGTAGCACAAAAGGAAATCTCTGAATTGAAACTCCGGGCGGGGTTGAAGAGATCAAAGGACCAAGATAAGTATAAGAAGTTAACAAATGCTATTGCCACCAGGAACCTTCTTATCAGGACCATCACAGAGTATCCAGTTGGCCCAGTGACTGATGCTCTCCTGAAGGAAGTCAGATAAGATGATTATGGGCTGGATGTTTGATTTCTTTGTATTCGTACTTCATTTTGTTTGTACTTTTGTTTTTGTTGTTGTATTTTGACCCACCATGGGGACTTGTTGTAATCAAAACTATGTATCTTTGCATTTTTGTAATATATGGTTTGTGTTATCTCTCGGGCTTCATTTCTCTTCAACATCATCATTCCTCGAGGTCTGGAAGGTCAAAACCAAAGAACCAAATCGGATACCCTTGGAAGACAAATAGACATACTGCATTGCACACTAACCTCATTCTTTGTTTTGTAGGTATTTTTTGTTGTTGTTTTCTCACTTTGTTGTGGTTTCAGGAAACATTGCTCGTAGGAGGATTTTCCCCATCAATAGAGTTCACCGGTATCCTACAAGAAACAACCTTCCGAGCTTACAGATGGACCAGGTTCAACAAGATCTGACTGATGTAAGAACCCAGATGGCTAATGAAAGAACTGAAATGAGGGCTCAGATGAACAAGTTCATGGCAGTAATGACTGGGTTGGCCCAAAGCCAAGAAAGATTAAGAGAGTTGGTCGAGCGACAAAATCCTGAATAAAATCACCCAGGTACAGGGGGTACCAACAATAATGATCATGTACATCCACGTACTGACCCCCCGGAGTTTGGGCCTTATCTCAACCCTGAAGTTAATGCTATCAGGAATACCCAAGGTAATAATGGAGGGCGTGCCTTGCAAGAGGACCCTCAGGAGGAACAATTCACTGTAATTGGGGCAGGAGATGAAGTCTATGATCGTCGGTTGGACGAGATAGCAGAAAAGTTGAGGTCTCTGGATTCTCAAAACTCCTTAAGTTTTGATGTCATGGATATGGGGCTGGTAGAGGGAGTTTGAATTCGACACAAATTCAAACCTCCCTGTTTCAAAAGATATAATGGAACATCTTGCCCACGTACCCATCTTTAATCTTTCCTGGGAAGATTAAAGGCCTACACTATGGATGAAAAGATATGGATGTTCTATTTTGAGGATAGCTTGACTGGGGCATCCCGTGAGTGGTACTCTCATCTAAATAGGGCCATAGTAAGAAATTGGAAAGATTTAACTGAGGCTTTCATTCGCCAATATCAGTACAATCTAGACACGGCTCCTAACAGAACACTTCTAATGGGTATGTCACAATCCTCCAGGGAAAGCTTCAGAGAGTATGCTCAGAGATGGAGGCAATTAGTTGTTGTCGTTCAACCTCCAATGTCAGAAAGAGAAATGGCAGATATGTTTATGAACACCCTCCAGGGGACATACATTGATAGGTTGGCCGCTTTCTCTTCCACTAGCTTTGCAGATGTGGTCATAGCTGGAGAAAGGATTGAGAGTTTATTGAAAATGGGAAAGATTTCTGATAACGGCGCCAGCTCAAGCAGTGCAAGGAAACCATTTGCAGGGCCTCGCAGGTCCGGTGAAACAAACTCAATACACTTGGGCAGAAGAAGACCCCAATATATGCCAAGATCCATTGCCGCTGTCACAATTCCTACTCCACCTCCTCAACAACAATACACTCCGCAACCACAACAGTTCCCTCAACAACATTTTCCTCAATAAAGGTCCTATAACAACAACAACAACCAACAACAGCGTGCTTTCCAGCAAAGGCCATCTCAAGTCAACAGGGTAATTGAGCCTATACCAATGCCCTATGCCACTTTATTGCCACAACTTCTAAAGCTTAATCTTGTCTAATTAAGGACTCTGGCTCCACTAGATCCTCAGAACCTTCCACGGAATTACGACGTTAATGCCAAATGTGCCTTCCATTCAAATGCACCTGGTCACACCACAAAAAAGTGCAGAGCTTTGCACATGAAGGTCCAGGATCTAGTTGATTCAAAGGCTTTAAATTTTGCACCACCTCCTAACGTCACAATGAATCCTATGCCCACCCACGGTGGGCCAAGGATAAATGCAATTGAGAAGGATCAACCCATTAATTTAATTGAAGATACTGCAAGCATTCAAACACCTTTGGCAGAGGTCAAAGCTCAGCTTTTAAAATTCCAGGTGTTCCCAGGTGTGAGGCCTGCTATGAATCTTGAAAAGTTTCCGTCAATGGGTGTGCAAGCTTGAGAAATGGCATCAATGACCTTATCAGAGAAGGTATCCTGCAGATAACATCAACAGTTTCTACAACATTAGCAACTCCTTTTACAGCAACAACAAGTACTCCTCCTACAACTTCAAAGACAATTGTTTCGACAAACTCTTCTACAAAATAAATAATCATTTCTTCCACCACTTCAACAAACACTAGTTCAACTGCATCCGCTTCTACAACTACAACAACCATTAACAATGACGTCTCCACAGTCACCATATACTACGACCCAGCAACGGTCCCCGATTCCAACAATTTTCAGCAACAATCTCAGCAATAACCCAGCTTCAGTCATTTACCACGACCACCAGTCACAAGTCCTGTCACCATATATTACGATCCACAGACAATCATAGTTCCTACCTCTGCTGCAGTCAGTCCAGTCACCATCACGGTACCTGGGCCCATCCCATATAAAAAAGATAATGTTGTACCATGGTGTAAACACCCCAAAATTTCCCTCACTAAGTTCACACCATGGCTTGTGATATTTCATATTTACATTAGTTTAATCATATCATATCATGTTGCATTTTTGCTTCACTGCATTAGTTCAAGTTCATCTGCATCTAGGGTTTGTGATCTGAGCAATCCAAGTTTCATATGAGCCACTCCAAAGGTCATCAATCATCTCAAGAGGTTCCATGTATGTTCAATCATCATATTCTATCCTCCAAAGATCAAGGAAGTTCAAGAATCACAAGAACTGGCAAAACATGGAAGCAGAGCTAGGGTTTAACTACACAGATGACCTGAAATTAGGGTTTTGGTTTCAGAGGCCATAACTCCAAATTTTTTGGCCATTCTTGTTTCTATTGGTCTCAATATGTTATAAGGATCATGTGTACCAAGTTTGATGAAGAAATTCATTGTGGAAGTCATCTGATCACTGGGTAACTTCTTGAGCAAGTCAGAGCAAAATCAAGGCATCTGAGGCCCCCCAACATGGAACCAAAGTGGATTTTTTTGTCAAATTGAAGTTATATGGTCTTTATTTGATCATTGAAGTGCTTAGAAGTTCACAAAATTAGAGAAAAGTGAGCTAAACCAAAAGTTACCAAAAATGGAAATGACTTGTAATGTAAACTTTCCATTTTGGGAAAGTTTTTCAACCTCCTCTTTCTCAACCAAAAATGCTTCAAATGAAAAATTATTGGTCATTAAAGTTGTAGATTGGATTATTCCCTTTTCAAAAAGTACAAGAACAAGTTGTAATTCATTATGGAACTCAAGTTATGGCTTGTCAAAGTTGGCAAAAATCACATAATTTTCAAGAATGCACCAAAGGGGGATTTTTGCAAAACCACTTGCCAAGGCTTTTTGTGACTTCAAACACACTTCACATACTTCTTCACCAAGTCTCCATACAAAGCTCATTTTGAAGGAAATTGAATTCTCTACAACTTTGATGTTTAAAGTTAAGCCCAAAAATGCTTCATTTGAAAGATATGATCTAAGACATTATAGGTCATTTCAAAAGTCAACAAAAAGTCAACAACTTCAAAAGGGCATAACTTGAGATTGGTAAATGATATGGACCTAAAACCAATGGGGTTGTTTAGAGGACTCTTCAAGATTTCCAAAAAGTCCAAGAACACCCTCATACCTTTAAAATTGAGGGAGATGTGCCTTTGCAAAGTTGGGAAATTTTGTGATGGTTTATGTTGAAAATGGAGGTTTAAAATCACTTCTTTCCAAATGGGCTGCCCAAGTTGTGATCCAATCCATACATTAACACTATGCACGACCCAAACCATTTAAAATCTGATTTTTATTATTTTTATTTCTATTTATTTTGATTTAAATCATTAAAAATCATTTTAAATAAGAATAAAATATAAAAATAATAGATTTTATTTGGATAATGCTTCTAGAAAATCATAATTGGTGATTAGAATCAAAGAGGAATGGAATCATGTGATTGATACAAAAATAGCAAGTCATCATGAGCCAATATTTGAAATTCAAAGTTCAATCTTTTTCAATATTTTTTGGATCAAATCTTCACACAACTAATGCATGTTTCTGACCTAATTCATTCTCACATATATACTAGGCATAACCCTAGCCTCAAGCCACGAAATCCAGCAGCTCAAAGGTAGGTTTTACACTTCAAAAAATCATAAGAAATTTCAAATTCGGATTGTGAGATTAAGGCAATTTCAAGGCTTCACAAAGGTTGCATTAGCTTCCTTGACCTTCATTTATCATGATTCCATAATCATAAGCATCAAAACCATGTTGTAATGGCCAAACCGAATCCATGTTCATGGTGTTTTTTTGATTTTTCGATTGTGATCATTCATGATGTTTCATCTGTTTTTGTTTAGTAAATCTTGTTTGTATGATAACCTAGATGCTTTCTGGACAATTCCCTTTGAGTTTAATCGCAGGAATCTCAAGAAGCCATAGCTAGGGTTTATGTGCTTCGTTTGGGGTTTTGTAATTTATCACATATAAATGAATTCCAGGAACTTGGTGATGTTGTATGAACCTCCAGGAATTCATTGCTCCCTTTAATTTTAAGAAATTTTGTTGTTTGATTGAAGTTTGAGAAAATGCAGGTTATCACACGCAAGAAAAATCGTAGGTGGATACGCAGGAGAATCCGCAGGAAAACCTGCGAATTCCAGAGGAAGAAGAAGACTTCATTCGCGCGCATTTTTGAATTCAAATAGTTCATATTGTATTTTATTAACTGCTTGCCGTTTACAATCACCACAGACGGTGTGGTCCGGTGGAAAGTTATGCGCATATTTGACAATAGGGCCAGGGTTCGAATCCTGCCTTGTGTCATTGTTTTGTTATTTTTTTCAGGATAATAGAAGACTTAATATATTATAGTTCAATGCCATTCAGTTAACAGGAAGGCTCTCCCAGCCAGGTGGTAAAGCGCGCGCATGTGTAACTATAAGGTCCTGGGTTCAAAACCACCCCAGGCCTTTTGTTTTTCATTGTTTTTTCTGAATTTTTCAAAAATAAGACACAAAACCAAGTGAATCCCATTCTCTAGCACCTGTGTTTGACTGGCCTGGTGGTTGTTGCTGCTGCTTGCAAGTGTGAGGTCTTGGGATCAAATCCCAGCAGGTTCCTTTTTCTATTTCCTTATTTTTTTTCTTATTATTGTTTTGATTAATATGTTATTTTAAATTAAAAATCTAAAAAAAAATTTCAAAATAATATATTGATATTAGGTTAAGCTTATTTTTATTTTCTTTTCTTAAAAAATAATAATTTGTTAATATTATTAAATTGTATATGTCATATATCCTATCTAATTAAATTGCTAAAAAAAATATTTTTCTAATAAACCCTAATTTATTTTTTTTAAACCTAATTCTATTCTAAATAAATTTATTTTCCAATTCTTAATGTAATTATTATATATTTATTATAATTCCTATAAATTTTGTAAATATATTTATAATCCAAATTATTTCTCTTTTAAATGTTTAGAAACAATTTAATTTATAATAATTATATTTTTGTATATGGTTTAAAATAAGTTGTAAATATAATAATTAATAGAATTAAATTTTATAAACATGATTAATATGGTAAATATGATATTTAGAACCTATTTTTTTCTTATAATATGTATTTATTGTTTAAAAAATAAATGTTAATATATGTTTATAATAATTAAATTTTATATAGTTATAATACATTTGAAAATAACTTAATAATTTGTAAATCAAAATAATTGTTTGTTCATATTTGTTTCTCAATATAATTGTTCATATTAAAATTTGTTAATTTCTTACTCTTATAATATTTTGATTAATTTTATTTATTATTATTATTACTAACCATATTATTTATTTTCGCTTTATTAATTTTATATTATTATTATTTCACTAATTTTTGTTATTCACTAACCTCTTTTATTTTATTATTACTAACTTTATTTATCCTTAATATTTTTTTTTTTACTAATCCTATTTCTTAATTTTTATTATTACTAACCCTTTAATGATTCATTTATTGCCTATTATATTGTTGCTTATTATTTATATTTATGCTTTTTGCCATTTATTTTAATTTGCTTATTATTATAATTTCTTGTAATTGTTTCCCGGATGTAATTTTGTAATTATTTAATTATTATTGTTATGGTTAGTAATTAGGGAGTGCAAAACATGTATGTCATTTAAAATAAATTAGATCATTTTTAATCAAAGATAATTAAATTAAACACTCACACACGTAAGTCGATTTTAATCGCCGTCTCACATTTCTAAGGTTATCCCTCAAGTTGCCTACGAATAAGGTCAAGTGGGGTGTACAAAGCAAGTCCCTTCAAAAGATAAATCATCAAGTCCCTCATGGTTGCCTATACGAATCGAGTCCCTTCGAAATAAATGATGATAGTCCCTCCTTTATGCTTAATACACCCACAATTGCCTTCATAACCAGATTGTCCCTCTCATGTCCCTAACATCCAAGGTAATGACTACCTACTCCTTAATAGTAGGGATAGTCTCACCAAGGAAAGGATAAAGAACAAGAAAGACTTAGAACTTTAGGGTAGGTACCTCTTAGTTGCTTGCTCACTCCAATTTTCAAACTTTCCACAATTTCAAACAAATTTTCAAACAAGTTTTTACACATCCGTACATGGATTATTATCAACTATTCTGAAAATTTTTCTATTCACACACTACACCTTCAAAAGACAATTTAAAGTGAGTTAAGTAACTAAGAGCCCATGGATAACCATGGATGTAAAGGGTGCTAACACCTTCCCTTTACATAACCTACCCCCCGGACCCAAAATATTCTCTTAAGGTCTTTCCTGTTCTTTTATAACCTTTCCTTATGGATAAAATAAAAGTCGGTGGCGACTCTTGCTATCCGCAACATTACTTAAAGTCAGTTCTCCCACCGTGTTACACTTAGTCCCTTAGATTTTTCCTTTTGCAATTTGAGTCATTCTTTCTCATCTCATAAAAGAAAAATAATAAAGCACTAAATAAAAATTGAACATTCTTATACGACACGAGACTTTGTTGCGGAGTGTTTATATACGTCCTGTTTCGGGGCGAGGTATAAATACTCACCGCGATGGATAGGTCTTAGTATGAGAATGTTCACAAACAAATTAAAAAACACTTCTCATAAAAGACAAAAACAAACAATAAGCGACTATCTTGCGGGAACTTCTTTTCTCATCTCATTCATTTCTGAACGCGAACTCGCGACGACTTGTCTCGCATGCAAGACGGTAAACGCACTCGTATCAGACGAGCCTGCAGCAACTGAGCATAGACATATGCAGTTCCAGCATAAAAAGCATAAACAATTAGTTCCCGCCTTAGTTAGGCGAACTACGTCGACTCTGATCCTCATTATCCCGATGATGTACGTAGGCAGCGGGGTAGGGCCCGTTCGAGCACATTCTTTATTTTCCCTACATTTCCCCCTTTCTTTCCATTTTCTTTTCCAATTCCCTTTCTCATTTCCATTCACATTCCAATTAGCAGTTCATTTGTTCAGCAGCATCTTATTTCTCACCCTTTGAAACAAAATAAACAAGCGTGGATCCCGTCAGGTACGACGGACGATCTGGGGTGCTAATACCTTCCCAGGTCGTAACCGACTCCCGAACCCAGATCTTTGGTTCGCAGGACCTTATCCTTTCCTTCTTCATATGTTTGTGCAGCATTACCTTTCCCATTCTCTCGGAATAAAATTGCCTGGCTGGCGACTCTACCTTTTCCGCGCCACTTTCGCGTTTGTACTAGGATGAAAATCCCGGGAGAGACATTAAGGTCACATCATTTTGGACTATTCTTGTGAAACCCTTGACTTGTGACTCTTTATTTGAGTCCCCCACCTGGTTACTGGTTCTCAAATCCTTCATCTGAACTTATAAACACACATGGACCTTATCAAGGTAGATAACAGATCCAACACTTGATCACAAACCCTTGCATATCATTCTGCATACATCATTTTGCATCATTTTAACATTTATATATTTATTTAACAGGGTATCCACATCTCATCTTTGGTTTTGGTTTTGACGGGTCATCTGCATCAGCCATCTTCATCAGATATATTCATCAGCCATCTTCATCAGAGATTCTCTTCAGCACCTTCACCAGTTGTCTTCATCAGTGTTTCCCCTCAGTTGTTTCCTTCAGCATCCATTGTCAACATGGATCCATCCAGGAATAGCAACATCACTTATCATTTCTTTGAGCCCACTCTGGCAGGCATCAGGCAGATTCAGACACTCATCACTCCCGATCATGTCCCTTTATTCAGGGAACATTATAGTGGCATTATGGACATGATCATGGACTTGGATGCATCACAGAGGAGTATGATCCACACTTGCCTTCACTTCTATGACCCTCCACTCAGATGTTTTACCTTTCCAGAATTCCTGTTGGGCCCTTTATTAGAGGAGTTTTCCATGTTGTTGGGTGTCCCCACCAGGAGAGGGATTCCTTTCAACCCTGAGATGACTGCTCCCATGAATGAAGATATAGCTAAGGCTCTGTATTTGGAATCCACCATCATTGACCAGAATATAACCACCATGGCTGGGATCCCAGACCTCCATTTGGACTTCTTGGTTACTCAGGCCACCAGTCATGTTGTAGTAGGAAAGTGGGAAACTGTTTGTGCTCTCTTGGCCCTTAGCATATACAGTATCATCTTGTTTGCAGACGAGCCTAAGTTTGTAAGCAAGAATGCTATCCATCTCTTCTTGTTTAAGAATCCAGTCCCTACCTTGCTTGGGGACTTTTATTACTCAGTGCATCAAAGGAATGAGAAGCAGAGGGGAAGATTAGTCAGATGTTGTGCACCTCTCTTCTATTGCTGGTTATTGAGGCACTTTCCAAAGTCAGAAGCTTTCTTGAATCCTCACCAGTCAAGAAACTGGGCTTAGAGAATGATTGCTCTCACATCAGAAGACATCAGATGGTGCACTCAGAGCACCAAGGGCAGAGATATAATCACCAGCTGTGGGCAGTATCCCAATGTACCCCTGATTGGAGTGAAGGGTTGCATCAACTACAATCCTTTGCGGTTCAAAAGAAAATTAGGATATGCCTTAGTACATCCACCAAAAGAGCAGGACTTATCAGAAACCCTTTACTGTGATATTCAACACAACCATGCCATTGCCCGACAAGCAGCCTGGGCTTGGGACAACATTCAGACAAAAGGGTCTTCCATTCTTGGCAAGTGCAACAATATAGCTTCAGCTCAGTATCTTGATTGGTCACGTATCAGAGGACAGATCACCCGCATACCATTCACTATGGAGGATGTGCCTGGACCGTCAGCAGTATAGCCTGTAGCTATACTTAGCTTAGAAGAGTTTGAGAAGTTGAAAGAGAGGAATACTCAGCTTTCTGAAGCTCTGAAGAAGACCCTCTGGTAGAGGAATGATAGTCGTCTGGACAATGAGAGGTTAGAGAAGCTCCAGATCGAGCATATGACCAAGATTGAGAAGCCGAATGATTACATCAGAAGAGCCCGGGCATGGGAGTTAGTGTTGAAGAATGCTTGCAAGGAAGCCAAGATGCAGAAGGCCAGAGCTGAGCATTACTTGGAAGAGAGTCAGGCTAGATGGATCAGAATTACTGAGGCTCATTCACAGAAAGATCAGAAGACTCAGGCTAGGATAGAGCAGTTGGAAGCTAATGAGAAGAAGAATCAGGAAGCCTTGTTAGTAGCACAAAAGGAAATCTCTGAATTGAAACTCCGGGCGGGGTTGAAGAGATCAAAGGACCAAGATAAGTATAAGAAGTTAACAAATGCTATTGCCACCAGGAACCTTCTTATCAGGACCATCACAGAGTATCCAGTTGGCCCAGTGACTGATGCTCTCCTGAAGGAAGTCAGATAAGATGATTATGGGCTGGATGTTTGATTTCTTTGTATTCGTACTTCATTTTGTTTGTACTTTTGTTTTTGTTGTTGTATTTTGACCCACCATGGGGACTTGTTGTAATCAAAACTATGTATCTTTGCATTTTTGTAATATATGGTTTGTGTTATCTCTCGGGCTTCATTTCTCTTCAACATCATCATTCCTCGAGGTCTGGAAGGTCAAAACCAAAGAACCAAATCGGATACCCTTGGAAGACAAATAGACATACTGCATTGCACACTAACCTCATTCTTTGTTTTGTAGGTATTTTTTGTTGTTGTTTTCTCACTTTGTTGTGGTTTCAGGAAACATTGCTCGTAGGAGGATTTTCCCCATCAATAGAGTTCACCGGTATCCTACAAGAAACAACCTTCCGAGCTTACAGATGGACCAGGTTCAACAAGATCTGACTGATGTAAGAACCCAGATGGCTAATGAAAGAACTGAAATGAGGGCTCAGATGAACAAGTTCATGGCAGTAATGACTGGGTTGGCCCAAAGCCAAGAAAGATTAAGAGAGTTGGTCGAGCGACAAAATCCTGAATAAAATCACCCAGGTACAGGGGGTACCAACAATAATGATCATGTACATCCACGTACTGACCCCCCGGAGTTTGGGCCTTATCTCAACCCTGAAGTTAATGCTATCAGGAATACCCAAGGTAATAATGGAGGGCGTGCCTTGCAAGAGGACCCTCAGGAGGAACAATTCACTGTAATTGGGGCAGGAGATGAAGTCTATGATCGTCGGTTGGACGAGATAGCAGAAAAGTTGAGGTCTCTGGATTCTCAAAACTCCTTAAGTTTTGATGTCATGGATATGGGGCTGGTAGAGGGAGTTTGAATTCGACACAAATTCAAACCTCCCTGTTTCAAAAGATATAATGGAACATCTTGCCCACGTACCCATCTTTAATCTTTCCTGGGAAGATTAAAGGCCTACACTATGGATGAAAAGATATGGATGTTCTATTTTGAGGATAGCTTGACTGGGGCATCCCGTGAGTGGTACTCTCATCTAAATAGGGCCATAGTAAGAAATTGGAAAGATTTAACTGAGGCTTTCATTCGCCAATATCAGTACAATCTAGACACGGCTCCTAACAGAACACTTCTAATGGGTATGTCACAATCCTCCAGGGAAAGCTTCAGAGAGTATGCTCAGAGATGGAGGCAATTAGTTGTTGTCGTTCAACCTCCAATGTCAGAAAGAGAAATGGCAGATATGTTTATGAACACCCTCCAGGGGACATACATTGATAGGTTGGCCGCTTTCTCTTCCACTAGCTTTGCAGATGTGGTCATAGCTGGAGAAAGGATTGAGAGTTTATTGAAAATGGGAAAGATTTCTGATAACGGCGCCAGCTCAAGCAGTGCAAGGAAACCATTTGCAGGGCCTCGCAGGTCCGGTGAAACAAACTCAATACACTTGGGCAGAAGAAGACCCCAATATATGCCAAGATCCATTGCCGCTGTCACAATTCCTACTCCACCTCCTCAACAACAATACACTCCGCAACCACAACAGTTCCCTCAACAACATTTTCCTCAATAAAGGTCCTATAACAACAACAACAACCAACAACAGCGTGCTTTCCAGCAAAGGCCATCTCAAGTCAACAGGGTAATTGAGCCTATACCAATGCCCTATGCCACTTTATTGCCACAACTTCTAAAGCTTAATCTTGTCTAATTAAGGACTCTGGCTCCACTAGATCCTCAGAACCTTCCACGGAATTACGACGTTAATGCCAAATGTGCCTTCCATTCAAATGCACCTGGTCACACCACAAAAAAGTGCAGAGCTTTGCACATGAAGGTCCAGGATCTAGTTGATTCAAAGGCTTTAAATTTTGCACCACCTCCTAACGTCACAATGAATCCTATGCCCACCCACGGTGGGCCAAGGATAAATGCAATTGAGAAGGATCAACCCATTAATTTAATTGAAGATACTGCAAGCATTCAAACACCTTTGGCAGAGGTCAAAGCTCAGCTTTTAAAATTCCAGGTGTTCCCAGGTGTGAGGCCTGCTATGAATCTTGAAAAGTTTCCGTCAATGGGTGTGCAAGCTTGAGAAATGGCATCAATGACCTTATCAGAGAAGGTATCCTGCAGATAACATCAACAGTTTCTACAACATTAGCAACTCCTTTTACAGCAACAACAAGTACTCCTCCTACAACTTCAAAGACAATTGTTTCGACAAACTCTTCTACAAAATAAATAATCATTTCTTCCACCACTTCAACAAACACTAGTTCAACTGCATCCGCTTCTACAACTACAACAACCATTAACAATGACGTCTCCACAGTCACCATATACTACGACCCAGCAACGGTCCCCGATTCCAACAATTTTCAGCAACAATCTCAGCAATAACCCAGCTTCAGTCATTTACCACGACCACCAGTCACAAGTCCTGTCACCATATATTACGATCCACAGACAATCATAGTTCCTACCTCTGCTGCAGTCAGTCCAGTCACCATCACGGTACCTGGGCCCATCCCATATAAAAAAGATAATGTTGTACCATGGTGTAAACACCCCAAAATTTCCCTCACTAAGTTCACACCATGGCTTGTGATATTTCATATTTACATTAGTTTAATCATATCATATCATGTTGCATTTTTGCTTCACTGCATTAGTTCAAGTTCATCTGCATCTAGGGTTTGTGATCTGAGCAATCCAAGTTTCATATGAGCCACTCCAAAGGTCATCAATCATCTCAAGAGGTTCCATGTATGTTCAATCATCATATTCTATCCTCCAAAGATCAAGGAAGTTCAAGAATCACAAGAACTGGCAAAACATGGAAGCAGAGCTAGGGTTTAACTACACAGATGACCTGAAATTAGGGTTTTGGTTTCAGAGGCCATAACTCCAAATTTTTTGGCCATTCTTGTTTCTATTGGTCTCAATATGTTATAAGGATCATGTGTACCAAGTTTGATGAAGAAATTCATTGTGGAAGTCATCTGATCACTGGGTAACTTCTTGAGCAAGTCAGAGCAAAATCAAGGCATCTGAGGCCCCCCAACATGGAACCAAAGTGGATTTTTTTGTCAAATTGAAGTTATATGGTCTTTATTTGATCATTGAAGTGCTTAGAAGTTCACAAAATTAGAGAAAAGTGAGCTAAACCAAAAGTTACCAAAAATGGAAATGACTTGTAATGTAAACTTTCCATTTTGGGAAAGTTTTTCAACCTCCTCTTTCTCAACCAAAAATGCTTCAAATGAAAAATTATTGGTCATTAAAGTTGTAGATTGGATTATTCCCTTTTCAAAAAGTACAAGAACAAGTTGTAATTCATTATGGAACTCAAGTTATGGCTTGTCAAAGTTGGCAAAAATCACATAATTTTCAAGAATGCACCAAAGGGGGATTTTTGCAAAACCACTTGCCAAGGCTTTTTGTGACTTCAAACACACTTCAATACATCATAATATCATAGTGCATTTCCTCTAGATCAGAATTGCCCAAGTATTTGCAAGATTTCATGCCTTGAACATCAAGATTTCTCAAAGGGGCCAAAACTTCACATAATTGCAAAACACCCCATAACTTTATTCCCACATGCTGAATTGCCTCAAGATTGAATTTGTGGACTTCCTTGAAGTCAGCTGCGCATGGACATGCCCAAAGGCCAGCTGCATTCTTGCCCATACCTCAAATACAAGAAATGTTGACTTTATGCAAATTCACCCATACCAATCACAACAGTCCACCACCCACTCTCTGCCCAATCCAGACACTACAAGCATGCTTCAAAGATCATTTTTCATAACACACACAAGCCTAACTCTCCAAGAACTCAGCATTGCAAAAAATTCTCCCTCTTGCAAAAGCTTTCGAATTTCATAGCTCAGCCACTCAATCTTCAAACAAATTCCACCATTCATCTCTAAATCACTCACGGATCACAAACCAACCAACAAAACAGCCAAAAACACCCCATACATAAAACACGATTTCTGACCAGCAAGAGTTCCAGCTTTCAAACCAGCCATTAAAAACTTCCTCCAAACATCAAAGCATCATCAGGAGGATCATTGGAGTAAGTTTGCACAAGAGAGGAGTTTCAGAAGCTTCAAACTGAGAAAGTTTCACTTCAGGTAACCTCAAGAACAAATTTTCCAGAAATGAAATTTTAAGTTCTTAGATTGTTCTCCATGCTTCACTGATCACTGTCGCTCCCGGGATTTTCATCCTAGTACAAACGCGAAAGTGGCGCGGAAAGGTTAGAGTCGCCAGCCAGACATTTTTATCCCGAATGAATGGGAAAGGTAATGTTGCACAAACCTGAGGAAGAAGGAAAAGGACGAGGCCTTGCGAACCAAAGATCTGGATTCGGGAGTCGGTTACGACCTGGGAAGGTATTAGCACCCCAGATCGTCCGTCGTACCCGACGGGATCCACGCTTGCTTGCTTGTTTCAAAGGGTGAGAAAATACGAATGCTGCTGAATAAAACTGCTGACTGGAATGAGAATGGAAATGAGAAATGAAATAAGAAAAGAGAATGGAATAAAAGAATGGGGAAAATGTAGGGAAAATAAAGAATGTGCTCGAACGGGCCCTACCCCGCTGCCTACGTACCTCATCGGGATAATGAGGATCAGAGTCGACGTAGTTCGCCTAACCTAGGCGGGAACTGTTTGTTTGTGTTTTTTACAGCTGGAACTGCGTATGTCTATGCTCAGGTGTTGCAGGCTCGTCTGGTACGAGTGCGTTAACCGTCTTGCAAATGAGACAAGTAGTCGCGAGTTCGCGTTGTGAGTGAATGAGATGAGAAGAGAAGTTCCCGCAGGATAGTCGGGTATTATTTGTTTTTTGCTTTTATGAGTTTTGTATGAATTTGTTTGTGAACTGTCTTGCACTAAGACCTATCCATCGCGGGAAGTATTTACACCTCGCCCCGAAACAGGACGCGTATAAACACTCCGCAACAAAGTCTCGTGTCGTACAAGATTATTCGGTTTTTATTAATTAAGTGTTTTTATTGCTTTTCTTTTGAGATGAGAAAGAGAAAGACTCAAGTTGATAAAAGGAAAAAATCTAAGGGGGACTAAGACACACCCTAATTTTATTGATTTATTTACAAGGGAAATCCTATGGTTTGTGAGGTTTTTCTAATCCTAAAGATAAAAAGGAAAAGAAAAAGGAAAAAGGATGCAACTTACTTCCTAAGGAAGATAAGTTGGTCCTAACAATGGGGAATCCTACCAATCACAAATATGGAAGGAAAAATGAATAAAAAAGCCTAAAAGAAATGCATAAAAAATAAAGGATAAAGTGAAGTAAACTTACCTCAATCTTCCCCACTACAAAACAAATGGTTAGTGTGCATTTTATATTAAAGAATAAGGCAAACACACATTAATTAAATCCTAATTAAACTTGGACCTAAACTAGACTCAATCTATAGTTTAAAGGACCTAAAACTAATGCAATGCAAAATTCAGCAACCTATTACAGCCCCTATTACACAAACAGCCATGAAAACAATGCAAGATACAACCAGCTTTTTACAGCCAGCATGCAACATGAAACAGTAGGTGTAAAAAGTCAAATGCAGCATGTACACATAACAAACAGCACACATTTTACAGCACTTATGCAAAACAACAGCTATGAAATGCAAAATCCAGAATTGCTTATTTTCATTTTTTAATGCACAAAATCAATTAAAATGCACTAAACACATCACAACCATGCATTTAAACATGGATCAACATACACCAATGCAAGAACATGAACATTAGATTATTCAAGAATGCATCATGTGGATTATGCAACAAGTAATGCAAAAATGAATCTCATGATCATGCATATGAACATGATGATCTTTGATTATGAATATGCAACATGATTACTCAACAAACATAATGAACCCAATGCAAAATTCAGAATTAAACTTATGCAAATGCTATGATCAAGCATACATCAAATACCATCAAATGCACATACACATGATTATGCAAAATGCCACATACATCAATCATAATGCAAAATGATTTAATGCAATGCAAGCATGTAAAAACAGAATGCAACATGATTATTACATACCTAATGATGATTGAACATAGCAACAAAAATGCAAGAAATCAAAGTATGCACAAAGAACACAAAACATGCCTATTATGCGACATAAACGGAATCGTGTCGAAACGACTCGAAACGGGGGAACTAGCTACTGGAAATGGATCCTAAAATTCCCTAAAATCACTACCTAAACATACATGAACATTAAAGGCACTAGAAAGCAAGATTGAGCAATCAAAGAAACCAAAAAACACAAAAATCATCAGCGTTAACCGGTTAACCATATGGGTTAACCGGTTAACGGACCCAAAACAGAAGCAAAATGGCCAAAAACGCATGTGTTAACCGGTTAACCCTATGCGTTAACCGGTTAACACTGAACAGAATTGAAAAAAAGCTTTTGAAAAAAGTGCTTTTGGCCACAAACTCACTTCTCGGGATCCCTAACCTACCTAGGAACATGATAACGCTAATTTCTACTTATTCGGAGCTTATTTACACATGGTAGAACCTATAGTCATTAACACCTTAAAAATACTAATTCAACAAAAATCACAAAAATGCAAACAACACATAATCGAACGGAATTAATTCAAGCAAAGCGAAAAAACACTTAAAGAATGCCGAAACGGCGAGATGAAGAGAATAACTTAAAGAAGAAGTGATTAAGATCACCAACCTACGAAGCGGAGGATTGCTTCGGTAATTGTTGCAAATATCGAAGCTTGAATCGAAAAGAAAACCGAAAACCGAAAACCGCAAAATAAATGCGTTCTTGAACTTGAATCTTCGTGTGCTTCCGATAAGTCGATAATCTTCACAAAATTCAGTAGCTTCTTCTTCCACAATCCACAAAATCAATGGAGGTTGGAGGCTTAAGCTTCAAGATCCTCAAGTTTCAATGTGAAACTTGAAGAGCTTATTTGAAAAAGCTTTGGTGAAAAAGGGAAAATGGAGGAAAAGTGAGAGAGAAAAAGTGCTTGTCAAAGAGTGAAAAATTGAAAAATGGTGTGGGAACCCCTCTTGGTTTGGATGAAAATGATTTAAATAGGGACTTAGGCTAGGAGCTAGGTTTGGGTTTGGGGCCCAAAAATTAGGTTTGGGATCCAAAATTAGGTTTGGAAGTTAGTTATGGTTAGGGTTGGAAAAAGAGAATATTCCTTGGAATATTCCTTGGAACCTTCCTTGGAATATTCTAGAAGATGGTAGAAGGTGGTGGAAGGTGGTGGAAGTTTCCAAGGGAAATGGAGTGGAATTGAAGTGGAAAAATGAGATGGAAAGAATTAAAGGAAGTGTGGAAAGAAAGTGGAAGGAAAGGTGGAGGGAAATGGTGAAACTAACTACCTTTCAAATGATTTTTCTTTGATTTTTTTCATGATTCCTCCATCATTTCTTGATCAAATTTGAACCATAGGATAATTGTAACCCTAATTTCATGATCTCGATCTCAAAAGTCCGGAGTCGATCCCTTTTTACCTAGCTCGATCGCCTTTTCTCCAATTTCTCGATTTTCCGCCGTCCGGCCAGTCGAACCCCTTCCAAAATGAATTTGTGGACGAGATTTGAACCCTAGGCACTTGACATCGTATATAAGTCAAAGAAATCCACTTCGACTCAAAAATTTATGCGGAAACCCCGTAGAAATGAAACCCTAGTTCGGCCCTTTTCCCTCAAGAAGTATTGCACTGCTTGCCTCCTTCAACCAAACCAAAACTTTCCATGACTTGTGGCTTCAAGTGAAGACTTGTGGGATATTGTGAACCCTTTGCACAAGGTTGAGAAGCTTTGTGGCCCTTCGGTAGCCTCTTCATAACTTTCGGTTGCTCCGATCACTGATCACATACCCATGCCTCGGCTATGCTATATATAATGCAATGCTTTTGGTTATTTTATGAATCCATATATGCAAAATGCTATGCAAAATGTTGAGGAAATGAGAGGGCAAATTTTGAGGTATTACAGCTGCCCCTATTCAATCATCTGCAGACCTGAACGAATAATTGCAACAGCTTTTAGACGTTCATGGTATGGAGTGATTGAATACTCAAATAAAACCTGAAAATTTGCACACTGAGAATGATGGAAATGCCCTCTGCCCATTTATTTATTTATGATTTTTTGTTTTTGACCTCTGAATAGGTAACGGAAAATAGAGCCAGGTGGAAATTTATTGGGAAGCATGCCATCTTCGAATGACAACTCAAAAGAAGATAAGACGGGATGAAACGGGATCATTGTACTTAAATGATAACCCGAACGAAATGGGATCGTTGTACTTAAACGAGAGCCCGAGCAAACAGGATCATTGTACTTAAATGATAACCTGAGACGCGACCGTTGTACTGAAACGGAGACGCGAAAAAATGAGACTGTTGTACTGAAACAAGACTCAAATACGAGACCATTGTACTTAAATGGAGACTCGACAGGAATGGGATCGTTGTACTTAAACGAGAGCCCAAGCAAACAGGATCATTGTACTTAAATGATAACCTGCGACGCGACCGTTGTACTGAAACGGAGACGCGACAGAAATGAGACTGTTGTACTGAAACAAGACTCAAATACGAGACCATTGTACTTAAATGGAAACTCGAAAGGAATGGGATCGTTGTACTTAAACGAGAGCCCAAGCAAACAGGATCATTGTACTTAAATGATAACCTGCGACGCGACCGTTGTACTGAAACGGAGACGCGAAAGAAATGAGACTGTTGTACTGAAACAAGACTCAAATACGAGACCATTGTACTTAAATGGAAACTCGAAAGGAATGGGATCGTTGTACTTAAACGAGAGCCCAAGCAAACAGGATCATTGTACTTAAATGATAACCTGCGACGCGACCGTTGTACTGAAACGGAGACGCGAAAGAAATGAGACTGTTGTACTGAAACAAGACTCAAATACGAGACCATTGTACTTAAATGGAGACTCGAAAGGAACGGGATCGTTGTACTTAAACGAGAGCCCAAGACGTGACCGTTGTACTGAAACGGAGGCATGAGAACACGAGATTGTTGTACGGAAACAATACTCAAATGGGGATAACAACAAAACTTGGTAGACGCATCCATCCTGGGAAATGAGATTGCATTCTGTGGGGAACACTTCAATCTGATAGGAGATATAACAGGTCTCATGTAATATACCTCAAAACTGGCCCATGCTGGCATGCATATGTTTGGATTTATGGCGTAATGCTCCATGATGATGGAAATGCTACGCTTTGGAAGATGCAGACGCAATGATGATTATGCGAATGCAAATGCAAAGAGATCTCCTGATAAGGAGACTGCAGGTATTTCCAGATAACTTGGCTAGGGAGAAACGATGATCACTGCATTGATCTGGCTCATCCTGATGAGGAGGAAACAACTCTGCGGGGAAAGTTGTTAATAATTCACTGGCTCTGAATAGCCGCCACTGCCAAAAATAAATTGGACTTTGAGATGGGAGCGCCAAGACCCTGCTGGAGGTGGACCCTTTTTTGAACTCTGATGGGGAAGTGAGGACTTCCTGGGAACCAAAGACGTGACACTGCTGAGGAAGCAACTGCTGGGGAGGCAAGACATCCCTTATGCTGTTAAGGATTGCCCCTGTATGAAGGGAACTTTATGCTTGGGGATTGCACCCACTCTCTGCTGTCTAGCTGGGGGAAATTTCAACTTGCACATGGCTGGGGATGATTGGAAACACCCTGGGAGGCATTTGCTTCTGCTCAAACAAATGGGAATACCCATCCTGGATAGTAGTCTTTAGCTCTGTTAGCAACACCAGTACCTGTACCTGCATGAACACAATCGATAGTACCTGCAACATAGAGAATTAGTTTGGGACCTGCTTGCCCCAGGCTCATAGCATGAATCATTGTCTAGGTATCTCAGCACCCTTTCAGAGTTGTATTAAATGTTTCTATTCTCCTGCACGAGTTAGAAAAGCATTCAAATGTTCATAACACAGTGCAAGTCACCATTTGATAGACGTTTTCACAAACAATCAATGCCAGATGAAAAAAGTAAAAACAAAAAGCTAAACTGGTCAATTGACTGAAGTTGAATTTTTATTGATTTTGAAAGGTGGCCCTGAATAGGCAATACAAAGGAAGCGGTTCCCTGGAATGAGGGAACAACTAAAAGAAAAACAAACTACCCTATTGGCAATGTGGAAAATGAATCTCATCAAGTATCAACCCGGTTATGACTTGTATGTCTTCAAGACGCTCCGCTCTTTTGCCTCTTGAGAAAAAGTAAGTGAACTGATCTTCAACCCTTAGGATAGCCTCAACTGTAGGTATGTCATGGATCTCGCAGATCGCAGTCGTTCGTGTTAATCCCTCTTTTGCGTGGATCGCCCTTTCGGGTTTTCAATCCACCGGGATACCCTTTTTTGCCTGAGTTGTCCGATGTGGCTTTTCAACTCAGCGGGTGTACATTTTTTCGATATTTCCCTAACTTTTGCCCGAGCCTTTTATTCTGTTTTTGGCTCGCCGGGATGCCCATTTTTGCCTGGATCTTTATTCTGTTTTTATCCAGCGGGTCCTTTTTACACGAAGTATTTTCTTACTGCGTCTGCGTTGACAGGGGATGGAAAGTCTTCTCCGTCCATGGTTGTCAGCATTAAGGCTCCGCCTGAGAAAACCTTTTTAACCACGAACGGTCCTTCATAGTTGGGTGTCCACTTGCCCCTGTGATCGTTGAGAGGAGGAAGAATCCTTTTCAGCACTAAGTCTCCTGGCATGTACCTCTGTGGTCGCACCTTCTTGTCAAAAGCTTGCTTCATTCGTCGCTGATACAACTGTCCATGGCATACAGCTGCTAGGCGCTTCTCTTCAATGAGACTCAACTGATTATATCTGGATCGGAGCCATTCAGCTTCATCTAGCTTGATGTCCATCATCAGCCTCAAGGAAGGGATTTCCACTTCGATTGGTAAGACTGCCTCCATACCATACACCAATGAGAATGGAGTTGCCCCAGTTGAAGTGCGTACTGATGTTCTATACCCATGCAACGCGAATGGTAACATCTCGTGCCAATCTTTGTACGTCACAACCATCTTCTGAACAATCTTCTTGATGTTTTTATTAGCCGCCTCGACGGCGCCATTCATCTTCGGACGATACGGAGAAGAGTTGTGGTGTTCTATTTTGAAGTCTCGACACAAGTCAGCCATCATCTTGTTGTTGAGATTAGAACCATTATCAGTAATGATTCTTTCAGGGACTCCATACCGGCAGATGATATCCCGCTTAATAAATCGAGCGACCACTTGTTTGGTGACATTGGTGTAGGAAGCTGCTTCAACCCACTTCGTGAAATAATCAATAGCAACTAGGATGAAGCGATGCCCATTAGAAGCTGTTGGCTCAATCTTTCCAATCATATCGATGCCCCACATAGCGAATGGCCACGGTGAAGACATGACACTCAACGGATTCGGAGGCACATGGACCTTGTCAGCATAAATTTGACACTTATGGCATTTACGGGAGTATTTGCAACAATCAGACTCCATGGTAATCCAATAGTATCCCGACCTCAATAATTTCTTGGCCATGGCATGTCCTCCAGCATGGGTACCAAAGGAGCCTTCGTGAACCTCCTGCATTAACATATCTGCCTCGTATCTGTCGACACACCTGAGCAGCACCATGTCAAAGTTCCGTTTGTACAACACACCATCCTGATTCAAGAAGAAACCTCCCGCCAGTCTTCTAAGAGTTTTCTTATCTTTACTGGATGCCCCAGCCGGGTATTCTTGAGCCTTCAGGAATTGTTTGATGTCATGGTACCAAGGCTTGTCATCTTCCCCATCACCAACTGCGAAGACATAAGCTGGTCTTTCAAGACGAGAGATCGAAATTCGAGGCACGAAATTTTCTCGACAAACTTTGATCATGGACGATAAAGTTGCGAGAGCATCGGCGAACTGGTTTTCGTCTCTAGGAACATAGCTCAGCTTTACCTTGGTAAAGAAGGTTAACAGCCTCCTGACATAGTCTCGGTAAGGGATCAAACGAGCTTGATGAACTAGCCATTTGCCATTGACCTGATTCACCACCAAAGCAGAATCTCCGAAGATCTCAAGGTTCTTGACTCGCAAGCCTATTGCCTCTTCGATCCCCATGATGCAGGCTTCATACTCTGCTTCGTTATTAGTGCACTCGAAGGTTAACCGAGCAGCGAGAGGTGTGTGGACTCCTTCTGGGGAGATAATAACAGCACCGACTCCACTCCCATTCATGTTTACAGCTCCGTCAAACATCAACTTCCATCTGGATTCAGGGTCAGGCCCCTCCTCCGGAAGTGGTTCTTCATGGTCTTTCGACCTGAGGAACATGATGTCCTCATCCGGAAACTCAAACCTCATGGGTTGATAATCATCAATCGGCTGCTGGGCCAAATATTCTGACAACACACTCCCCTTTATAGCTTTTTGTGAAGTGTATTGTATGTCATACTCCGTGAGTATCATCTGCCAACGGGCCACTCTTCCTGTCAAAGCCGGCTTCTCGAAGATGTATTTTACAGGATCCATCTTAGAAATTAGGAGAGTAGTGTGAGTCAGCATGTACTGTCTTAGTCGGCGAGCAGCCCATGCCAAAGCGCAGCAAGTTTTCTCGAGTAGTGAATATCGTGTCTCACAATCGGTAAACTTTTTGCTAAGGTAATAAATGGCGTGCTCTTTTCGACCAGACTCGTCCTGCTGACCCAGTACACATCCCATCGATCCTTCCAGCACAGTGAGATACATAATCAGAGGTCTCCCTGGCACTGGAGGCATAAGAATTGGTGGTTCCAACAAGTATTCTTTGATTCGGTCAAAGGCTCGCTGACAGTCTTCATTCCATTTAATGGCATGATTCTTCCTCAGAAGCTTGAAGATGGGCTCGCACGTGGCCGTTAGGTGAGAAATAAACCGTGCAATGTAGTTTAGTCTCCCTAAGAAACCACGCACTTGCTTTTCAGTCTTTGGCTCAGGCATTTCCCGAATTGCTTTCACCTTGGCTGGATCGACCTCAATTCCTCGTTCACTAACAATGAAGCCGAGCAACTTGCCAGAACGAACCCCGAAGGTGCATTTATTCGGATTTAACCTCAGTCTGAACTTTCGAAGCCTATCAAACAATTTTGCTAGGTTGACCAAGTGTTCTTCTTCCGTCTGGGACTTTGCTATCATGTCATCAACATAGACCTCAATTTCATGATGGATCATGTCGTGAAACAACGTCACCATTGCCCGTTGGTAGGTAGCTCCTGCATTCTTTAAACCAAACGGCATGACTTTGTAACAAAAGGTGCCCCAAGGAGTGATGAAAGTTGTCTTTTCCATATCCTCGGGAGCCATCTTGATCTGATTATAGCCTGAGAATCCATCCATGAAGGAGAACACGGAAAACTGAGCAGTATTATCGACAAGCACATCTATGTGAGGTAGAGGGAAATCATCTTTGGGGCTAGCCCTATTCAAATCCCTGTAATCCACACACATTCTGACTTTGCCATCTTTTTTAGGAACCGGCACAATGTTAGCAACCCATGGAGGATAACTAGTCACGGCCAAGAAGCCAGCATCAAACTGTTTTTGCACTTCTTCTTTTATTTTGATTGCCATGTCTGGACGTGTGCGCCTCAACTTCTGCTTTACCGGAGGACAACCTTCTCTGAGAGGTAGCTTGTGTACCACGATATCAGTGTCTAAACCCGGCATATCTTGGTAGGACCATGCGAAGACGTCAACGTATTCTCGAAGCATAGCCATCAAACGAGTCTTGACAGATTCTTCTAACGCAGCTCCGATCTTGACTTCTTTCTTGTCCTCTTCAGTACCCAAGTTTATCACTTCAACATCTTCCTCATGCGGCTGAATCATCTTCTCCTCCTGTTTGAGCAGTCTGGTCAATTCTTCGGGTAAATCACAATCCTCTTCACCTTCCTCATCGGCTTGATAAATCGGATTGTCGAAGTCGTACTTAGCCATAACAGGGTCGTCATTGATAAGATCCGGTGACGAGCACCTGCATGAATGATGATTCATGCAAGGCTTTAGCAACAACTTGAGAAGATGAGACACATTGCCATTTTTAAAACTTTTCTTTCTTTTTGAAAAACAAAAGTAAAAAATGAAAGACAGAGAACAACATGAATGAATGTGAAGCGTCAATTTTATTAATGATTGTGTTAATGAACAAATGAACCCTTACAAAGAGACACTATGCCCCGGGGTAAGACATAGTGCTTTAGTACAGGAAAATAGAAACACAAAATCATTACTCTTCAAAAGATGTTACTGAAATGAGCCTTTCGGATGTCCAGTTGCTAAGTTGAGCTCCTGGGACGGCAGGCCTAATCCATTCATCCAAGTCACAGTCACTATCAACAGCTTCATCCTGCACTGCGCTGATGTTCTCGTAGTTTACCATTCCCGCACTTGTGAAAGTGACAGGGCTCTGACAATCTTTAGCATTCGTTGCCGACGAGGATCCTCCAGGGTGATAACCAATCCCGAACATGTCCTTCTTCTCTGGCACTTCTACCGGGCTGCCCCAGCCCTCTCGGATCCCGGATTCTACCAATTCACGTGCTTGTTTATAGGAAGCTATGGAAACCACCTTCTTCGGTTCTTCAGAAGAATTTGCTACTGCAGATGCTTGCTCGGACTTCACAGGCTCAAAAGCTTGACAAGGGGTCTCGACTATTTCGCCATCCATCTCCACATATTTGAATGAGGCGAGATGACTAACGAAAATATCTTCTTCCCCGCTGACCGTCACAACTTGACCTTCCCAGACGAACTTTAATTTCTGATGAAGTGTAGAAGAAACTGCTCCTGCCGAGTGTATCCAGGGCCTTCCAAGTAAACAACTATATGCCGGCTGGATATCCATCACGTAAAACGTGGTATTGAATATTTGTGGACCTACCTTAATAGGTGTAACACCCCAAAATTTGCCCTCTTATTTATCATCAACCTCGAGCGATTCACGCTTCATTCTTGCATCATTCCGCATATCATCGCATCGCATTTGAAAAAATAAATAAATCATGCATCGTCCTTTGCATGAGGTGTATGGTCGATCGAGGCTTGGCAAACATGGGAGTTCGAGAGAAAATGATGTACCAAAAATAATCCACACCACTTTCAAGCTAACCCATTAAAAAGGAAGAATTCACCACTTTCCTCCCCTTTTCTTTCCGCTTTTCCTTCCACTTTCTTTCCACACTTCCTTTCATTCTTTCCATCTCATTTTTCCACTTCAATTCCACTCCATTTCCCTTGGAAACTTCCACCACCTTCCACCATCTTCTAGAGTATTCCAAGGAATGTTCTAGAGTATTCCAAGGAATATTCCAAGGAATATTCCATTTTTCAACCCTAACCCTAACTAACTTCCAAACCTAATTTTGGATCCCAAACCTATTTTTTGGGCCCCAAACCTCATTCCATTCCAAACCTAGCTCCAAGCCTAGCCTCTATATAACCTTTAATCACTTCAATGTAAAAGGTTCCCACCATTTTTTCCAAATTTTTCACTTCTTCCATAATCACTTTTTCTCTCTCACTTTTCCTCTCCCTTTCACCAAAGCTTTTTTCAAATAAGCTCTTCAAGTTTCACATTGAAACTTGAAGATCTTGAAGCTTAAGCCTCCAACCTCCATTAATGGTGGATCGTAGAAGAAGAAGCTAGTGATTTTGTTGAAGATTTCGGATTATCGGAAGCGCACCAAGGATTCAAGCTCAAGAACGCATTTATTTTGCGGTTTCTCGGTTTTCGGTTTTCTCTTCGATTCAAGCTTCGATACTTGCAACAATTACCGAAGCAATCCTCCGCTTCGTAGGTTGGTGATCTTAATCACTTCTTCTTTAAGTTATTCTCTTCATCTCGCCGTTTCGGCATTCTTTAAGTGCTTTTCGCTTTGCTTGAATTAATTCCGTCGATTATGTGTTGTTCGCATTTTTGTGATTTTTGTTGAATTAGTTTTAAAGTGTTAATAGATGTAGGCTAGCATGTGTAAAAAAAGCTCCGAATAAGTCGAAATTAGTGTTAGTGTGTTCTTAGGTGTTAGGGATCATTAGAAGTGAGTTGGTGGCCAAAAGCACTTATTTTAAAAGCTGTTTTTTCAATTCTGGTCAGTGTTAACCGGTTAACGCATATGGTTAACCGGTTAACACATGCGTTTTTGGCCAGTTTGCTTCTGTTTTAGGTCCGTTAACCGGTTAACCTATATGGTTAACCGGTTAACGCTGATGATTTTTGTGTTTTTGGTTCCTTGGATTGCTTAGCCCTAAGTCCTAGTGCCCCTAATGTTCATGCATGTTTAGGTAGTGATTTTAGGGAATTTTTGAATCCATTTCCAGTAGCTAGTTCCCCCATTTCGAGTCGTTTCGACACGATTCCGTTCATATCGCATATTATGTGTTTTTTGTGTTCTTTGTGTATGGCTTGAGTTCTTGCATATTGTTGCTATGTTCATGCATCATTAGGTATGTAATAATCATGTTGCATTCTGTTTTATATGTTGGCATTGCATTAAAACATTTTTTCATTTCCATTATGTCAAGATATGTTGCATTTCATATAATCATGTATGTATGTGCATTTGGTTGCATTTTGTTACATACTTTATCATATCATATGCACCAATTCAATTCTGAATTTTGCATTGAGTTTAGTTGAATCATATATTGCATGTTCATAATCAATAATCACCATGTTCAAATGCCATGTTCATATGCATGTTTAAGTACTACTTTGTGCATTACTTGTTGCATAATCTATGTGATTCATTCTTGCATAATCTTTCTAAAGGTTCATGTTCTTGCATTTATGTATGTCGATCCATGTTTAAATGCATGTTCATGATGAGATTAGTGCATTTTTCCTTGTGTTTGTGCATTAAAATATGAAAATAATCAATTCTGGATTTTGCATTCCATAGCTGCTTTTTGCATAAGTGCTGTAAAATACATGCTGTTTGTTGTAAATTCATGTTGTTTGTGACTTTTAACACCTGTTTTTGCATACATATAGGTGCTGTAAAAAGCTGTTGCATTGCATAGTGCATCTCATAGCTGTTTGTGCATTAAGTGTTGTAAATAGGTTGCTGAATTTTGCATTGCATTAGTTTTAGGTCCTTTAAACTATAGATTGAGTCTAGTTTAGGTCCTAGTTCCCGTAGGATTTAATTAGGTAATTTTGTTTGCCTTATTTTTATCATGTTTACCATGCTAACCTTTGTTTTGTAGGGAGGGCAAGGTATGTCTAAAAACCCTATCCTCTTTGGTATTTCTAATGCATTTAACTTGCACCATTTTGCCTTACATAATGTTTGTGCTTGTTAGTTTTTCCCCTTTTGGAACCAACTTAACTTCATTAGGAAGTAAGTTGTGTTCTTCTTCCTTTTCTCTTTTTTTTCTTCTTTTCCTTCTCCTCCATTAGGAATAGAAAACCTCATTAACCATAGGATCTCCCTTGTAAATAAATCAATAAAATTAGGGTGTGTCTTAGTTCCCATTAGATTTTCCCTTTTCCAACTTGAGTCATTCTCTTTCTCATCTCAAAAGAAAAGCAATAAAACACTTAATAAAAACCGAACAATCTTGTACGACACGAGACTTTGTTGCGGAGTGTTTATACGCGTCCTGTTTCGGGGCGAGGTGTAAATACTTCCCGCGATGGATAGGTCTTAGTACAAGACCGTTCACAAACAAATTCAAAACATTTCTTCTAAAAAACAACAAACCAAGAAGTCACGTCTTCTTTCTCATCTCATACTCTTCATGACTTGTCTCGACAGTTCAAACAGCGATACGGTAAACACCCTCGTGTCAGAGCCGGTAACACCTGAGCTAGAACTATGGCAACGTCATCCTAAAAAGCACAAACAAATAGTTCCCGCCTTAGTTAGGCGAACTACGTCGACTCTGATCCTCATTATCCCGATGAGGTACGTAGGCAGCGGGGTAGGGCCCGTTCGAGCACATTCTTTATTTTCCCTACATTTCCCCCTTTCTTTTCATTCTCATTTCAGTTCATTTCTCATTTTCCATTCCCTTTATTCCAGTAGCGGTTTTATTCAGCAGCATTCGTATTTTCTCACCCTTTGAAACAAAATAAGCAAGCGTGGATCCCGTCGGGTACGACGGACGATCTGGGGTGCTAATACCTTCCCAGGTCGTAACCGACTCCCGAACCCCGATCTTTGGTTCGCAAGGCCTCGTCCTTTTCCTTCTTCCTCAGGTTTGTGCAACATTACCTTTCCCATTCATTCGGGATAAAAATGTCTGGCTGGCGACTCTACCTTTCCGCGCCACTTTCGCGTTTGTACTAGGATGAAAATCCCGGGAGCGACAATAGGTAACTCCACCTCTCCAAATACCGATCTTCTTGATCCATCAAATGCCCGTACTACTAGATCACTGGGCCTTAGCACCACTCCATCATAGTCCAGCTTCATCAATGCCTTCTTAGGCAAGACATTCAGAGATGAACCAGTATCCACCAGCACGTGGGAGAGTACCGCACCTTTACATTCCAGAGAGATATGCAATGCCCGATTGTGAGCACGCCCATCAGAAGTTAAATCCAAATCTGTGAAAACCAATCCATGACTGGCATTAACGCTGGACACCACCGTTTCTAACTGGTTCACAGAAATATCCTGAGGCACGTATGCCTTGTTCAGAATATTTAAAAGGGCCTTCCTGTGAGAATCCGAACACATGAGCAATGATAAGATGGAGATCTTTGATGGCGTCTGCTGCAAGTGGTCTACAATCTTATAGTCGCTCTTCTTGATGATCCTCAAGAATTCTTCGGCTTCTTTATCAAAGGTGAGATCTGGATCAGCTGATGGAGTTGGATCATTGACAACTACAGGTTGCTTCCCTCTGACTCTAGCTTGGTCTTCGACAGTATCCCTGGATGGTATCACATTGCTTCTCAATGCTTCAGGCGCAAACAATCTTCCACTTCGAGTAAAACCCCCTACTCCGACATTCTCTACTTGAGCCGGGGTTATACTAGTCGTGGCCAATTCTTGCCTCTGGCCATTGTAATACACTTCACCACCGTAATGCCAAGGAACTGCTCTATCACTTTGGTACATTATGGGTCCAGCAGTAGTAATGGTTATTGGCGCCGCTCTGGCACGCGAAGGAACTTGGGATGGATCATAAAAGATAGTTACTGTAGATACTTCACTTTCTTTCACAATCTTGTCAAATTGCAGCACTCCTTCATCAATCATACCTTGAATTCCAGCCTTCAATCGTTTACAACCGTTGGTAGCTTCTGTGCATTCTAAACAATCATCCTTGCATCCGGGGAAAATGCCTTTCTTCAGCAAGCAAACCTTGATAGCAACCAATGAAGTCTTCAAGTCATCCACATCATCCACCAGATTCAATTTCTCCCCTTCACCAATTGCACCAACCGTGCTCCTGTGAGGAGGCATGGGATTTTCCAGTACATTAGGAGAGGGAGCGAAATTGATCGCTTTAGAATCCAACAAGTCCTGAACAACATGCTTCAATGCTTTGCAATTCTCAGTACTATGGCCGGGAGCTCCAGAATGAAACTCGCATCTAGCATTCGAATCATAACCTTCAGGAATTTGGCCTGGCCTCGGAGGCTGCAAGGTACGGAGCTGAATCATTTGAAGCTGCAGGAGATTCTTCAATAGTTGGGAGTAAGACATTGGTGGAGCTTCAATATGTCTATCCTTCGCCTTCTGGGAGTAGTACGGACGAGGGGGTCTTGGCTGATACCCCTGTGAGCGTTGCGGCTGTGGAGGTTGAACCCGCTGTTGAACTGGAGGAGTTGAAATAGTGACGGGGGCCACTTGCTGATAATATCCTTGGTGCATCATTCCTCTCTGTGCGTATATTGCTCCTGTTTCTCCTTCCCTCCTTTTCGCAAAGGGTTTCTTGGTACCAGACGCTGAAGCGCTTCCATTTTGAATCTTCCCCTGTTTGAGCCAGCTTTCGATTCTTTCCCCAGTCAGGATAATGTCCGAAAAACCACTTGAGGAACAACCAGCCAACCTTTCCATAAAATGCCCTGGGAGGGTATTCAAGAAAAGATCGACCATCTCTCTTTCCAATAACGGTGGTTGCACTCGGGCGGCCACCTCACGCCACCTCTGCGCATAGTCTTTGAAGCTTTCCGAGCTCTTCTGTGTCAAGCTTTGAAGTTGAGTACGGCTAGGTGCCATGTCAATGTTGTATTGGTATTGTCTGAGGAAGGCCTCTCCCAAATCCTTCCAGCTTCTGATAGAACTTCTTTCCAACTTCATGTACCACTCCAAGGACCCTCCAGAAAGGCTATCCTGGAAATAGTACATCCATAGTTTCTCATCTCGCGTGTGAGCCGCAATCTTCCTGTAGAAAGCCTGTAGGTGAGTTTTCGGGCAAGAGTTGCCGTTGTATTTATCAAATGCTGGTGGCCTGAACTTGTGTGGAATGACCACCCCAGGTACTAAACCCATATCTGACACGTCAATTCCCAAAGTATCCTTGCACTCTAAGGCCTTGACCTTCTCTGCAAGCACCAAGAAGTCATTGAGATTTCCGTCACCGCCGAAACCCATATCATTGTTGAAGTACTGGAATTGGTCTTCCTGCCTGTCCTGCACAGGAACATACGTAGCCATAGCTGGATCTGGAACATGAGGTCCACCTGTACCGTTGTTAGCATTGGGAGGAGCCCCTAGTCCATCGGAAGTAGTTGCCTGAGCATTGGTGTTAGGAGGAGTTAACCCTTGAATTGCATTTCTCAGCTCCTGCTGCCCCTGGGCCATCCCCTGCATCAGAGTCATAAATTCTGCCATCTTGGTATGGACATTGTTGAGTTCTGTCTGCATGGCGTCCATTGCTGTTCTTTGATTACTGCGGGTCGCGTACCGATGAGGAATATTTTGTCGAATGTACCGGGTCTTGGCGGCCCTCGCAATCTTTGCCTGATGAACACAGATAAATTAGACACCTCGAAGAAAAACCTGCAAAGACAAAGACAAAATGCAAATGATGCGTATGCAATGCAATGTGTTCCTTTTATTCCCGAGTATTTCCTGTATCCGGTCCTGGCATTAAGAAGATAAGAATTGGGAAGAAGACCCAAGTAATATCCAGACATAACGACGGCTGTGCAAAACTGGTGCTCATTACCCCGTGTCGGTGCAAATAACGAACAAGAAATCCGGAACAAATCAATCATATAAACTGGAGTTTGAAAATACAAAGTCCCCGAAGGGTGCCCATCACAATAACAAAAGTACATCACATATAAGGAATCCCACAACAAGCCTGTGGGTAATCCAAGTACAACAATATGAAATTACACATTAGGGAACTCTATATCCTTCAATCTCCAGCTAAGGCATTTGACGCTCTGGAACAGCTGAACCACATCTGGATGACCGGGCTCCTGGATGAGCTTCTGAATGAGGAGATCCCTCGTATCAGAAGAAGCGTGTAACTCCTCGATCTGCTGTAGAAATGCTGCTTCATTCTCCTTGCTTTGACTTGAATCGGCCTTCGACCTTTTCACATCAGCTCTCAACTTCAAGTCTTCAATCTCCTTTTGAGCTTCCCTCAGTGCCTGCTGACTTTCTGTTACGCGCCGGATACGATCTTCCTCTTGATAATAAGCTTTCCTGAGAAGTTCTTTCTGCCCATCTAAAGAATCCTGAAGACTTTTGACTTCCTGTTTGTGCTTGGCGTCTAACTCCTTTTGTTTCTTCAGATTTTCGTCCCATTTCTCCTGCCATAAAGTAACAGCTTCATTGGCTTCACTAAGATCCTTCTTCTCTCTTCGACGCTGGGCCGTCATATGAGTCTCAGCTAAACCCTTCTTTCGGAAGTAGAGCTCTCTATCCTCAAAGTCTTTCTGCTTAAGACGGACTATCTCTTCGGCTTGCTCAACTCTATCTTTCAATTGACGGTTCTGGATCATCAGCGCTTGACAAGAATTAAGAGCCTCTTGATTTTCAACCCTCAGTTGTTTAACCAAAGCCTCTAACTTCTGATATTCCTCCAAAGGCACCGTAGCAGGTGGCGGAGTTGGCACAGAAAAAGGAACTGGAGCCGCTTGAACCTCATTCTTTATCCAGGCTTCAAATTCAGGAAACATTCGATTGTTGCTCTTGCCCAGACATGCTATACCCTTCCTCTTAATCACCTTCCAGGACCCTGCAGCTTTTTGAACCAAAGGAAGATTGTCTTTCACCGGAAAGTAGAAGGTTTGGAATAATTCAGACTCATCAGGAACCTCCTTGAGCGCATACCCTAATTGTCTTCTTAATAGGATGGGATTGTAGTTAATACATCCTGATACCCCTAACAAAGGCACATTAGGGTAATTACCACAACTAGTAATGAAATTCTTTCCCTTCAACTTCAAAGTAAACCACCTGATATTTCCAGCAGACAAAGTACTCAGCTTCTGAGCCCAAGTAGAGTTAGGATCCGCAAAACTCTCAGTAGTAGGCAAGTGTCTCATAACCCATTTGTAGAATAAAGGAGCACAACATTTAACAAGACCTCCTCGCCTCTTCTCATTCTTGTAATGCACAGAATAATACAGATCACCCAAGAGAGTGGGCACCGGATTCTTCAACACAAACAAATGAATGGCATTCATGTCCACAAACTTGTCCATGTCAGCAAATAAAACTATCCCATACACAGATAACGCCAAGATAGCACAAACTGAATCCCACTGCTTCTCCACAGCACGTTCTTCAGCTCTCTTGACCAGAAACTCTAAGGAAAAACCAAGTACTCCTGCTTTGGTGGAAACCAGATTAGAAGACACCTCTGACGGACTCAAATAAAGAGCCTTAGCAATATCATCGTGAGTTGGTCTTGTCATCTCCGAGTTAAAAGGAAGCTGATCCTTGATTGAAACTCCCATAATCTCAGCATATTCTTCCAGCAAAGGACCTAACTGAAAGTCATGAAATGTGAAGCACCTAAGCCGTGGATCATAATACTGCAACAAAGTGTGAATGGCACTCCTCTGAGAACTATCCAAGTTGAATACCAGATCCAAAATATCTCCATACGTTTCCTTGAAGTAGCTCAAATGACCCGGGGTAATCAGAGACACCAATTGGTTGATCAGATCCATCTTAGTATCGAAGAATTTGTAGTGCACAGTTCTCTTTTTGACATCTTCCATTCTGAAGCAATAATATGGCCAGGAACCGGGAATAAATGTAGACCCTGAGAATAAAAGAAACACAAATGATTAATGATGATATGATGTTTATGCAAGACAAGGCATGTGATCAGTGAAGTGTCTGTGGTGTGCCAATCATATGATCAGGTGTCGGTGCACGGTCTCAAAATCCGGATATCACAATAATCATCCCTCTGATCCGGGGTCCATAACTTAAGAACCGAAATCCAGATCACAAAACTGAACCAAAGGCAAAGTGGGTATGTTGAAGGTACCAGGGTTCCTGCAAACCTGTAAACCCCTCCCAATCTCACGGGTGTGCTACTCGGGTCAACATCACGGACTCTCAAAGCCGAATAGCAATAATACGTTCACCATTTTCCGAGAAATGGCTCATGACCAAATCAGGGAATCGGTTTGGCATTATGTACTACTCAGGGAGGTCTCAGTTGGGTCCGGAAAAACAAGCATCCCTCACAAGTTTCCAGCTTCAAGCACTGAATCGAGAAACAATAGTACATTCATCCCGAAGGGTACAATACTATCGTCATACGAACAGTTTGCTTTAACTGAATTCCTATGAGAGAACCAGGCCATCCTATGCGAGTTCCCAATGGACCCTCGGATGCGAGTGGGTTTGCCAACAAATGTGGTCTGCCACTGTCATCACTGGAGAGGGTTGTTTCCATTAAGGTTCTCAATGATCGGTCCCCAGCTGCACATAACCATCAAGGTTGTATCCTGAAGTGGGGAAGAACCCCCACACAGAATAGTCCCAAGACAGTCGCAACCTGGGTGTGGAACACATCACCACTCATCATGTAACCATGCGAGCACAACGTGTCCACGCTAATCCTATGGTGCACTCAAGCCGGGTATTTGGCTTATCTCACAGCAACTCCCAACCCACAGAAAAAATGAAAACCAGCACAGCCAGACAGTCCAGTATAATATGATGCATGGAAAATAAAATACTGAAAGCGGTAAATAAATGCGATAAAGTAAAGCTGTAAAGTAAAACTGTAAATGAAAACAGTAAAGCTAAACTAAAGCACTCAGCATCAAACAGATAAACACCCAAAGAAACAAAACCAAACAGGCGCTAGGATTGACTCTACAAGGGAAACCGGAAGAATCAGGTTAAATCCCCAGCAGAGTCGCCAGCTGTCGCTCCCGGGATTTTCATCCTAGTACAAACGCGAAAGTGGCGCGGAAAGGTTAGAGTCGCCAGCCAGACATTTTTATCCCGAATGAATGGGAAAGGTAATGTTGCACAAACCTGAGGAAGAAGGAAAAGGACGAGGCCTTGCGAACCAAAGATCTGGATTCGGGAGTCGGTTACGACCTGGGAAGGTATTAGCACCCCAGATCGTCCGTCGTACCCGACGGGATCCACGCTTGCTTGCTTGTTTCAAAGGGTGAGAAAATACGAATGCTGCTGAATAAAACTGCTGACTGGAATGAGAATGGAAATGAGAAATGAAATAAGAAAAGAGAATGGAATAAAAGAATGGGGAAAATGTAGGGAAAATAAAGAATGTGCTCGAACGGGCCCTACCCCGCTGCCTACGTACCTCATCGGGATAATGAGGATCAGAGTCGACGTAGTTCGCCTAACCTAGGCGGGAACTGTTTGTTTGTGTTTTTTACAGCTGGAACTGCGTATGTCTATGCTCAGGTGTTGCAGGCTCGTCTGGTACGAGTGCGTTAACCGTCTTGCAAATGAGACAAGTAGTCGCGAGTTCGCGTTGTGAGTGAATGAGATGAGAAGAGAAGTTCCCGCAGGATAGTCGGGTATTATTTGTTTTTTGCTTTTATGAGTTTTGTATGAATTTGTTTGTGAACTGTCTTGCACTAAGACCTATCCATCGCGGGAAGTATTTACACCTCGCCCCGAAACAGGACGCGTATAAACACTCCGCAACAAAGTCTCGTGTCGTACAAGATTATTCGGTTTTTATTAATTAAGTGTTTTTATTGCTTTTCTTTTGAGATGAGAAAGAGAAAGACTCAAGTTGATAAAAGGAAAAAATCTAAGGGGGACTAAGACACACCCTAATTTTATTGATTTATTTACAAGGGAAATCCTATGGTTTGTGAGGTTTTTCTAATCCTAAAGATAAAAAGGAAAAGAAAAAGGAAAAAGGATGCAACTTACTTCCTAAGGAAGATAAGTTGGTCCTAACAATGGGGAATCCTACCAATCACAAATATGGAAGGAAAAATGAATAAAAAAGCCTAAAAGAAATGCATAAAAAATAAAGGATAAAGTGAAGTAAACTTACCTCAATCTTCCCCACTACAAAACAAATGGTTAGTGTGCATTTTATATTAAAGAATAAGGCAAACACACATTAATTAAATCCTAATTAAACTTGGACCTAAACTAGACTCAATCTATAGTTTAAAGGACCTAAAACTAATGCAATGCAAAATTCAGCAACCTATTACAGCCCCTATTACACAAACAGCCATGAAAACAATGCAAGATACAACCAGCTTTTTACAGCCAGCATGCAACATGAAACAGTAGGTGTAAAAAGTCAAATGCAGCATGTACACATAACAAACAGCACACATTTTACAGCACTTATGCAAAACAACAGCTATGAAATGCAAAATCCAGAATTGCTTATTTTCATTTTTTAATGCACAAAATCAATTAAAATGCACTAAACACATCACAACCATGCATTTAAACATGGATCAACATACACCAATGCAAGAACATGAACATTAGATTATTCAAGAATGCATCATGTGGATTATGCAACAAGTAATGCAAAAATGAATCTCATGATCATGCATATGAACATGATGATCTTTGATTATGAATATGCAACATGATTACTCAACAAACATAATGAACCCAATGCAAAATTCAGAATTAAACTTATGCAAATGCTATGATCAAGCATACATCAAATACCATCAAATGCACATACACATGATTATGCAAAATGCCACATACATCAATCATAATGCAAAATGATTTAATGCAATGCAAGCATGTAAAAACAGAATGCAACATGATTATTACATACCTAATGATGATTGAACATAGCAACAAAAATGCAAGAAATCAAAGTATGCACAAAGAACACAAAACATGCCTATTATGCGACATAAACGGAATCGTGTCGAAACGACTCGAAACGGGGGAACTAGCTACTGGAAATGGATCCTAAAATTCCCTAAAATCACTACCTAAACATACATGAACATTAAAGGCACTAGAAAGCAAGATTGAGCAATCAAAGAAACCAAAAAACACAAAAATCATCAGCGTTAACCGGTTAACCATATGGGTTAACCGGTTAACGGACCCAAAACAGAAGCAAAATGGCCAAAAACGCATGTGTTAACCGGTTAACCCTATGCGTTAACCGGTTAACACTGAACAGAATTGAAAAAAAGCTTTTGAAAAAAGTGCTTTTGGCCACAAACTCACTTCTCGGGATCCCTAACCTACCTAGGAACATGATAACGCTAATTTCTACTTATTCGGAGCTTATTTACACATGGTAGAACCTATAGTCATTAACACCTTAAAAATACTAATTCAACAAAAATCACAAAAATGCAAACAACACATAATCGAACGGAATTAATTCAAGCAAAGCGAAAAAACACTTAAAGAATGCCGAAACGGCGAGATGAAGAGAATAACTTAAAGAAGAAGTGATTAAGATCACCAACCTACGAAGCGGAGGATTGCTTCGGTAATTGTTGCAAATATCGAAGCTTGAATCGAAAAGAAAACCGAAAACCGAAAACCGCAAAATAAATGCGTTCTTGAACTTGAATCTTCGTGTGCTTCCGATAAGTCGATAATCTTCACAAAATTCAGTAGCTTCTTCTTCCACAATCCACAAAATCAATGGAGGTTGGAGGCTTAAGCTTCAAGATCCTCAAGTTTCAATGTGAAACTTGAAGAGCTTATTTGAAAAAGCTTTGGTGAAAAAGGGAAAATGGAGGAAAAGTGAGAGAGAAAAAGTGCTTGTCAAAGAGTGAAAAATTGAAAAATGGTGTGGGAACCCCTCTTGGTTTGGATGAAAATGATTTAAATAGGGACTTAGGCTAGGAGCTAGGTTTGGGTTTGGGGCCCAAAAATTAGGTTTGGGATCCAAAATTAGGTTTGGAAGTTAGTTATGGTTAGGGTTGGAAAAAGAGAATATTCCTTGGAATATTCCTTGGAACCTTCCTTGGAATATTCTAGAAGATGGTAGAAGGTGGTGGAAGGTGGTGGAAGTTTCCAAGGGAAATGGAGTGGAATTGAAGTGGAAAAATGAGATGGAAAGAATTAAAGGAAGTGTGGAAAGAAAGTGGAAGGAAAGGTGGAGGGAAATGGTGAAACTAACTACCTTTCAAATGATTTTTCTTTGATTTTTTTCATGATTCCTCCATCATTTCTTGATCAAATTTGAACCATAGGATAATTGTAACCCTAATTTCATGATCTCGATCTCAAAAGTCCGGAGTCGATCCCTTTTTACCTAGCTCGATCGCCTTTTCTCCAATTTCTCGATTTTCCGCCGTCCGGCCAGTCGAACCCCTTCCAAAATGAATTTGTGGACGAGATTTGAACCCTAGGCACTTGACATCGTATATAAGTCAAAGAAATCCACTTCGACTCAAAAATTTATGCGGAAACCCCGTAGAAATGAAACCCTAGTTCGGCCCTTTTCCCTCAAGAAGTATTGCACTGCTTGCCTCCTTCAACCAAACCAAAACTTTCCATGACTTGTGGCTTCAAGTGAAGACTTGTGGGATATTGTGAACCCTTTGCACAAGGTTGAGAAGCTTTGTGGCCCTTCGGTAGCCTCTTCATAACTTTCGGTTGCTCCGATCACTGATCACATACCCATGCCTCGGCTATGCTATATATAATGCAATGCTTTTGGTTATTTTATGAATCCATATATGCAAAATGCTATGCAAAATGTTGAGGAAATGAGAGGGCAAATTTTGAGGTATTACAATCACACTGCACCTTTTGGTTTTGAAAATGATTGAATATTAAACATGTATGAAGCTTCTGAAATTTCTGAGTAATTTTCCGTTTTGCTTCGAATCTTGATGTTCATGTGAAATAAATGATTTTTGTTGGCTGAATCTTGTTTAGAATGAGTTAGGGATCATTTCTGGAGAGTTTGGTGAGTTTATTTTACGAATTGAGAGAGTTAGCAAGTTTGAGTGGCCGGAGAAGATGACTGGAACACTGTTCCGGTCACCTGAAAGTGTTTAGGGCATAATTAAGGTTAGCTGAGTAATTAGGTTGAGTTTGAATGAGGGCCCTTGGATCTTCAGTTCCCGCGTGAGATGAATGGACCAGATCATTTCATTAGTTATTAATTAGGATTAAATAAATAATTAATTGAGATTAGCTGGATTTGAATTCAGGTCGTAGGATCACGCGCCAAGTCAACCTAAATTTCCCTAGAATCATTGTGAACCACTGGATGCGCATACTTTTATTTAATTCAGATTTTAATTCAATTTTTCTTATTTATTTTGCATGATTTATTTAAAATAGATAGAAAATCCCAAAAATATTTTTATTCTGTATTTTGATTTAAAATAATTCTCTTAACCCAAAAATATTTTTATTTTTATTTTTCAAATTAAAAAAATCATTTTTTAAACATTTAAATGTTTATTTTAATTAATTAATGAAAATTAATTAATTAAAATATCATTTAGGTTTCTAAAAATTCCCAAAAAAATTATATTGCATCTTCAATCATTTAGAGACATTGTCATACCATCCACACAAATTTCTTTTTGGTTTTGAACCATTTTTGATAATTTTCTTGAATTTAGGGTTCATAAAATTCACATTTTAGAACCCTAACTTCAAGAATTCTTTTCTGCCTAACCAAGAATGGTATGACAATGATTCTTTTTGAATTGATCTTCATTTGACATGTAGTTTCTAGCATAATTTTGTCACAAATTTCTTCTGCCTTTTTGAATTGATTTGCATTTTTTCCCTTTAGGTACCTTAAAACCCTAGATAACTTAGAAAAATCATAACTTCCTTAGGGTTAGGAGTTAGGTCTTCTCCTTTGGGGTATGAAATCATATGGGGTTAGGGTTCTTTTAATTTCATTTTCAATTTTTTATCTTGTCATTTGCTTCTATTTTAGAGTTTTGCATCTCATGTTGCATCAAAACCCTAATTTATCATCTTCCTTTGCATACCTCTTGCATGTGCTTGCATTCATGAACTTGCCATGACATTTCTTGCATCCACATGACTTCTAAGACATCTTAGGACACATTAGACTCATGCTTGATCATTTCTTCATCCGTTTTCCATGTTATGCATTCATTCCATTTCATGTGCTTTCATGTACTTTCATGCCTCTTTAATACTTCATTTGCATTCTCATCACCTGTATGATCATTCATATCTCTTGATATACATTTGCATCATCTCTTAGCATCATTAACATCATGAACATGCTTCTGGTTTTGGTTTGCATCCTTGCATTCATTTCATTTTCACTTCATTCTTTCTTTTATGCTAACTTTTCAGGTGGTAAGTGCTTTGAGAAGTGAATTTGCCTTCACTTCTCACAATCTCTTCTCATCTCTCTTATGCATTCATTGCTTCATTTTGTATTTTTCTTAGAGTGAGCTTGCTCATTCATGCTCCTTCTTCACTTTCATTCTTCAAGCAACTTATCTTCTTAAGTGAAGTAAGTTGACTTTCTTCTTATGCTCCTCTTCCTTTCATTTGCTTCTTCCTTGGTGGCTCTTCTTGAAGATCTCTTACAAGCCTCATAAACCCTAGGAATACCAAAGCATGTTAACAATTAGGGTTTGATTAGTCTCCCCATTAGTTTTACCGTTGTGTAATCTTTTGTGTCTCTTTTCTCATCTCATAATCAGAGACTAAACCTTCAAGGTTTTAAGGCTTTGTGATTAAAGTTATGCCTGCATCCTTCTCTTAGGATGGAGTGTATAACTTTAATCCTAAGTGATAAACCCTTAATGTGTTTAAATCTCTTAATTAATCCATCTAATAATCACTAAGACATCAAGCTTGTAACTTGGGCCTTGCATTAGGGTTCTAATTCTTCCTTAATTGGTTAAGAAGGACTAACCCTAGTGTTAATGGACAAGTCCTCCTCAAGTTGTCTTAAAAATCATAAAATTCACTTCTTAATCTTACCATTAACTAAAATCCACTTTAATAAAGGCTTTGTTTTGTCATGAGGTTAATCCCTAATCATGGATTAAGTTGAGGTATCTTCCCCAGCTTAAATGTTCTCATCTATCATCCTTCTATTAGGATGGTGTAATGAGTCCATTAAATCTTTGATTATGGCTTAAACTCATTACTTAACACTAAACAAAAACTCCAAAAACATCTAAATAATCACAAGTAGGTTAATGATCTTAATCCTACATCATGGTAATTAAGTTTGAGGTGTTTACTTCATACTTAAGGTATTCTCATTACCCCTAATCAAAGGGAGGATGTGATGAGTTCACTAACCCTTGGTTTAGGCTTAAGCCCATTGACTTATGAAAAACACAAAAAGCAATAAAAGATTGAAAACATCAAAAACAAACAATAATCGTCTCCTCCGAGATTCTTTTCTCACCTCTTTCACTCACAAACGAGAACTTGCTTCTTCCGTCTAATGCAAGACAGTTTGCACCTGAACCAGACAGGTCATACACTTGAGCATAGATAAGCAAGCAGTTCACAAGTCAATTTAATTCAGTCTCTTTGAGTCGAACTACGATGTTCTGACTTCCTCATTGCACGAGAGGATATGTAGGCATAACTTAACTATTATCGAACAAAAGTCTCTGTATATTCCCCCTCTTCCAGCATTATTCTTTAAGCCTCATTCCTGAGCATTTTTCACTTCACATCTCTTTTACACTGGCACTTGTACATTCTTTTTCCAGCTTTTGCACACAGATAGCACTGACACTACCCCTTTAAACACAAACTTTCAAGCGTGGATCCCGTCGGGTACGACGGATAATCTGGGTGCTAATAACTTCCCAGATTGTAACCAACCCCCTTTCCCAGTTTCTCTGGTTCGCGACCGTCTTATCCATCTCTTCTTAGGTTTATGCAGCATTACCTTTCCTTCGGGATAAAAATGCCTAGCTGGCGACTCTCTTCAGTTCATCTTCATGTTCACTCTCTTTCGCCGACCGTTCGCGTCTATACCCCGTCTGACCAGGTGTCATTTGGTGGGAGCGACAGCTTGGCGACTCTGCTGGGGAACCTTATACTGCAACCAGGGCTTCTGGTTCTTTTTGTGGGTTCCTCCTAGCGCTTGTTTGATTTGTGTTTACGGGGGAGTTATGTGCTACTTATGCTTATTTATTTGCTTTATTTATTTCTTTATGTACAACTTTATTTACTGCTTTCTTTACAGTTTTTTATACATCATACTGTCATTATCATTGCTGGATCTGGCTTCTGTTTTGGTGGGTGGGGTTCCATTGAGTGATTTAAGGTCCTATACCTGGGACCTGAGTGACACCTAGGCTAGAGTGGCTTCATATTCTTTCCCATTCCATTTCGGTCTGGTGCGGGAATATGAAACACGGTTCAGATGTGGGTTTCTTCTTGAGAACTCTGTGCTACAGATTTCCTGTAGTGCTAGGGCTATCTGGGAAGCCTGCTAAGTCTGGATGACCTTTATTTTTGACCTTCAGAATCTGGGGTGAATTAGAGGAGGATCCTTTATGGTTATTATAAACACTGTACCTCCGGGTTAGAAGTGTTTACACTTCTCATAACTGATCCAAGTATGAGGATCCTTGTTCTAAAACACTACATGTGAGGGGGTTGGGTTGTTTACAGGTTTGCAGGAACCCTTGGCCACATCATACCCTGTTACTATATTGTTTAAAGAATACTTCACTTTGGACAGTTCTTGTGATTAACCCTGGATATGTGACTCTTTATTTGAGTCCCCCACCTTGGTTACTGGATTTCTGTACCTCCATCCGGACCTTTGAACATACATGGACCTTATACCAAGACAGATAATCAGATCCAGCTCTTGATCACAACCCTTGCATATCATTTGCATACATCATCATTGCATCATTTAACATTTGTTTATTTATTTTTCAGGGTATCCATCATATCATATTTGGTTTGGTTTTGACCCCTTCTGTTGCTTGGACCTCTGCTTCAGTTATCTCCCTCAGCACCTGCATCAGTCTACCAGAGACTCACCTTCAGCTTCTCAGTCTGTGATCTTCATCAGCTTATTCTCAGTTTCTTCATCAGCACTCATGGATACTCCAAGGAAGAGCAACATATCTTACCACTTCTTTGAGCCCACCTTGACTGGTATCAGGAAGGTCCAGTCCCTTATCACACCTGACCACATCCCACTGTTTAGAGAGCACTATGGGGGTATTTTGGACATGGTCATGGATCTTGATTCTTCTCAGAGGAGCATGATCCACACATGCTTGCAGTTTTATGACCCTCCACTCAGATGCTTCACCTTTCCTGATTTCCAGTTGGGGCCTCTGTTGGAAGAGTTTTCCTTGTTGATTGGAGTGCCTATCAGAGGAGGGATCCCCTTTAACCCAGAGATGACTGCTCCCAGAAGTGAAGAGATAGCAAGGACATTGCATTTGGAGCCTGCCCTCATTGAGCAAAACATGACAACCAAAGTTGGGATTCCTGGCTTGCATCTGGACTTCTTGATTTCTCAGGCCACCCTGAAGGCTACATTGGGAGAATGGAAGGCAGTCTGTGCACTTTTAGCCCTCAGCATATATGGAGTTATATTGTTTGCAGATGAGCCCAAATTTGTGAGTAAGAATGCCATCCACTTGTTCCTGCTGAGGAACCCAGTGCCTACATTGCTAGGGGATTTTTACTACTCCATCCATCAGAGAAATGAAAAGCAAAGGGGGAAGCTAGTCAGATGATGTGCTCCTCTGTTCTACTTTTGGCTGCTCAAACACTTTCCCAAATCAGATGCCTTCTTGAACCCCCATCAGCATAAGAATTGGGCTAAGAGGTCCATTGCCTTAACATCAGATGATATCAGATGGTGCACTCAGAGCACCAAAGGCAAGGATATTATTACCAGCTGTGGGCAATACCCTAATGTGCCTCTAATAGGAGTAAAAGGTTGCATCAATTACAACCCTTTACTGTTTAAGAGACAATTGGGATATGCCTTAGTTCATCCTGCCAGAGGACAGGATTTAGCTGAGACTCTATACTGTGAGATCCAATCTGGCACTGCTGTTGTCAGGCAAGCTGCCTGGGCTTGGGACAACATCCAGACCAAAGGGACAACCATCCTTGGAAGGTGTAACAATATTGCTTCAGCCCAGTACTCTGACTGGTCCCGTACTAGAGCTCAGATCACCAGGATGCCTTTCACCTTGGAAGACACACCTGGACCTTCTACAATATAGCTGAAAGAGAGGAATAATCAACTATCTGAAGCCCTAAAGAAGACTCTCTGGGAGAGGAATGACGGTCGTCTGGACATTGAAAGATTGGAAAGGCTCAAGACTGAGCATCTGACCAAGATTGAAAGGACAAATGACTACATAAGGAAAGCAAGAGCAGGAGAGCTGGTTTTGAAGAATGCCTGCAAGGAGGCCAAGATTCAGAAATCTAGGGCTGAGCATTATCTGGAGGAAAGCCAGGATAGGTGGATCAGGATCACCGAAGCCCGTGCACAAGAAGACCAGAAGACTCAGGCCAAGATTGAGCAGCTGGAGGCCAATGAGAAGAAGAAGCAAGAAGCTTTGTTGGCAGCTCAAAAGGAGATATCAGAATTGAAGCTCCGAGCAGGGTTAAAGAGATCAAAGGATCAGGACAAGCATAAGAAGCTGACTAATGCCATTGCTACCATGAACTTCCTCATTAGGACTATTACAGAGCATCCAGCTGGTCCAGTGACGGAGGCCCTCTTGAAGGAAGTCAGGGAAGATGACTTTGGATTGGATGTCTGATTCCTTTTGCTTGTATTTCCTTTCTTTTGATGTACTTTTTTCCTTTTGGTTGTTGTATTTTTGACCCACCATGGGCATGTATTGTAAACAAACTATGTATTTTCATCATTTGTAATATATCAGTTTGTTTTATTTTGGTGGGCTTTCTCTCAACATCATCAAGCATCTCCTCGAGGTCTGGAAAGGTCAAAACCAAGAACCAAACCGGATACCTTGGAAAACAAATAAGCATACTAACATTTTCTTTGTTTTGTAGGTTTTTGTTTGTTATTTGTTTCTCACATTGTTGTGGTTTCAGGAAACATTGCTCTTCGTAGAGTGTTCCCTGTCAACCGAACGCACCAGTACCCAACGCGAAACAACCTTCCAGGAATTCAGATGGATCAGGTTCAGCAGGACCTGAATGAAGTAAGAAATCAAATGGAAAACGAAAGGGTCGAAATGAGAAACCAAATGTCCCAGTTTATGGCTGTGATGACTGGCTTAGCTCAGAGCCAGGAAAGGCTGAGAGAGCTGGTGGAAAGGCAGACACCTGAAGAGCCCCACCTTGGAACAGGAGGAACTAGCAATAATGAACGCAGGCAACCTCGCATTGACCCACCAGAGTTCAGGCCCCATTTGAACCCAAATGTTAATATCCCAAGGAATATTCAAGGAAACACTGCTGGAGGCAGGATCTTGCAAGAAGATCCTCAGGAGGAGCAGTTCATAGTTATTGGGGCTGGGGATGAGGTGTATGACCGAAGACTGGATGAGATTGCTGAAAAGCTAAGGTCCTTGGAATTCTAGAATTCTTTAGGCTTTGACGTAATGGATATGGGGCTGGTAGATAGGGTGAGGATTCCCCACAAATTCAAACCCCCATGCTTTGAAAATTATAATGGTACCTCCTGCCCGCGTACTCATCTGCAATCCTTCTTAGGGAGACTCAAGGCTTATACCATGGACGAGAAGTTATGGATGTTCTATTTTGAGGACAACCTAATTGGGGCATCAAGAGAACGGTATTCGCATTTGACAAGGGCCACTATAAGATGTTGGAAAGACTTGGCCGAAGCCTTCATCCGGCAATACCAGTACAACCTAGACATGGCCCCCAATAGAACTCTTCTAATGGACATATCTCAGTCTTCAAGGGAAAGCTTTTGGGATTATGCTCAGAGGTGGAGACAGCTTGTTGCTGCTGTCCAACCACCCATGTCTGAAAGAGAACTGGCTGACATGTTTATCAACACCTTACAGGGAACTTATATTGATAGACTTGCTGCTTTCTCTTCCACCAGTTTTGTCGATGTAGTTATAGCTGGTGAGAGAATTGAGAGTCTTTTGAAGATGGGCAAAATCTCTGACAATGGTGCAAGCTCTTCCAACAACCCCAGAAAACCTTTTTTACGACCCCGAAGGGCAGGTGAAACAAATGTTATTCATGCAGGCAGGGGAAAACCCCAGTATTCTCACAGAACAATAGCAGCCGTTACCATCCTGGCTCCAGCTCCACAACAACCACTTTTCCCTCAACAACAACAACATCACTATCAACAACAATCTCATTTTCCACAACAAAGAACATACAACAATAACAACAACAACCAACAGCAGCTCCCCTTTCAACAGAGGCCATCTCAGGCAAATAGGGTGATTGATCCCATCCCTATGCCTTATGCCGCTCTACTGCCACAACTCCTGAAGCTTAACCTGGTTGAGTTAAGGATGTTGGCTCCGTCATATCCTCTCAACCTCCCGAAGAATTATGATGCTAATGCTAGGTGTGCCATCCACTCCAACGCGCCTGGCCATAATACCGAGAAATGTAGAGCCTTGCAAATGAAGGTTCAGGATTTGGTCGATTCCAAAGCTCTTAATTTCGCACCTCCTCCAAATGTTAACAGAAATCCTATGCCTAATCATGGTGGACCCAGGATTAATGCTATAGAGGAAGATCAACCATCTGCACTGATTGACAATGTTGCACAGATTCGAACACCGTTGGCAGAAGTCAAAGCTCAACTCCTGAGATGCCAGGTGTTCCCAGGCTGTGAGGCCTGCTGCGAATTGTGCAAGACTTCTAATAATGGTTGTGAGAGGCTAAGGCTTGGCATAGACGGCCTTATCAAAGATGGAATTTTGAAAATTACCACAACGACATCTACAACATCAACAACTCCTTCTTCAGCAACAATAGATCCTCCTACAACATCAACAATTCTTTCTTCAGCAACAATAAATCCTCCTACAACGGCAACAACTATCATTTCCACTGATTCATCCACAATTCCAGCAATCACTCCATCCATTATTTCAACAGATCAGAGTTTAGCAACATTTACTTCTACAACACCAGCACCCATTTTATCAACGGAAACACCTACAACACCAGCAAACATTAATGAAGATGTCTCATCGGTCACGATCTATTATGACCCAACAAATGTTCATCCCAACAACAATTTCCAACAACAAACTGCAACACCTCCTGTCAGATCTCCAGTCACAATCTATTACGACCCGCATACCATCACAGTTCCTTCCGCTGCAACAATCAGTCTGGTCACCATTATGGTGCCTGGACCTGTTCCTTATGAAAGCAGTAATGCCATACCTTGGCACTACGGTTCTGATCTCTACTGCGACGGAAAGAAGATCACTCTATATTCATCAACCTCTTCACCACAAGTTGACAATGTTGGGGGAGGCGGAGGCTTCACCAGAAGTGGACGCCTTTTTGCCTCACAAATACCAAGACCCAATGCTGAAGCAGAAGCTGCTGCTAAGGAAAAAGGGAAGAATGTGGTGCTTGAAGAGCCAACTGTTAAAGAAACTCCGAAGACGTCTTTTGAGCAAGAGGTGGACGAGTTCATGAGAATAATCAAAATGAGTGATTACAAAGTAGTGGACCAGATTCATCAGACACCCTCTAAAATCTCTATATTATCATTGTTAATATGCTCCGAAGCCCATAGGAATGCATTGTTGAGGGTCCTGCACGCATCCTACGTGCCGGAAGAGATTACGGTTAATCAGCTGGAAACAGTGGTAGCAAATGTTAACACCAGTCATGGACTGGGCTTCACAAATGTTGATTTAACGACAGAGGGACGCAATCATAACAAGGCTTTACATATCACCTTAGAATGCAAAGGTGTTGATCTTTCTCATGTACTGGTGGACACTGGGTCTTCGCTCAATGTCCTCCCAAATAAAGCCTTGGTGAAGCTGGAGTATGATGGTTTGGCATAACGTCCAAGTAACTTGGTGGTGAGAGCATTTGATGGCTCTAAGAGATCAGTTCTTGGAGAGATTGATCTACCTATGATGATTGGCCCACAAACCTTTAAAACTACTTTCTTCGTGATGGACATACAGTCGGCCTACAACTGTTTGTTGGGTAGACCCTGGATTCACGCCGCTGGCGCTGTTACATCTACCCTTCACCAGAAATTAAAATTTGAGTGGGAAGGCCAAATCATCACAATTTGCGGGGAGGCAGATATTTTCGTTAGCCAGCTGGCTACTTACAAGTATATAGAGATGGAGCGGGAGATCCATGAGACTATGAGTCAGGGGTTTGAGGCCCTCAATATCAATGAAGCAACTGCTGTGTCTGGAACTTCCATCACTTCATATCAACAAGCCCGGAAGGTTGTTGAAGAGGGTACCGCTCAAGGCTGGGGCAAGTTGCTGCCAGTAGAAAAGAAAGAAGACAGATTCGGGTTGGGTTACAGACCAACTCGACAAGATCAACCGGAGGCTGCAACAGAGCCCAAATTTGTCAGTGGGGGAATGCTTACCCCAGATGCTGTGAATAGTCTGGAAGATGAGGAAGAAGACGAACGCAGCCTGGAAAGCTGGATACGTCCAAAGATCCCGAGGAACCAAGTCTCTAACTGGTCTTCCCAGGAAATTATAAGAGTTACTCCCGCAGAGTAATTATTATTTCCTGTCTTTTAAGCATGCATCAAGTCCTACATCTTGCCCAAGATTTCAGGACTCATTTTGTAATCGGGCCATCTTGTATTTTGTGCAAACAATCAATTAATGAATATCAGGACATCTTTTGCAAACGAATCTCTTTTTTCGCTCACTGTTTTTCATTTTTCATTTTTTTATACAAAACAATAAAATGGCAATGTTTTCAAAATAATAACAACTTCATTTTCACTTTCGCTAAAACAAGATAAAACTGATCACTAAAATGAACAAATCTAAACCCTTGCAAAGAGTGCCCTCCAGATTGCACCGACAACAAAACTGCTATGACTTCGTATGACTTCGACAATCCGATTAATCAAGCCGATGAAGGGGTTGAAGAAGATTATGAGCTACCTGAAGAACTAGCCAGACTGTTAAGACAAGAGGAAAAGGTTATCACTCCTCATCGGGAGGAAGTTGAGACAGTTAATCTTGGTACCGAAGAAGACTTGAAAGAAGTGAAAATCGGGGCCCATCTGCAAGATTCAGTGAAGGAACAACTTATTGACATGCTGCGAGAGTACGTTGATGTCTTTGCTTGGTCCTACCAAGACATGCCAGGTCTAGATACTGACATTGTTATGCACAAGCTGCCACTAAAAGAAGATTGTCCTCCCGTGAAACAGAAGCTACACCGTACTCATCCGGATATGGAAATGAAGATTAAAGAAGAGGTATAAAAACAGTGGGACGCCGGTTTCCTTGTTGTGACTAGTTATCCGCCGTGGGTTGCTAACATTGTACATGTGCCTAAGAAGGATGGCAAAGTACGGATGTGTGTGGACTACCGGGATCTGAATAGAGCTAGCCCGAAAGATGACTTCCCATTACCTCACATTGATGTATTGGTCAACAACACGGCTCAGTTCTCGGTATTCTCCTTCATAGATGGATTTTCAGGATATAATCAGATCAAGATGTCACCTGAAGACATGGAGAAAACAACTTTCATCACACCCTGGGGTACATTCTGTTATAAGGTAATGCCGTTTGGACTGAAGAATGATGGTGCCACTTATCAACGGGCTATGGTAACATTATTCCACGACAGGATCCACAAAGAAATTGAATGTTATGTGGATGACATGATTGCCAAGTCCCTCATAGAAGAAGACCATCTGGTAAATCTGCTGAAACTGTTCAAGCATCTGAGGAAGTACCAGCTGAAGCTAAACCCCAACAAATGCACATTCGGGGTACGTTCTGGTAAACTGCTGGGGTTCATTGTAAGTGAAAAAGGAATTGAAGTTAACCCTGACAAAGTCAAATCCATTCAAGAGATGCCTGCACCAAAGACTGAAAAAGAGGTTCGGGGGTTCCTAGGTAGATTGAACTACATATCACGGTTCATATCTCACCTTACTACAACCTGCGAGCCCCTGTTCAAGTTGTTAAGGAAAGAATAAGCGGTCAGGTGGAATGAAGACTGCCAGAAGGCTTTTGACAAAATCAAGGAGTACTTACAAGAACCTCCAATCCTTATGCCTCCAGTTGAAGGAAGACCTCTAATAATGTACTTGACAGTATTAGAAGGATCAATGGGGTGTGTGTTGGGCCAGCATGACGAGTCTAGTCGAAAAGAGTATGCAATATACTACCTAAGAAAAACGTTTACCGACTGTGAACAACGTTATTCACTGCTCGAGAAAACTTGTTGTGCTTTAGCGTGGGCTGCTCGCCGACTAAGATAGTATATGCTGACTCATACTACCTTATTGATCTCAAAGATGGACCCCGTCAAGTACATATTTGAGAAGCCAACACTTACCGGAAGGGTTGCAAGATGGCAAATGATTCTGACAGAATATGACATTCAGTATACATCTCAAAAGGCCATCAAGGGCAGTGTACTGTCTGACTATCTGGCTGAGCAACCCATTGATGATTACCTGCCTATGAGATTTGACTTCACTGATGGAGCCATCATGTTCCTGAAAGCAAAAGATCATGAAGAGCCTGTTCACACTGAAGGGCCTAACCCAGAAGAAGAATGGACAATGATGTTTGATGGGTCTGTTAATATGAATGGTCGTGGAGTTGGTGCAGTGCTCATCACACCTAAGGGAGTTCATATGCCTTTCTCGGCAAAACTCACCTTTAACTGCACTAACAATGAAGTTGAATATGAAGCTTGTATCATGGGTCTTGAGGAAGCCATTGACCTCAGGATCAAGACTTTAATGCTATTCGGAGATTTAGCTTTGGTAATCAATCAGACCAACGACAAATGGTACACCCACCAAGAGCATTTGATTCCATACAGAGACTACACGAGGAGATTACTTATTTTCTTCACTACAGTCAAACTTGAGTATATCCCTTGAGATGAAAATCAGTTTGCAGATGCTCTGGCTACCATTTCCTCCATGATCAAAGTTCAAGCTGCAAACTTTGTGCCTCGGATATCAGTATCCAGACTTGACAGACCAACATATGTATTCTCCGTGGACATTGCTAAAGATGACAAGCCTTGGTTCCATGACATCAAGTGCTTCTTAGAGGATCAAACATACCCACCTGGGGCATCATCCAATGATAAGAAGACTTTAAGAAGGTTAGCTAGTAATTCTTCCTGAATACTGATGGTTCCTTGTACAAAAGAAACATTGACATGGTACATCTCAGATGTGTTGATAAGACAGAAGCAGACTTGCTGATGCACGAGGTGCATGAAGGATCTTTCGGTACCCATGCTGGAGGACACGTAATGGCTAAAAAGTTGTTAAGATCAGGTTACTACTGGATCACGATGGATGCAGACTGTTGTGCTTATGCCAGAAAGTGCTACAAATGCCAGATTTATGCAGACAAAGTGCATGTGCCTCCGAATCCTTTGAATGTGATGTCTTCACCTTGGCCCTTTTCCATGTGGGGCATTGATATAATTGGAAAGATCGAGCTGATTTCTTCAAATGGCCACAGATTCATCCTGGTAGCCATTGATTACTTCACCAAATGGGTTGAAGCAGCCTCGTATGCAAATGTCACTAGACAAGTGGTAGCCAGATTCCTGAAGAGGGATATCATCTGTCGGTATGGAGTACCCGAGCGAATCATTACTGATAATGGTTCCAACTTGAACAATAGAATATGGCAGAACTGTGTCGGGACTTCAAGATTCAACATCACAACTCTTCTCCATACAGGCCAAAGATGAATGGCGTTGTTGAGGCAGCTAACAAGAATATCAAGAAGATTGTGCAAAAGATGGTGGTCACTTACAAAGATTGGCATGAGATGCTACCATTTGCCTTGCATGGGTACCGTACCTTAATTAGAACATCCACTGGGGCAACACCGTATCAACTTGTATATGGTATGGAGGCAGTCCTACCTGTCGAAGTTGAATTACCCTCCCTACGGGTACTGATGGATGTCAAGTTGAACGAAGCAGAATGGGTCCTATCTCGATACAATCATTTGAATCTGATCGAAGAAAAGAGATTAGTTGCAATCTGTCATGGGCAGCTGTATCAGAAGAGAATGAAGAAAGCCTTCGATCAGAAAGTCAGGTTCGAGAATACCAAGTAGGAGATTTTGTGCTGAAGAGACTTCTTCCTCCTCATACAGACCACAGAGGCAAGTGGACTCCGAATTATGATGGTCCATTCATAGTAAAGAAAGTTTTCTCCGGTGGAGCACTGATGCTCACTACTATGGATGGTGAAGATTTCCTATCCCCTGTGAATTCAGATGCAGTTAAAAAATACTTCGCATAAAATGACCCGCTGGACATAAAAACAGAATGTAAGTCCAGGCAAAAATAGGGCATCCCGACGAGTCAAAAACAGAATAAAAGACTCGGGCAAAAATAAGGGAAAATAAAAAATGTACACCCGTTGAGTTGAAAAGCCGCATTGGACAGCCCAGGCAAACAATGGGTATCCCGGTGGATTGAAAACCCGAAAGGGCGATCCATGCAAAATAAGGGAATAATCAAACAACTGCATTCTGAATTCTTCTGTATCACTCACAATGGCAAACTTCGAAAGGTTAAAGCATCGGTCAGAATCAACTTTCTTCAGAAAGCAAGATGAGAAGAGCGTCAAGGTCATACGGGTCATAGAAAAGGGAAGCTCACTGAGGCGTCATCAACATTGCCAACACCTTCATTTTTCTCAATTTGTAACAATCTCCTCATTTCAGGGGATTTGTTTCTATTACTGTACTTGCCAATTCAGGGCACACAAAGTAATAAAACCAGAATTTTCAGTCACATTTCGTCTTGTACATTTTTGTTTTGTTTGCAAAATATCCAGTATCCATGATATAATATTTGCATAAAACAGATGTGCCTTTCTAATTAATAAATTCTTGCAGGAAATGTATTTACCCTCAGGAATATCTAACTCCTATGACGGAATCCGGTAAGGGACACCTTGGGATACTTGTGCGTTTCTTTGTCTTAACAGGATTGCAGGTATTAAATACAAAACATGGAGCATGCCAGGCATCCCTTCCCCAGCACATCTTCCCCAAGCAGCATCTGAAATGCTTTTTCCCCAACAGAGTTGTCAAAGCATCCTTATCCTCAGCCGGGATCCCTACAGAAATTTCTAGGAAGATCTTTCAGTGATTTTTCCTCTCCCAAACAGAGTGCCAGGTCTCCCAAAGACAGGGGAACCATCTCCCCACAGAATTCCAACCTCTCCCAGAAGGGCAATGCCTGAAACTCTCACACAACAAAGTGACGGAAGCTTTCTCATCCCCAGATGGGTTTTCTCACTACCGGATAGATCTATCAGTGATCTAGTCCCCCAAGCAGGACAATATGTTTTATCAGATCTACCAATGATCTCATCCCCAGCTGGGATTCTCTTTCAAGCAGATCAGCCAGAGATCTTCACAAGCAGCGGGATCCGAATCCCGGACCGGATTCTTTTTGCATAATCATAGCATTCACATCATCTTTCCCTACCAAAGCGTAACATTCCGTATAATACGGAGCATTACGGCAAAAATCAAACATATTGCATGATCATAAGTCAGGTTCGAGCCAGTCACCTGTAAATACCAACAATATCTCATCAGCAATATATATATAATAAAAGCCGAAGCGTCCCCTTTGCACTCTCCAGCATAAATACATGTTCATATATACCTTCTTGACACTCGTCTGTGTCATATCATCCCCTGCAGATAAGCCACAAACATCCTCTTTGAATACAGATACATGTACACTCTCTTGACACCCGTCCGTGTCACCACTCCCCAACATGGTTGCCTCAATACTTGTCGTAAACCAAGTACCTGTTTATAATATGCCCCCTTTGACACCCGTCCGTGTCATCCCATCCCTACAAATCTCCTAAACACCTTTTACACTTATAAGTTCATACACTTTTCTCTTTTGACACTCGTCCGTGTCGCTTTCCCCAGCAAGTTGAACACTCATCTGTGTCTCACTCATGCTTATTTTTACTCATACATATACTCGTCTGTATTTTGTATACACACTTATTAACCCTCAGAGTCGACACTCGTGCGTGTTCTTTGTTAACCAGTTGATACTCGTCTGTATCATCATCTCTGAGCATGTGCCAGCGTTGTTTCTACCGATACTCGTCCATATCGTAAGTCTTAAGGATGCTCGTCCGCATCTTTAATCTATACACAACGTCAAAACACTTATACTTTTTATTCTGGAAACCGTAAGCACTCGTCCGTGTTTACCATTCCCCAGTAGAACGACTTTCTTCTATCCGGCATTCGTCCTATGTCGTGATACTTTCGGCAGCCGTACCCTGGCAAGTGATCGTCCTTCACCTTTGGATGATCGTCCCTCATCCTTCTCCCAGCGGAGTCTCCATTATTGGAACCCTTTTCTATCCGACATTCGTCCTATGTCGTGATATTTAGCAGCCGTCCCCTACTAGGTGATCTTCCTTCACCCTTTGATGACCGTCCCTCATCATTTGTATCTGATGGCCATCCCCATCGTTGATCCTGTTATCTGACATTCGTCCTATGTCATGAAAAACCCCGAGAGCAGCCGTACCCTGCTAGGTGATCGTGCTTCACCTCTTGATGATCGTCCTTCATCATGTTTATTCGATGGCCGTGCCTATCGTTGACTTTTTCTATCCGACATTCGTATTATGTCGTGGTAAAGAGTAGTTGTCCCCTTCTAGGTGATCGTCCTTCACCTTTGATGACCGTCCCTCATCATTACTTCATTTATTCTCTGAACCTGATGGTCGTCCCCATCATTGACCTTACCTTTAATCCCCAGAGAGTCTTGTTTTTTTACTTGATGTTCGTCCCCATCATGATCCTTTTATTTCCCCAGCATGTCGGCCATCCCCGTCATTGCTTTATCCCCAGCAGTCGTCCTCTGCTCGATGGTCGTCCTCCATCACTTTCATTTGATAAACATATTATACTTTCTTTTACAATCTATATCCCTTTTCTTCTTCTCCCCAGTGAGTGCAAATTTCGGACTGTCTTTGGTATTCAACCATAAGTTATCTTGTTTGTCTGTTAAGCCAGGTGCTTACATCCTGCATAGCTAACTCATGTTTGAATAGGGGCAGCTGTAAACACCCCAAATTTTCCCTCACTAAGTTCACACCATGGCTTGTGATCTTTCATATTTACATTAGTTTAATCATAATATATCATGTTGCATTTTTGCTTCATTGCATTAGTTCAAGTTCATCTGCATCTAGGGTTTGTGATCGGAGCAATCCAAGATTCATCTGAGCCACCCCAAAGGTCATCAATCATCTCAAGAGGGTCCATGTATGTTCAATCATCATATTCTATCTGTAAACACCCCAAATTTTCCCTCACTAAGTTCACCATGGCTTGTGATCTTTTCATTTGCATAAGTTCAATCATATCATCTCATATTGCATTTTTACTTCACTGCATTGGTTCAAGTTCATCTGCATCTAGGGTTTGTGGTGTGAGCAATCCATGAGCTATCTGAGCCACTCCAAAGGTCTTCAATCATATCAAGAGGGTCCATGTATGTTCAATCATCATATTATATCCTCCCAAGGTCAAGAAAGTCAGAAAATCATAAGAACTTGGAAAGCATGGAAGCAGAGCCAGGTTTAACTGCACAGATGACCTAAAATTAGGGTTTTGGTTTCAGAGGCCATAACTCCAAATTTTTTGGTCATTCTTGTTTCTATTGGTCTCTATATTCTATAAGGACCATACATACCAAGTTTGATGGAAAAATTCATGGTGGAAGTCATCTGATCACTGGGTAACTTCCTGAGCAAGTCAGAGCAAAACCAGGGCATCTGAGGCCCCCTAACATGAAACCAAAATGGATTCTTCATCAAAATGAAGTTGGATGGTCTTTATTTGATCATTGAAATGCTTAAAAGTTCAAAAATTTGAAGAAAAATGGGCTAAACCAAAAGTTGCCAAATATGGAAATGACTTGTAATGTAAACTTTCCATTTTGGGAAAGTTTTTCAACCTCCTCTTTCTCAACCAAAAATGCTTCAAATGAAAAATTATTGGTCATGAAAGTTGTAGATTGGATCATTCCCTTTTCAAAAAGTACAAGAACAAGATCTAATTCATTTTGGAACTCAAGTTATGGCTTTCCAAAGTTGGCAAAAATCACATAATTTCAAGTTTCATGCCTAAGAGGGATTTTTGCAAAAACCTCATGCCAAGCAAATTTGTGACCTCAAATGGACTTCTACACCTCATAACATCATAATGCAATGCCCAAAAGTCAGAATATGCCCAAGAATTTCCAAGTTTCATGACTTGTGCATGAAGAAATCAAGAAAGGGCCAAACTTCATGAAATTTGCAAAACCCCCCACAAACTCCAATCCACTTGCTAATTGGCCTCAATCTGAATTCCATAGTTGCCCATGAATCAAGCTGCACAGGACATGCCCTTGTCCTTGGCCTGAATTTGCCCATACCTCAAAGGACACCTAACCTTGACTTTTTGCAAAATGAACCATACCAATCAGCATAGGCCACCAACAACTCTCTGACCTATCAAGACTTGATACATGGACCAAATACAAGCCATTACACACATCAAGCAAGCCAGAATCCTCCCACAAGTCAGCAACCACAAAAACTCCCTCTTATGCATTTTTCTTCGAAACTCATCACACAAGCTACAAACCTTCAAACAAACTTCATAGAACAACTCACCATGAACCACTGATCATTTCCCAACCATCACCTTGTCCTAAAAACCCCCATATCAAAAACACTTTCTCTCCCCCTTTGAACTGAACTGCATCAATCTCACAAACTAGCCACAAAACACTCCAACCAAGCATCAAAGCTTCTTCAAGGAGTTCATTGGAGGCATTTGGAAGCAAGAAAGCAGCCTGAAAGCTCCAAGGTTGAAAGCTTCACCTCAGGTAGCCATACGAAATTATTTTTCTAGAAGCTTTATTTTAAGTTCTCATTTGGTTAAGATTGATTCCCTGAGTGCAATGAACCTTTTACTTTTGAAAATGATGAAGAATTAAGAGTGTATGGCTTGTTTGAAATTTTTGTAGTTTTTGTTATTGGCTTCGATTCTTGTTAATGGTTGAAAATAAATGAAATTTGAGGTTAGAATTAGGATTAGGGGGTGAGAGGAACAAATCTGGAGCTTTAGAGCTCCAGAAATGGCCTGGGGAGTGAGTTGAGTTTTCTCAGGGGAGAATGTCACCGGAGAAGACGACCGGAGCTCTTCTCCGGTGACCTGAAAGTGATTAATGTTAATTAGGGTTAGGGTTCCAGGTTTGAATGTAGGCCCTTAGATCAGTCCCTCCCGCGCGTGCTGTGTGGCCCAGATTGCTTGATTAGTTTTAATTTTTGGATTAAATATTAATTAAATAGGATTAGCCTGGTCTGAATTGTGTCCATTGGATCTGGCGCGCAGTCAAACCTCCCAAGCCCAGAATGAATTTCAGCTCTCCATTATGCATAGTTTTCTTTTTATTATTCTTATTTTCATTTTCTTTGTTTTAATTTGTACATTTTATTAAAAATAGAAAAAAGACTTCAAAAATTCTGAAATTTTTTATTAAAGCTTTTATTAATTTTCAGAACCCAAAAATATTTTTATTTTTATTTTTTGCATTAAAAAATATTTTTAAATCATTTAAATGATTATTTTTAATTAATTTATGAGAATTAATTAATTAAAAATACATTTAGGTATTTAAAAATCCCCAAAACATTCAGAGAGCATTTTCAAACATTTAGAAATATTTACAATCTCACAACACAAATTTCTTTTTGGTTTTGATCACACTTTGACAATTTTTGTAGATGTTTTGGCAGAATTTTTGACCAACAAGAATTGTTGAATTCAGTTCAGGATGTCCTATCAGATGTTGGGGCATTATCAAACAGAGTATAAGAACTAAATTCAGGATGTCACACCAAATGTTGGGACATTGTGTTAATGATTTAAGTTCAGTTTTTCAGGATGTCCCAACAGATGTTGTGACATCTCAAACCTGCTACCAGAATTAATTAATGACTAACTGATCTGAGTAATTTAAGGAAAGTTATCTGGAATTAATTATGGATGGACAAAAACAGAATAAGGCGCATCTGTAGGGAGTGTTGTTATGAGACTTCAGCATAATCAGAAGAACTAAATCACCTAGAATCTATGAAGTAACAAACCCTAATTCAAGGTGGAAGCTGCATGCGTTTTAGGATTGGATTAACCTACAGAAAGCCCAAAATACAAACACCTATTTAAGCAACAGAAACTCTCAGAATAGAGCACGAATTTAAGAAGACCAAATAGGGTGTTTTGTGTTTTAATAGCAGGTTGTTTTTATTGTACCACTTTATGAGCTTTTAAGCAAAAGTGTATTTTTGTCTTGATTGAAACTGTGAAGTAAGATCAAGCTGTTTTGTTTGAAGTATGACTTCAATTTTATTAAACTTGTAAACAAGATCACTGTGTGATTGAGGGGGAGTGAGTTGGTACTCATATCTAAGTTGTGTCTTAGGTAGAAATTGCATTGGGTATATATTAAGTGAAAGATTAAACTGGGTGGTTTAAGTCTAGAATTAATATTACTTATAGTGGATTTCCTCCTGGCTTGGTAGCCTCCAGATGTAAGTGTGGTTATACACTGAACTGGGTTAACAAACTACTGTGTTGTTTAATTTTCTTGCAATTTAAGTTTTGATTAAATTTGTCAAGTGTTGGAACATCTCATTCGACATCTCATACCTGATCACAGAATTTCAATTGGCATCAGAGCAGGCACCCTGCCTGTTTATACTGGGTGAGATCTAGGGAATACAAATTCTGGAAACATGGACAGAGATATAGGATCAGTAAATAGACCACCTATACTGGATGGATCTAATTATTACTACTGGAAGCCAAGAATGATTGCATTCTTAAGATCACTTGACAACAGGGCCTGGAGAGCAGTCAACATTGGATGGGAACATCCTGTCCAAGACACCAAAGATGGAGCAAAAGTGTTGAAACCTGAAGAAGAATGGAGTAAGGAGGAAGAAGATTCAGCACTAGGCAACTCCAAGGCCTTAAATGCTTTATTCAATGGCATTGATAGGAACATCTTTAGACTTGTGCATCACTGTGAGCTGGCCAAAGATGTTTGGGGCACTCTCAAAACAACTCATGAAGGAACATCAAAGGTAAAGATGTCAAGACTTCAACTTCTCACCACCAAGTTTGAAAACTTGAGAATGAAGGAAGATGAGACAATTCATGAATTCTACATGAACATCTTAGAAATAGCCAATACTTTTGGAGCCTTGGGAGAAAAGATGACTGATGAAAAGCTTGTAAGAAAGATTCTCAGATCTTTGCCAAAAAGATTTGACATGAAAGTCACAACAATAGAAGAAGCTCAAGACATATGCACAATGAAAGTTGAAGAGCTCATTGGTTCCCTTCAAACATTTGAGATGGGAATGAATGACACAAATGTAAAGAAGAACAAAAGCATAGCCTTGGTGACAAATACTGATGAAGAAGAAGATGATGAATCAGAAACTGGTGAAAGCTTATCAGACAACATTGCTATGCTTGGAAGACAATTCAAAAAGATTCTCAGAAGGATGGAAGACAAATCCAAACCCAGTGGAAGATACACAAACTCTTCTGAGAATAAAAGACCTTATGATGCTAATAGAAGGTCAAATTATGATGAAAAGACCAGTCAAGAAAAATGAATTAAATGCCATGGATGTGAAGGATATGGACACATCAGGAATGAATGTCCTACCTACTTAAAAAGGCAAAAGAAAGGACTCTCTGTAACCTTGTCTGATGAAGACTCAGGAGGTGATTCAGAAGAAGAATCAGCTAAGCATATCACTGCTCTAGCTGGATTATGTGAATCTGAAAGTGAATCCAATGATGGGGAGCTTACTTTTGAAGAACTTGAGCAATCATACAGAGAACTATTCAAAAGAAGCACTGAAATATGCAGTGAGAGTATAAAGCTAAAGAAGCAGATTGAGGCACTAAAGGATGAAAAAGCAAGTGATCTAGAGATCATTGACACCTTGAAAAGTGAAGTAAGTCTTCTCAACTCCAAGTTGGAACATATGTCCAAATCTGTTAGAATGTTGAACAGTAGCTCAAGCACACTGGATGTTATTCTCAACAATAATAAGCATTCAGGGGATAAAAGTGGGCTGGGATTTAACAAAGTTCATAAGAGTGAAGCTAGCTCTAGAAAAACTACTTCAAAGTCCATACAGTCAAACAAGATGTCCCAACAGATGCTTCAACATCATGAAAAGAACACAAAGCCAAACATAATGTTCAAACAGATGTCTCAACATCCTGAAAAGAACATAATGAAGAAGAAGTATCAAAGATGGAGATGTCATCATTGTGGAAGATTTGGACATATCAAACCTCATTGTTATAAGTTGCATGGATATCCAAATCAGATGTATCAGCAACCTCCTAAGCAGAAGATAGAAGTCACCAAGAAAGTGCTGCATAGACATCAAAGAGATTAGCAACCCCCTAAGCAGAAGACAGAGGTCATCAAGAAGGTATGGAGACCAAAAGCTAGTCTTCATGCTGATCAAAGCTACATGCCCAAGAACAAGATCAATAAACAACCTTGGAGCTCTACTGATGAACAATACACAGGGCAGAGGTATCAAAAGAAATCTCAACTCCAATGGTCAAAGAAAGGTGTTGCATATATAGCTCATACATCACTAAGAGTATCAGCTAAAGAAGATTGGTACTTTGATAGTGGATCTTCAAGACACATGACTGGATTGAAGAATCTGCTAGTAGACTTAAAGTCATATTCATCCAGATATGTAACCTTTGGAGATGGAGCTAAAAGAGAAATCAAGGGAGTTGGGACCTTGGACTGTCCAGATGTACCAAGACTAGATGATGTGCTGCTGGTTAAAGGTTTAACTGCTAACCTGATCAGCATAAGTCAATTATGTGATCAAGGGTACAGTGTAAACTTTACCAAAACTGAATGCATAGTGTCTAACAAAGAATAAAAGGTTGTCATGAAAGGAGCCAGATCTAAAGACAACTGTTACATGTGGGAACCTCAAGACTTCAGTCTCACTTCAACTTGCTCTTTAGCTAAAGAAGAAGAAGTGAAACTATGGCACCAAAGACTAGGTCATCTTCATTTCAGAGGCATAAAGAAAATCATATCTATGGATGCTGTGAGAGGTATTCCTAAAATGAAGATTGATGATGGCAAAATATGTGGTGAATGTCAAATAGGCAAGCAAACCAAGATGTCCCATCCAAAGCTCCAACATCTGACAACTTCCAAAGTTTTGGAACTATTGCATATGGATCTTATGGGACCTATGCAGGTTGAGAGCCTTGGTGGTAAGAGGTATGCCTATGTGGTGGTTGATGACTTTTCAAGGTATACATGGATAAATTTCATCAAAGAAAAGTCTGATGTATTTGATGTATTCAAAGACTTATGCCAAAGAATACAAAGGGAAAAAGCCAGTTGTGTGATCAGAATAATAAGTGATCATGGAAAAGAATTTGAGAACCAAAAATTCTTAGATTTCTGTTCTTCAGAAGGAATCAATCATGAATACTCTTCACCAATCACTCCTCAACAGAATGGGATTGTTGAGAGGAAGAATAGAACTATTCAAGAATCAGCAAGAGCTATGATCCATGCTAAAAAGTTACCTTTGTATTTCTGGGCTGAAGCTATAAACACAGCTTGTTACATCCATAACAGAGTTACTCTAAGGAAAGGAACTTTGTCCACAATCTATGAAGTCTGGAAGGGCAGAAAACCCACAGTTAAGTACTTCCATGTGTTTGGAAGTAACTGTTATATTCTGGCAGATAGGGAGCAAAAAAGAAAAATGGATCCTAAAAGTGATGAAGGGATTTTTCTTGGATACTCTATAAACAGCAGAGCATATAGAGTATTTAATTCTAGAACCAAGGTTATCATGGAATCCATAAATGTGATAATTGATGATGCTCCTACAGATGTTCCAGAAGATGTTGGAACATCTGCTGATATCAAAACTGAAGCTGAAGAAAAGAGTGATCATTCTGACTTCACTCAAACTGATGCAAGGACAGAACAATCCAGCAAACCTCCCTCCATCAGAATCCAGAAGGATCATCCCAAAGATTTGATAATTGGTGATCCCAACAGAGGTGTAAGCACTAGATCAAGAGAAGTAATTTCAAGTTCCTGTTTTGTTTCTAAAATAGAACCTAAAAACATCAAGGAAGCTCTTACTGATGAATACTGGATTTGTGCTATGCAAGAGGAATTAGGTCAATTCACAAGGAATGAAGTGTGGAACCTTGTTCCTAGACCTGATGACATAAATGTGATTGGAACTAAATGGGTGTATAAGAACAAGTCAAATGAGCAAGGAGTTGTTACAAAGAACAAAGCTAGACTTGTAGCTCAAGGATACACACAAATTGAAGGAGTAGACTTTGATGAAACCTTTGCACCAGTAGCAAGGCTTGAATCAATCAGACTACTTTTGGGAATTGCTTGTATCTTAAAGTTCAAGCTATTTCAAATGGATGTGAAAATTGCCTTTTTAAATGGATATCTTAATGAAGAAGTATATGTAGAACAGCCTAAAGGATTTGTTGATCCAAGCTGTCCAAATCATCTATACAAACTAAAGAAGGCTCTTTATGGTCTGAAGCAAGCTCCAAGAGCATGGTATGAAAGGCTGACTACTTTTCTTATCAAGCAAGGGTACAGGAAAGGTGGAATTGACAAAACCTTGTTTGTGAAAGATGAAGAAGGAAATGTCATGATTGCTCAAATATATGTAGATGACATTGTCTTTGATGGGATGTCAGACATGATGGTTAAAAATTTTGTCAATCAGATGGAATCTGAATTTGAAATGAGCCTAGTAGGAGAATTAACCTATTTTCTTGGATTGCAAATAAAGCAAATGGAGGACTCCATGTTCATTTCCCAAAGCAAGTATGCTAAGAACATAGTCAAGAAATTTGGGATGGACAGTGCTACTCATAAGATAACTCCTGCCCCCACACATTTAAAGCTGACTAAAGATGACAAGGGTGAGAATGTAGATCAAAGCCTGTACAGAAGTATGATTGGAAGCTTGTTATATCTGACTGCTAGTAGACCAGACATAGCATTTGCAGTAGGTGTATGTGCAAGATATCAAGCTGATCCAAAAGTTAGTCATCTTAACCAAGTCAAGAGAATTCTGAAATATATTAATGGTACTTGTGACTATGGCATAATGTACTTTCATGGATGCAAACCAATTCTCACTGGCTTCTGTGATGCTGATTGGGCTGGAAGTGCTAATGACAGAAAAAGCACTTCAGGAGGATGCTTCTTTCTAGGAAACAATTTGATTTCTTGGTTCAGTAAGAAACAAAATTGTGTATCCTTATCTACTGCTGAAGCTGAATATATAGCAGCTGGAAGCAGTTGTTCACAGTTGGTTTGGATGAAGCAAATGCTCACTGAGTACAATGTCCCACAAGATGTCATGACATTGTACTGTGACAACTTAAGTGCAATTAACATATCAAAGAATCCTATCCAACATAGCAGGACCAAGCATATTGATATCAGACATCATTTCATCAGAGATCTTGTAGAAGAGAAAGTGATTTCATTGGAACATGTAGCTACAAATCTGCAGTTGGCTGATATATTTACCAAAGCCTTGGATGCTACTCAATTTGAAAACTTAAGGGGTAAATTGGGAATCTGCTTATGTGAAATTTAGCAGTTATGGAGATGTGCCAACATGTCATATGACATTGTGTGGCATAAGCATCAGATGGCAACATCAGTCTGGTCAAGCACCTTGGGTATTCCACTCCTAAAATTTCTCCAAGTAACGGCTACTTATAAAATATCAGCTTGCTTTCAGCTATCCATATTCTCATCACACTCTCAAAAACGAATTGCATTCTCTAACTGTTCTTCAGAACTCGTCAAACCTAAAACTCTTCATCCATCTTTTTCGAAAATGTCTCAACATCAAAACCCTAACACTTCTGAAGAAATCCTCAACAAGGAAGATGTGGTGCATGCAACCCCCATCTCTGTGGTACCCATGGATTCAACTCCAATGGATGAAATCAGAGGAAGTGTTCCTCTTGCTCAAAAGCCAAGAAATCCAAAAAGAACAAAAGATCCTGTATTCAGCAAGGCCAAAGGCTTACCTTCACCATTAAACACCACTCCAAGTGCTTCTGCATATGTGGATGATTCCATAAAGGAGCTGGTAAACAGGATCTTAACTGAGCAAAGAGTGGTAAGTGGCATATATATCCCTCTGAACACCATGCCAGCTCCACAAGAAGATCATCAAACTCAGGCTAAAAAGGACACTCCTGCTCAACAGGATGTCCCAATAGATGTTGAAACATCTGAGGACCAGCAAAAGGCCTCATCTGATGCTGCTGTTGAAACATCTGAGGACCAGAAAAAGGCCTCCACTGATAGTGATGAAGAAATATCTGAGGACCAGCACAAGGCCTCCACTGAAGATCAAATCTCTGTTGAACCACCAGCTGAAGAGGAGACTGCTCAACCTCCTCCTATTGTGAACCTAGAGCATGATTCTGATATAGAAATCATTGCTTCTGTAAACCCTAGCATAGCCAAAAGGCTTAGGACTAGGAAAGAAAAAATGAATGCAGGACATGCAATTCCTGAGAAGAAGCAAGCTACACCAAAGAAGGACAAAGCTAAAGTTGTCTTTGGTCCTACAAAATAATGGAGCAAGGTGCAAACACAAAAGAGGAAAGCTGTCACTCCTCCAAATTTAGATGTTGAAGAAGATGTCCCAACATCTCCTCCAAAGAAGAAACCAGCACCCTCAAGGTCATCAACTGCTGTTCCAGAAGCTCCTTTGGACAACATCTCCTTTCATCATGTTTCAAGTGTGAATAGATGGAAGTTTGTCTATCAAAGAAGGGTAGCACTTGAAAGAGAGCTGAGCAGTAATGCACTTGAGTGCACAGAGCTAATTGATCTCATTTCTTCTGCTGGCCTTTTCAAAACTGTCTCCAACTTCTCTCCTTGCTATGAGCTGCTTGTCAAGGAATTCATAGTCAACCTCCAAGAAGATTGTGCTAATGGTAAGTATGCTTACTTTAGAAAAGTATATGTAAGAGGAAGGTGTGTAGAATTCTCTCCTAGGGTTATCAACCAATACCTTGGAAGAGAATTTGATGGTCCAAATGAGTTAGGGAAGACTGATAACCAGGTTTGCAAGGTTATTACTGCTAACCAGGTCAAGGCCTGGCCACTTAAAAGGAAGCTCTCAGTTAGCATGCTGACAAGGAAATATGCCATGCTGAATAGGATTGGCACAGCAAATTGGGTTCCTACCAATCATACATCCTCAATATCAACTGGATTGGGAAGGTTCATATATGTTGTAGGCACCCAAACAAAGCTGGATTATGGAGCCTATATCTTTGATCAGACATTGAAGCATGCTGGATCATCTGCAACAAAGCTTCCAATTGCCTTCCCTTCCTTGCTGTGTGGAATAGTGCTAAGTCAGTATCCTGGTATCCTCACTGAAAAGGACACAATTTGCAAAAGAGGAAGCCCTATGGCCTTCCACTATAAGTTGTTCCTGAGTCATCATGCAGCTGATGTTGAAGCACCCTCTGGGACATCTGCTAGTTCTTCAAAGGCAAAGTCTCCAATCTCCAAAGCTGCATTGATAGCTGAACTGAAGAGCACTTGCAAAGAACTGGATGCAAGGAAGCAGAAGCTTGAGGAGATTATCCAAATGCTGGAGATTGAAGAAAGTGCTCAGAAAGCTGCTACTTCTGATGAGGAGACTGAGGAAGAGGAAGAAACTGACTGTGAGGAGTCTGAGTGAAAAACTGTATGTGAGGAAAAATGTAATGACTGCTGCATTGTAATTTTGACTTAGTAACTTTGGCCCCAAATTTATGTCTAACAAGGGGGAGAACAACAACAACAATGTATGATGCTGTTTAGTTATTAATGAAAAACTTCTGTTTGCTTCTGAACTGAATCAGTGATGTTAATGAAAATTTCTGTTGCAACAAGTCTGAATACATGTATGTTTGAGGGGGAGTAAACTCACACAAGACTCAACAGAAAAGAACTGCTATACTCTGATAAAAGAACTTCTGCTGCACTCTGATAACCAGAAAAATATGTTAGCCAAAAATTAGCCAAAGGGGGAGTTTGTAGATGTTTAGAATTGGCAGAATTTTTGACCAACAAGAATTGTTGAATTCAGTTCAGGATGTCCTATCAGATGTTGGGACATTATCAAACAGAGTATAAGAACTAAATTCAGGATGTCACACCAGATGTTGGGACATTGTGTTAATGATTTAAGTTCAGTTTTTCAGGATGTCCCAACAGATGTTGTGACATCTCAAACCTGCTACCAGAATTAATTAATGACTAACTGATCTGAGTAATTTAAGGAAAGTTATCTGGAATTAATTATGGATGGACAAAAACAGAATAAGGCGCATCTGTAGGGAGTGTTGTTATGAGACTTCAGCATAATCAGAAGAACTAAATCACCTAGAACCTAGGAAGTAACAAACCCTAATTCAAGGTGGAAGCTGCATGCGTTTTAGGATTGGATTAACCTACAGAAAGCCCAAAATACAAACACCTATTTAAGCAACAGAAACTCTCAGAATAGAGCACGAATTTAAGAAGACCAAATAGGGTGTTTTGTGTTTTAATAGCAGGTTGTTTTTATTGTACCACTTTATGAGCTTTTAAGCAAAAGTGTATTTTTGTCTTGATTGAAACTGTGAAGTAAGATCAAGCTGTTTTGTTTGAAGTATGACTTCAATTTTATTAAACTTGTAAACAAGATCACTGTGTGATTGAGGGGGAGTGAGTTGGTACTCATATCTAAGTTGTGTCTTAGGTAGAAATTGCATTGGGTATATATTAAGTGAAAGATTAAACTGGGTGGTTTAAGTCTAGAATTAATATTACTTATAGTGGATTTCCTCCTGACTTGGTAGCCTCCAGATGTAAGTGTGGTTATACACTGAACTGGGTTAACAAACTACTGTGTTGTTTAATTTTCTTGCAATTTAAATTTTGGTTAAATTTGTCAAGTGTTGGAACATCTCATTCGACATCTCATACCTGATCACAGAATTTCAATTTTCATTTGAATTAGGGTTCTTTAATTTGAATATCTTTAACCCTAACTTCAAAAATTCATAACTTTTGATCCAAGTTGAGTTTGTGAATGATTCTTTTTGCATTGTGTTATACATGGTTTCAAGCATCTAAAAACATTTTTTTTCATTTTTATCTTTCATTTTCAATTTGTTTGGCATTTTACCTTTAGAATCACCCTTTAAACCCTAGAAATTTAGGAAATTCATAACTTCCTTTAGGTTTAGCTTCAGACCTCCCCCTTTGGATAGTGAGCTAGTATATGTTTAGGGTTCCTTTGAGTTCATTTTCAATTTTTTATCTTATCATTTGCTTCTGTTTTTGAGTTTTGCATCTCACATGTTCATATAACCTTAATTTTGCATCTCATTTGCATCCATCTTGTATAAGCTTGCATACTGTCGTACCTCGAAAAATACGATCCTCGCGAATGCGGTCGCGGCTGGGCTGATTTGAGAGTCACCACCTAATTTTATTTATTCCCAAAGAGGGAAAGGGAAAATATAGATAAAACCCGGGAAGAAAGGATAAAGACAAGGTCATCGAAACCATTGTCGGGGTTCGGAAGTCGGTTATGCAGGGGGGAGGTATTAGCACCCCCTACATCCATCGTACTCGATGGGAACCTTCTAAGTTGTCACACGTGAAATGAATGTCTATGCCTAATGAATTACTTGCTAAAGGAGGAAAAGGATTCAAATTTTATTTATCTTTCTTTAGGAGTCAAATTGTACTAAAGACTATGGATAGTTTATTCCGAACCAACAAGCCAAGTGTCTTGCGACGGAATAATCGGAGCGAATAACGAGAGCTCGTAATCCTCCTTTCTACCACTTAAGGCTCGTGGCGTACAATTTCTCTCATATTATTAAAGTGTTTTAATACCTAAGACCACTTGACGTTGGATCAAGGGTTTGGATTTAAAGAAACATTTTGGCAGGTCGATTGCGAGGCATAAAGCGATCGCGAAGGGTGAGTGCAAAATGGAGGTTAAAGGTTAAATGGTTATGCGAGATCGATTCATAATACTAAGCTAAGGTGGAGCCGTTGGAGCTCGAATTAAACCGAAAGCGTCGAAATTTAGCTCTTTAACTATCTTAGAATCGATTCAAAGTTAGAATCATTCTATAAGAAGTCGAGCATTACTTTATAATCAAATGATTATTTAAATAAAAGAAATGCGATAAAAATAATAATTAGTCTCATATTGATTTAAATAACATCGATTTGTTGAAATCGAATATTTAAATCGTTTGTTATATCATCGACCATAAAAATTAAAATAAAGTCGAAATAATAATAAAATAAGAGTTTGGCCTCATATTTAATTTAAATAACGTCGATTTATTAGAAACCGAATATTCAAATATTTATTCATCGGCCAGAATAAAATAAATTGAGATAATGAGAAATAAAAAGAAAAATAAAAGTGTGGCCTCAAATTAGGGGATAACGTCGATTTATTAGAAATCGAATATCACCATTTATCATTGGCCGAATAATAATAAAGCCGGTAAATAATAATGGATCTAAAATTAATTAGAAACCATAAGAAATAATAGGAAACGGTCTCATATCAATTTGGACAACGTCGATAAAATCGAATGTCACAAACCGGATAATAATATCATAGACCAAATAATAAGTATAAAATAAATCAATAAATTGATGAGATAATAAATGGATAAAAGTCGGCCTCAAATTGATTTAGACAACGTCGCGAAATGGAATGTCGATAAATCATATTTTTTATCATAGGCCCAATAATAAAATAAAATAATGGGAAAATAATGAAATCGGTATCAATTTAATGGATAACGTCAATTAAATAATCGAATATCTCATTTTATCATTAACCGAATAATAAAATAAAATAACGGATAAAAATAATGAAATTGGTCTCAATTTAATGGATAACGTCGATTAAATAATCGAATATCTCATTTTATCATTAACCGAATAATAAAATACAATAGTGAATAAAATAATAAAATCAGTCTCAATTTAATGGATAACGTCGATTAAATAATCGAATATCTCATTTTATCATTAACCGAATAAATCGAATAGTCGATTAAATAATAGCGAAAAATAAAAGTTGGCCTCATACCGGTATAGACAACGTCGGATCGCAAGGATCGAATATCTTATACCTTAATTATATCATCGGCCCTTAAAATAAAATCAAGAAATTATATAAATCCTTTAAAACATTCTTCTAAATCAAAAAAGAAAATTACTAACAAAAAAAATTGAAATAAAGTAAATAAGTTATATATAGAAACAAACTGTAACATTATTAAATAGTAACAACAAAGATAATGAAAATTATAAAACAGAGGTGCATATAGAACATGGTTTATGAATAACAAGTGTCACGGTGATAAGCCCATATCAACAAGAAGAATTGAATAACTAAATAATTAATTAAAAAAAAAAAAAAAGGTTAAGAGGCGGATCATAAATCAGGAAAGAAACAAGACACACTCTCCCTTCTTCTTTTTTCAAGAGCATTATTTTCTTTTTTCTCAGAAATTTCAAAAAGGAAAAAAACGATTCGCGAATCAAAAACAATGGAAACCCACCATTTTCTCAGCAGTGCGATTATGTGCTTACGGTCTGCTTATGGTTATGTGTCGTGATTAGGTTCAGATCGGTTTTTTTGTTGTTGTTCAGATGTGAGGTTGAATGTTTTGGTTTGTGTTTACGATTTAATGGAGGTGAAAATGATGCGGCTAGGTTATGTTTGAAGATTGAAGAGGATTCGAAGGTTATGGTATTGTGTTATTTTCTGCAGAGGTTATTTGTGATATTTGCAGATTTTTCTTCGGTTTCTAAGCTTAGTGAAGATTGAAGATCAGGGCTTATTATATAGAGAGATTGAGAGGGTATTTGAGGAATTGAAACCAGAGGAATTGGATAAGATCAAAAGGAATTTTGTGAGTTGGAAATTCTTTGTTGTTGTTGTGATTCTGTTATTTGTGAGTGGAATTGCAAATTGTGTGATGTGTGCGTACGACGCGTTTTGCTGATCAATTCCGATACATGTTGGGATGAAAATCCTCGTGTTGTTGAAAACGTGAAGACTACCATGACATATATTATTTTGTCCTGTAAACCTCTGCTTTTACGATGGTTGTAAAATGTTACAACATAATCTAATGTTTATAAAATAAAATATGCTATCTTTTAATATTAAACTTGACTGATGAAAAAAAAGATATTGACATATAAAATAAATGGCAAGAAAGTTATTGCAATGTCATAAAAAGAAAGTCATAAATAAAGTTCTACCACTTTTAATGTTAATTCAAAGTTACTGGTATACAAAACAAATAAAGACCACAAATTTTCACTTATGGTTACTAAAGATATTATTATAATAAGAAAAAGTTATTATTAATATTATTATTTAAGAAATTTATTTTAAAAGCAAAAAAAAGCACATGATGTTCTTTTATTAGAAAAGTTAACGTGTTAAGGTAAAGAATGGAAATGTGTGTGGAATAAAACTAAATAAAATAAAAAACCAAATTTTGTCATATTTTAAATCACTCTTCTTTTTTTTAAAATAAAAAAAACAATTAAAACAATAAAATTAAGTAACAAGAGGAAAAAAAAATTAAGAACCCAAACTTGATTTTGAATCAATAATATTGATGAAATGGATAATGCAGATGAATGTGATGAATAATTGAATAAGATTTGAAAGAAAAGGAAGTAGGACAATTTTTGGGTATGACAGATGCCCCTATCTAATTATCTTGAACCTGATAAATGAACTACTGTGAAATGTTCGATTTCAAGGTAAAAGTTAATTAGATATAAGAATAGCCGAAAATTTGTCCAATGCAGAATGCGATGCAAAAGATGCAACATGATATGCTCGTACGGATGCAATTGCTGGGGATTTTAAATGTATGAATGTTATATGATATGAGACATAAAGTATGCGGAGATGATGAAATGATTGACCGAGGAGAACAATACTGAAAACAGTAATGTAGGTAAATTGGCTGGGGACACAAGATATTTCTGAAAATTTGTCTAAACAACAGAGAATAATCAGGAATACTTGAGATGAGAGAACTAAACCCTGAGAAAGGTATTAAAGACATCCAGAAAAATCTATGGATGCACAAACACCAAATTTGGAAATCAACGCCCGAAACATCTAGAAGAGTACTAGATGTGGAATGAGACCAAATTATGAAGGTATACCAAGGGAAAGATCCAACTTTTCAACAAGACATTCAGAGAAATGATACTTGAAGTAAAGACACAAACCCAACTTTTTAATGGAATGAACCAAAGAGAGACAGTTGAAAGAAAAGAGTTCCACGCCAAACTTAACACAATTTGAAGGAAAAGAAAATATCCACGCCAAATTCATCAATAAGACAAATTTGAAGGAAAAGAACTCCACGCCAAACTTGACACAGTTTGAAGGAAAATAATTCCACGCCAAACTTGACACAGTTTGAAGGAAAAGGGTTCCACGCCAAACTTAACACAGTTCTAAGGAAAAGGGTTCCACGCCAAACTTAAAACAGTTTGAAGGAAAAGGGGTTCCACGCCAAACTTAATAAAGTTTGAAGGAAAAGGGTTCCACGCCAAACTTAACACAGTTTGAAGGAAAAAGGGTTCCACGCCAAACTTAACACAGTTTGAAGGAAAAAAAAGGTTCCACGCCAAACTTGACACAGTTTGAAGGAAAAAAGGTTCCACGCCAAACTTGACACAGTTTGAAGGAAAAGGTTCCACGCCAAACTTAACACAGTTTGAAGGAAAAAGGTTCCACGCCAAACTTGACACAGTTTGAAGGAAAAGGGTTCCACGCCAAACTTAACGCAGTTTGAAGGAAAAGGTTCCACGCCAAACTTAACACAGTTTGAAGGAAAAAAGGTTCCACGCCAAACTTGACATAGTTTGAAGGAAAAGGTTCCACGCCAAACTTAACACAGTTTGAAGGAAAAAGGTTCCACGCCAAACTTGACACAGTTTGAAGGAAAAGGGTTCCACGCCAAACTTAACGCAGTTTGAAGGAAAAGGTTCCACGCCAGACTTAACACAGTTTGAAGGAAAAAGGTTCCACGCCAAACTTAACACAGTTTGAAGGAAAAAAAAGGTTCCACGCCGAACTTGACACAGTTTGAAGGAAAAAAGGTTCCACGCCAAACTTGACACAGTTTGAAGGAAAAGGTTCCACGCCATACTGAACACAGTTTGAAGGAAAAAGGTTCCACGCCAAACTTGACACAGTTTGAAGGAAAAAAAGTTCCACGCCAAACTTGACACAGTTTGAAGGAAAATGGTTCCACGCCAAATTCATCCATCAGACAAATTTGAAGGAAAAAGGGTTCCACGCCAAACTTGACACAGTTTGAAGGAAAAGGGTTCCACGCCAAACTTAACAAAGTTTGAAGGAAAAGGGTTCCACGCCAAACTTGACACAGTTTGAAGGAAAAGGATTCCACGCCAAACTTAACATAGTTTGAAGGAAAAAAGTTCCACGCCAAACTTAACACAGTTTGAAGGAAAATGGTTCCACGCCAAATTCATCAATCAGACAAATTTGAAGGAAAAAGGGTTCCACGCCAAACTTATCAATCAGACAAATTTGAAGGAAAAGGGTTCCACGCCAAACTGAACACAGTTTGAAGGAAAAAGGTTCCACGCCAAACTTGACACAGTTTGAAGGAAAAGAAAATATCCACGCCAAATTCATCAATAAGACAAATTTGAAGGAAAAGGGTTCCACGCCAAACTTATCAATAAGACAAATTTGAAGGAAAAGAAAATAAACACGAAAGACAGGGTGACAGACACGACTGCTTTGGTGGGTGCCAAGTAATTTGGACTTTGACTCTTGTTGGTTGCCAATGGAAATTGGACTTTAAGGGTGCCAAACAAAGTTGGACTTTGACCACAAGGTAAGATGACAAGACCTCGGGAAATGCATATGAGCATGAAGTAAACTTCGAGCTATGCTTGATATGAAATCATATGATGCAAATGGTGCAATGATTGCAATGCAAATGCTGAGACCATAGGATAAGACTCTTTTGGAATAGTGCGGCTGAAGAAACTGATTCCACAACACAGTGGACTTTTGCCAACTACAACCTTTAAAAGATGGCTTGAACACAACTTCAACCATTCTTGTATGAAGTATCAAGATGCTGATCTTGTTGGGAAGGTGAGATAAGCTTTGCTTGGGGGTCGCTTGAAGTAAATTGCCCCATGCTGAATGATTCTGAGGTGACTGCTTGGCTGGTGGCTTGAAATACTTGCCCCAGCCCGAGTCCAGAAAGAGAAATTCTTCTGAGTAACAAGATCTTGGACTGCAAGGTGCCCCTGATAGGATCACTGACCAAGTTTCTTAGTTGTTAAAATTCCTCGATGATGAGTGCTTACTTGCAAATAAAATATTCATTCAACAATGTTAATTTTAATGCAATGCTCAAACACAAATTTTGAAATCAAAATCATTATTGGAATGACATTGGTGTAAAGAAAATGAAATACTTGCAAGAATGCACTGTTTATTAAGTCATGCAAAGTGCAAAGTGAAAGATAATGCAAATTGAAAAAATATGAAAAAGGTATGATACCAAAGAGAATGATTAGAAAATCTCATGGGGAGTCAGCTTACGCAACCTTGCTGCGATATGCTTTCAAAACAAACCTAGCTTCAATTAGGTCTTTAAAGGATTGTAATGTGGTCTGGTTCACAGTTTATGAAACAAAGGATATAAGGCTCAAAATTTAATTTTACCCAACCCATCCTCCGTGATGATCTCCAGTCCTATACTCAAATAATTCAACCTATGCATTCAAGTTATTTGAATTTGTACTGATGATGATGGCTTAAGAGCCAAAGGATTATTGGATAGCAGTCATTGCTTATTTACAACATTTTGTTGGTTTATTTGATGAGGATTTTGGATCAACTCATCTTTGTATTTGTTGAGGAATTTTGGTGACCTCTTTTGATTTGAATTATCCCTAACTTTTGCCTGGACTGTATCTTTGACATTTTCAGTCCAGCAGGATGCTTTGCCTAAGTCGCCTTTTAGGTATTGACTTAGCGGCTTTTTCATTTTTGATTTGGACAATGACTGCCATTAACTTCCTCGACAATTGTGCGAAGGAAAACTTGGGCTTGAACATCCTTATTGAGAGATGTAAGGAAAGATTTCCTGAATTTGAATGCATATTTGAATTAACTGAGAACTACCCTGCCCCGGGTTAAGGTTGTGGTTTTTTCGTGTAGAAAGAAACTCCAACTTCTAGGCTCAAAGGGGTTGACAATGGATTAACTTCCTTATTTCTCCAGTGTTTGGGAGTTGAAACAATGCCTGTATATCATCAGCAAGGTTTTATTTTGAAAGCATATCATTCAACAATTTGGGTATTTTTCGTCATCCTCCCTCCAATCATTGCTTATACAATAGATGAATAAGAGAACAATGGTATATTTTTTTTGGAAATTTTGAAAATGAAAATCACGAATACACATAAATATGAAGGTGAATGAATTGATTCAAACATGCGATGCTCATTTCATTAATATTAACATTAGAGAATAAACAAAGTCTTTAAGCAAGTACACATAACATAAACAAGGAAATTAAAACTGAAAAGAAACAAGGCCTAGTGTCTAGTCAGTAGCAAGGATGAGCTTTCCCGTCTGACCCACTGGCTTTAGGTAGTAACTTGCGATTCTTCGACTAAATCTTCAGCCACTTTGCTTTGGCATGTGATCTTTTCCAACCTGGGGAATCCCTCTCGGTGTGAAGGTGATCACATCTCCTCTGACCAAATCCTGAACTCGAGACTGGAAAGCATAACAACCTTCAATGTCATGACCCGCATCTCCTTCATGGAATGGGCAATGAAGATCAGTTCTGAACCCATCTGGAAGAATATTCGGAGGATTAAGTGCTCTAGTTGTGATAAGGCCTTTCAGAACCAAGTAAGGATATAACTCAGCATATTTCATGGGAATAGGATCAATCGGAGTTCTAGGCCTGGGATTACGAGTCTGACTCTGACGAGCACTCCTTTGTGGGGGAGCCCTACCTTCAGCTTTTGTCACAAACTCCTTCCTCTTTTGAAGCTTTTCAGAGGAATTTCTAGAAGACTCAGCATCATGGTGCAAAAAGTGAGGATTATCATAAACAACTTGGGAAACAATACCCGTAGGGGTAACATTAATTTGAGGTATGACAATCCTATGGGATTGAGCTTCCCTAGCCAACAATGTTTGCATCATCTCCATGAGTACATTCATGTTTCCTTTTAACTCATTGAGGTCTTCTCTAACCCTTCTGTTATGCTGCTCTTGATTTTCCATTCTTCTTCCGATGTTGGCTTCAGTTCTGAATCTGTGCTTAGGAATCAGCTTGACGGGTACTCAACAACTCTGAAGACGAGAACGAATGAATATGAGCGACTATGAATGCAAAATGAATGAAAATATGAATGCAATGATATGCAAATAAAATGCGAAAAGATGTTAAACATAAAGTCATGGTATCATAAGTCCAAGGTACGAATGGAGAATATCCGAATAACTCTCCTCTCACGGATCCTGTCGGGTAGACTATAAAGTTAAAGGGATCCCAAAGTTAACAATCCCTATGGTTGTTCATCACACACGCCAGAAGCATGACGGTTGATTGACTCCACCATATGAATCTCTTTTGGGTGAGATCTTCGTATCGAGCCACGCGAGAAGGAAGGCTCTCGGTGCCCTATACTACGCGATCACCGACACGAGGTTTAAAACAAAGTCTCGGAGTTATGGACCTTCCTCAATTGTTTGATACACGTGCCAATTTTATATATTCTTGACAGTCAATCAACTCCATTGAGTAAGTCTATTCCAAGTGAGGTTCTCGTATCGAGCCACGCGAGGGCGAACCCTGGTGCCCCATACTACGCAACCATCAACCGATGTTTTAACCAAAATGTTCTAAAGGTCCTCAGAGTCGACGACCCTAATGAAAATAACTGAGCACACACGTCAAAAGCTTGACGGTCGTCATTGTTCTCATTAGAATCTACTCCATGTGAGGTTTTCGTATCGATAACCCATGAGAGTGGTTCTCTCAGGAGCCCATACTACACAACCTCGCTAACTTATGTTTGCACTCGAAAGCCCGGGTATAAAGCCTTTCACTCAAGTTTCAAAATATCGATCCAAAAACCACAAGGTAAAATATGGAAAACAATAAAGGAAGCGATAAAACATAAACAAGTAAGACATAAAGGTAAGCATACAAACAAACATGAAGCAACCTAGATTAGGCTTGACTTGCATAGGGGTGAACCAGTCCCCAACAGAGTCGCCAGCTGTCGTACCTCGAAAAATACGATCCTCGCGAATGCGGTCGCGGCTGGGCTGACTTGAGAGTCGCCACCTAATTTTATTTATTCCCAAAGAGGGAAAGGGAAAATATAGATAAAACCCGGGAAGAAAGGATAAAGACAAGGTCATCGAAACCATTGTCGGGGTTCGGAAGTCGGTTATGCAGGGGGAAGGTATTAGCACCCCCTACATCCATCGTACTCGATGGGAACCTTCTAAGTTGTCACACGTGAAATGAATGTCTATGCCTAATGAATTACTTGCTAAAGGAGGAAAAGGATTCAAATTTTATTTATCTTTCTTTAGGAGTCAAATTGTACTAAAGACTATGGATAGTTTATTCCGAACCAACAAGCCAAGTGTCTTGCGACGGAATAATCGGAGCGAATAACGAGAGCTCGTAATCCTCCTTTCTACCACTTAAGGCTCGTGGCGTACAATTTCTCTCATATTATTAAAGTGTTTTAATACCTAAGACCACTTGACGTTGGATCAAGGGTTTGGATTTAAAGAAACATTTTGGCAGGTCGATTGCGAGGCATAAAGCGATCGCGAAGGGTGAGTGCAAAATGGAGGTTAAAGGTTAAATGGTTATGCGAGATCGATTCATAATACTAAGCTAAGGTGGAGCCGTTGGAGCTCGAATTAAACCGAAAGCGTCGAAATTTAGCTCTTTAACTATCTTAGAATCGATTCAAAGTTAGAATCATTCTATAAGAAGTCGAGCATTACTTTATAATCAAATGATTATTTAAATAAAAGAAATGCGATAAAAATAATAATTAGTCTCATATTGATTTAAATAACATCGATTTGTTGAAATCGAATATTTAAATCGTTTGTTATATCATCGACCATAAAAATTAAAATAAAGTCGAAATAATAATAAAATAAGAGTTTGGCCTCATATTTAATTTAAATAACGTCGATTTATTAGAAACCGAATATTCAAATATTTATTCATCGGCCAGAATAAAATAAATTGAGATAATGAGAAATAAAAAGAAAAATAAAAGTGTGGCCTCAAATTAGGGGATAACGTCGATTTATTAGAAATCGAATATCACCATTTATCATTGGCCGAATAATAATAAAGCCGGTAAATAATAATGGATCTAAAATTAATTAGAAACCATAAGAAATAATAGGAAACGGTCTCATATCAATTTGGACAACGTCGATAAAATCGAATGTCACAAACCGGATAATAATATCATAGACCAAATAATAAGTATAAAATAAATCAATAAATTGATGAGATAATAAATGGATAAAAGTCGGCCTCAAATTGATTTAGACAACGTCGCGAAATGGAATGTCGATAAATCATATTTTTTATCATAGGCCCAATAATAAAATAAAATAATGGGAAAATAATGAAATCGGTATCAATTTAATGGATAACGTCAATTAAATAATCGAATATCTCATTTTATCATTAACCGAATAATAAAATAAAATAACGGATAAAAATAATGAAATTGGTCTCAATTTAATGGATAACGTCGATTAAATAATCGAATATCTCATTTTATCATTAACCGAATAATAAAATACAATAGTGAATAAAATAATAAAATCAGTCTCAATTTAATGGATAACGTCGATTAAATAATCGAATATCTCATTTTATCATTAACCGAATAAATCGAATAGTCGATTAAATAATAGCGAAAAATAAAAGTTGGCCTCATACCGGTATAGACAACGTCGGATCGCAAGGATCGAATATCTTATACCTTAATTATATCATCGGCCCTTAAAATAAAATCAAGAAATTATATAAATCCTTTAAAACATTCTTCTAAATCAAAAAAGAAAATTACTAACAAAAAAAATTGAAATAAAGTAAATAAGTTATATATAGAAACAAACTGTAACATTATTAAATAGTAACAACAAAGATAATGAAAATTATAAAACAGAGGTGCATATAGAACATGGTTTATGAATAACAAGTGTCACGGTGATAAGCCCATATCAACAAGAAGAATTGAATAACTAAATAATTAATTAAAAAAAAAAAAAAAGGTTAAGAGGCGGATCATAAATCAGGAAAGAAACAAGACACACTCTCCCTTCTTCTTTTTTCAAGAGCATTATTTTCTTTTTTCTCAGAAATTTCAAAAAGGAAAAAAACGATTCGCGAATCAAAAACAATGGAAACCCACCATTTTCTCAGCAGTGCGATTATGTGCTTACGGTCTGCTTATGGTTATGTGTCGTGATTAGGTTCAGATCGGTTTTTTTGTTGTTGTTCAGATGTGAGGTTGAATGTTTTGGTTTGTGTTTACGATTTAATGGAGGTGAAAATGATGCGGCTAGGTTATGTTTGAAGATTGAAGAGGATTCGAAGGTTATGGTATTGTGTTATTTTCTGCAGAGGTTATTTGTGATATTTGCAGATTTTTCTTCGGTTTCTAAGCTTAGTGAAGATTGAAGATCAGGGCTTATTATATAGAGAGATTGAGAGGGTATTTGAGGAATTGAAACCAGAGGAATTGGATAAGATCAAAAGGAATTTTGTGAGTTGGAAATTCTTTGTTGTTGTTGTGATTCTGTTATTTGTGAGTGGAATTGCAAATTGTGTGATGTGTGCGTACGACGCGTTTTGCTGATCAATTCCGATACATGTTGGGATGAAAATCCTCGTGTTGTTGAAAACGTGAAGACTACCATGACATATATTATTTTGTCCTGTAAACCTCTGCTTTTACGATGGTTGTAAAATGTTACAACATAATCTAATGTTTATAAAATAAAATATGCTATCTTTTAATATTAAACTTGACTGATGAAAAAAAAGATATTGACATATAAAATAAATGGCAAGAAAGTTATTGCAATGTCATAAAAAGAAAGTCATAAATAAAGTTCTACCACTTTTAATGTTAATTCAAAGTTACTGGTATACAAAACAAATAAAGACCACAAATTTTCACTTATGGTTACTAAAGATATTATTATAATAAGAAAAAGTTATTATTAATATTATTATTTAAGAAATTTATTTTAAAAGCAAAAAAAAGCACATGATGTTCTTTTATTAGAAAAGTTAACGTGTTAAGGTAAAGAATGGAAATGTGTGTGGAATAAAACTAAATAAAATAAAAAACCAAATTTTGTCATATTTTAAATCACTCTTCTTTTTTTTAAAATAAAAAAAACAATTAAAACAATAAAATTAAGTAACAAGAGGAAAAAAAAATTAAGAACCCAAACTTGATTTTGAATCAATAATATTGATGAAATGGATAATGCAGATGAATGTGATGAATAATTGAATAAGATTTGAAAGAAAAGGAAGTAGGACAATTTTTGGGTATGACAGATGCCCCTATCTAATTATCTTGAACCTGATAAATGAACTACTGTGAAATGTTCGATTTCAAGGTAAAAGTTAATTAGATATAAGAATAGCCGAAAATTTGTCCAATGCAGAATGCGATGCAAAAGATGCAACATGATATGCTCGTACGGATGCAATTGCTGGGGATTTTAAATGTATGAATGTTATATGATATGAGACATAAAGTATGCGGAGATGATGAAATGATTGACCGAGGAGAACAATACTGAAAACAGTAATGTAGGTAAATTGGCTGGGGACACAAGATATTTCTGAAAATTTGTCTAAACAACAGAGAATAATCAGGAATACTTGAGATGAGAGAACTAAACCCTGAGAAAGGTATTAAAGACATCCAGAAAAATCTATGGATGCACAAACACCAAATTTGGAAATCAACGCCCGAAACATCTAGAAGAGTACTAGATGTGGAATGAGACCAAATTATGAAGGTATACCAAGGGAAAGATCCAACTTTTCAACAAGACATTCAGAGAAATGATACTTGAAGTAAAGACACAAACCCAACTTTTTAATGGAATGAACCAAAGAGAGACAGTTGAAAGAAAAGAGTTCCACGCCAAACTTAACACAATTTGAAGGAAAAGAAAATATCCACGTCAAATTCATCAATAAGACAAATTTGAAGGAAAAGAACTCCACGCCAAACTTGACACAGTTTGAAGGAAAATAATTCCACGCCAAACTTGACACAGTTTGAAGGAAAAGGGTTCCACGCCAAACTTAACACAGTTCTAAGGAAAAGGGTTCCACGCCAAACTTAAAACAGTTTGAAGGAAAAGGGGTTCCACGCCAAACTTAATAAAGTTTGAAGGAAAAGGGTTCCACGCCAAACTTAACACAGTTTGAAGGAAAAAGGGTTCCACGCCAAACTTAACACAGTTTGAAGGAAAAAAAAGGTTCCACGCCAAACTTGACACAGTTTGAAGGAAAAAAGGTTCCACGCCAAACTTGACACAGTTTGAAGGAAAAGGTTCCACGCCAAACTTAACACAGTTTGAAGGAAAAAGGTTCCACGCCAAACTTGACACAGTTTGAAGGAAAAGGGTTCCACGCCAAACTTAACGCAGTTTGAAGGAAAAGGTTCCACGCCAAACTTAACACAGTTTGAAGGAAAAAAGGTTCCACGCCAAACTTGACATAGTTTGAAGGAAAAGGTTCCACGCCAAACTTAACACAGTTTGAAGGAAAAAGGTTCCACGCCAAACTTGACACAGTTTGAAGGAAAAGGGTTCCACGCCAAACTTAACGCAGTTTGAAGGAAAAGGTTCCACGCCAGACTTAACACAGTTTGAAGGAAAAAGGTTCCACGCCAAACTTAACACAGTTTGAAGGAAAAAAAAGGTTCCACGCCGAACTTGACACAGTTTGAAGGAAAAAAGGTTCCACGCCAAACTTGACACAGTTTGAAGGAAAAGGTTCCACGCCATACTGAACACAGTTTGAAGGAAAAAGGTTCCACGCCAAACTTGACACAGTTTGAAGGAAAAAAAGTTCCACGCCAAACTTGACACAGTTTGAAGGAAAATGGTTCCACGCCAAATTCATCCATCAGACAAATTTGAAGGAAAAAGGGTTCCACGCCAAACTTGACACAGTTTGAAGGAAAAGGGTTCCACGCCAAACTTAACAAAGTTTGAAGGAAAAGGGTTCCACGCCAAACTTGACACAGTTTGAAGGAAAAGGATTCCACGCCAAACTTAACATAGTTTGAAGGAAAAAAGTTCCACGCCAAACTTAACACAGTTTGAAGGAAAATGGTTCCACGCCAAATTCATCAATCAGACAAATTTGAAGGAAAAAGGGTTCCACGCCAAACTTATCAATCAGACAAATTTGAAGGAAAAGGGTTCCACGCCAAACTGAACACAGTTTGAAGGAAAAAGGTTCCACGCCAAACTTGACACAGTTTGAAGGAAAAGAAAATATCCACGCCAAATTCATCAATAAGACAAATTTGAAGGAAAAGGGTTCCACGCCAAACTTATCAATAAGACAAATTTGAAGGAAAAGAAAATAAACACGAAAGACAGGGTGACAGACACGACTACTTTGGTGGGTGCCAAGTAATTTGGACTTTGACTCTTGTTGGTTGCCAATGGAAATTGGACTTTAAGGGTGCCAAACAAAGTTGGACTTTGACCACAAGGTAAGATGACAAGACCTCGGGAAATGCATATGAGCATGAAGTAAACTTCGAGCTATGCTTGATATGAAATCATATGATGCAAATGGTGCAATGATTGCAATGCAAATGCTGAGACCATAGGATAAGACTCTTTTGGAATAGTGCGGCTGTAGAAACTGATTCCACAACACAGTGGACTTTTGCCAACTACAACCTTTGAAAGATGGCTTGAACACAACTTCAACCATTCTTGTATGAAGTATCAAGATGCTGATCTTGTTGGGAAGGAGAGATAAGCTTTGCTTGGGGGTCGCTTGAAGTAAATTGCCCCATGCTGAATGATTCTGAGGTGACTGCTTGGCTGGTGGCTTGAAATACTTGCCCCAGCCCGAGTCCAGAAAGAGAAATTCTTCTGAGTAACAAGATCTTGGACTGCAAGGTGCCCCTGATAGGATCACTGACCATGTTTCTTAGTTGTTAAAATTCCTCGATGATGAGTGCTTACTTGCAAATAAAATATTCATTCAACAATGTTAATTTTAATGCAATGCTCAAACACAAATTTTGAAATCAAAATCATTATTGGAATGACATTGGTGTAAAGAAAATGAAATACTTGCAAGAATGCACTGTTTATTAAGTCATGCAAAGTGCAAAGTGAAAGATAATGCAAATTGAAAAAATATGAAAAAGGTATGATACCAAAGAGAATGATTAGAAAATCTCATGGGGAGTCAGCTTACGCAACCTTGCTGCGATATGCTTTCAAAACAAACCTAGCTTCAATTAGGTCTTTAAAGGATTGTAATGTGGTCTGGTTCACAGTTTATGAAACAAAGGATATAAGGCTCAAAATTTAATTTTACCCAACCCATCCTCCGTGATGATCTCCAGTCCTATACTCAAATAATTCAACCTATGCATTCAAGTTATTTGAATTTGTACTGATGATGATGGCTTAAGAGCCAAAGGATTATTGGATAGCAGTCATTGCTTATTTACAACATTTTGTTGGTTTATTTGATGAGGATTTTGGATCAACTCATCTTTGTATTTGTTGAGGAATTTTGGTGACCTCTTTTGATTTGAATTATCCCTAACTTTTGCCTGGACTGTATCTTTGACATTTTCAGTCCAGCAGGATGCTTTGCCTAAGTCGCCTTTTAGGTATTGACTTAGCGGCTTTTTCATTTTTGATTTGGACAATGACTGCCATTAACTTCCTCGACAATTGTGCGAAGGAAAACTTGGGCTTGAACATCCTTATTGAGAGATGTAAGGAAAGATTTCCTGAATTTGAATGCATATTTGAATTAACTGAGAACTACCCTGCCCCGGGTTAAGGTTGTGGTTTTTTCGTGTAGAAAGAAACTCCAACTTCTAGGCTCAAAGGGGTTGACAATGGATTAACTTCCTTATTTCTCCAGTGTTTGGGAGTTGAAACAATGCCTGTATATCATCAGCAAGGTTTTATTTTGAAAGCATATCATTCAACAATTTGGGTATTTTTCGTCATCCTCCCTCCAATCATTGCTTATACAATAGATGAATAAGAGAACAATGGTATATTTTTTTTGGAAATTTTGAAAATGAAAATCACGAATACACATAAATATGAAGGTGAATGAATTGATTCAAACATGCGATGCTCATTTCATTAATATTAACATTAGAGAATAAACAAAGTCTTTAAGCAAGTACACATAACATAAACAAGGAAATTAAAACTGAAAAGAAACAAGGCCTAGTGTCTAGTCAGTAGCAAGGATGAGCTTTCCCGTCTGACCCACTGGCTTTAGGTAGTAACTTGCGATTCTTCGACTAAATCTTCAGCCACTTTGCTTTGGCATGTGATCTTTTCCAACCTGGGGAATCCCTCTCGGTGTGAAGGTGATCACATCTCCTCTGACCAAATCCTGAACTCGAGACTGGAAAGCATAACAACCTTCAATGTCATGACCCGCATCTCCTTCATGGAATGGGCAATGAAGATCAGTTCTGAACCCATCTGGAAGAATATTCGGAGGATTAAGTGCTCTAGTTGTGATAAGGCCTTTCAGAACCAAGTAAGGATATAACTCAGCATATTTCATGGGAATAGGATCAATCGGAGTTCTAGGCCTGGGATTACGAGTCTGACTCTGACGAGCACTCCTTTGTGGGGGAGCCCTACCTTCAGCTTTTGTCACAAACTCCTTCCTCTTTTGAAGCTTTTCAGAGGAATTTCTAGAAGACTCAGCATCATGGTGCAAAAAGTGAGGATTATCATAAACAACTTGGGAAACAATACCCGTAGGGGTAACATTAATTTGAGGTATGACAATCCTATGGGATTGAGCTTCCCTAGCCAACAATGTTTGCATCATCTCCATGAGTACATTCATGTTTCCTTTTAACTCATTGAGGTCTTCTCTAACCCTTCTGTTATGCTGCTCTTGATTTTCCATTCTTCTTCCGATGTTGGCTTCAGTTCTGAATCTGTGCTTAGGAATCAGCTTGACGGGTACTCAACAACTCTGAAGACGAGAACGAATGAATATGAGCGACTATGAATGCAAAATGAATGAAAATATGAATGCAATGATATGCAAATAAAATGCGAAAAGATGTTAAACATAAAGTCATGGTATCATAAGTCCAAGGTACGAATGGAGAATATCCGAATAACTCTCCTCTCACGGATCCTGTCGGGTAGACTATAAAGTTAAAGGGATCCCAAAGTTAACAATCCCTATGGTTGTTCATCACACACGCCAGAAGCATGACGGTTGATTGACTCCACCATATGAATCTCTTTTGGGTGAGATCTTCGTATCGAGCCACGCGAGAAGGAAGGCTCTCGGTGCCCTATACTACGCGATCACCGACACGAGGTTTAAAACAAAGTCTCGGAGTTATGGACCTTCCTCAATTGTTTGATACACGTGCCAATTTTATATATTCTTGACAGTCAATCAACTCCATTGAGTAAGTCTATTCCAAGTGAGGTTCTCGTATCGAGCCACGCGAGGGCGAACCCTGGTGCCCCATACTACGCAACCATCAACCGATGTTTTAACCAAAATGTTCTAAAGGTCCTCAGAGTCGACGACCCTAATGAAAATAACTGAGCACACACGTCAAAAGCTTGACGGTCGTCATTGTTCTCATTAGAATCTACTCCATGTGAGGTTTTCGTATCGATAACCCATGAGAGTGGTTCTCTCAGGAGCCCATACTACACAACCTCGCTAACTTATGTTTGCACTCGAAAGCCCGGGTATAAAGCCTTTCACTCAAGTTTCAAAATATCGATCCAAAAACCACAAGGTAAAATATGGAAAACAATAAAGGAAGCGATAAAACATAAACAAGTAAGACATAAAGGTAAGCATACAAACAAACATGAAGCAACCTAGATTAGGCTTGACTTGCATAGGGGTGAACCAGTCCCCAACAGAGTCGCCAGCTGTCGTACCTCGAAAAATACGATCCTCGCGAATGCGGTCGCGGCTGGGCTGACTTGAGAGTCGCCACCTAATTTTATTTATTCCCAAAGAGGGAAAGGGAAAATATAGATAAAACCCGGGAAGAAAGGATAAAGACAAGGTCATCGAAACCATTGTCGGGGTTCGGAAGTCGGTTATGCAGGGGGAAGGTATTAGCACCCCCTACATCCATCGTACTCGATGGGAACCTTCTAAGTTGTCACACGCGAAATGAATGTCTATGCCTAATGAATTACTTGCTAAAGGAGGAAAAGGATTCAAATTTTATTTATCTTTCTTTAGGAGTCAAATTGTACTAAAGACTATGGATAGTTTATTCCGAACCAACAAGCCAAGTGTCTTGCGACGGAATAATTGGAGCGAATAACGAGAGCTCGTAATCCTCCTTTCTACCACTTAAGGCTCGTGGCGTACAATTTCTCTCATATTATTAAAGTGTTTTAATACCTAAGACCACTTGACGTTGGATCAAGGGTTTGGATTTAAAGAAACATTTTGGCAGGTCGATTGCGAGGCATAAAGCGATCGCGAAGGGTGAGTGCAAAATGGAGGTTAAAGGTTAAATGGTTATGCGAGATCGATTCATAATACTAAGCTAAGGTGGAGCCGTTGGAGCTCGAATTAAACCGAAAGCGTCGAAATTTAGCTCTTTAACTATCTTAGAATCGATTCAAAGTTAGAATCATTCTATAAGAAGTCGAGCATTACTTTATAATCAAATGATTATTTAAATAAAAGAAATGCGATAAAAATAATAATTAGTCTCATATTGATTTAAATAACATCGATTTGTTGAAATCGAATATTTAAATCGTTTGTTATATCATCGACCATAAAAATTAAAATAAAGTCGAAATAATAATAAAATAAGAGTTTGGCCTCATATTTAATTTAAATAACGTCGATTTATTAGAAACCGAATATTCAAATATTTATTCATCGGCCAGAATAAAATAAATTGAGATAATGAGAAATAATAAGAAAAATAAAAGTGTGGCCTCAAATTAGGGGATAACGTCGATTTATTAGAAATCGAATATCACCATTTATCATTGGCCGAATAATAATAAAGTCGGTAAATAATAATGGATCTAAAATTAATTAGAAACCATAAGAAATAATAGGAAACGGTCTCATATCAATTTGGACAACGTCGATAAAATCGAATGTCACAAACCGGATAATAATATCATAGACCAAATAATAAGTATAAAATAAATCAATAAATTGATGAGATAATAAATGGATAAAAGTCGGCCTCAAATTGATTTAGACAACGTCGCAAAATGGAATGTCGATAAATCATATTTTTTATCATAGGCCCAATAATAAAATAAAATAATGGGAAAATAATGAAATCGGTATCAATTTAATGGATAACGTCAATTAAATAATCGAATATCTCATTTTATCATTAACCGAATAATAAAATAAAATAACGGATAAAAATAATGAAATCGGTCTCAATTTAATGGATAACGTCGATTAAATAATCGAATATCTCATTTTATCATTAACCGAATAATAAAATACAATAGTGAATAAAATAATAAAATCGGTCTCAATTTAATGGATAACGTCGATTAAATAATCGAATATCTCATTTTATCATTAACCGAATAAATCGAATAGTCGATTAAATAATAGCGAAAAATAAAAGTTGGCCTCATACCGGTATAGACAACGTCGGATCGCAAGGATCGAATATCTTATACCTTAATTATATCATCGGCCCTTAAAATAAAATCAAGAAATTATATAAATCCTTTAAAACATTCTTCTAAATCAAAAAAGAAAATTACTAACAAAAAAAATTGAAATAAAGTAAATAAGTTATATATAGAAACAAACTGTAACATTATTAAATAGTAACAACAAAGATAATGAAAATTATAAAACAGAGGTGCATATAGAACATGGTTTATGAATAACAAGTGTCACGGTGATAAGCCCATATCAACAAGAAGAATTGAATAACTAAATAATTAATTAAAAAAAAAAAAAAAGGTTAAGAGGCGGATCATAAATCAGGAAAGAAACAAGACACACTCTCCCTTCTTCTTTTTTCAAGAGCATTATTTTCTTTTTTCTCAGAAATTTCAAAAAGGAAAAAAACGATTCGCGAATCAAAAACAATGGAAACCCACCATTTTCTCAGCAGTGCGATTATGTGCTTACGGTCTGCTTATGGTTATGTGTCGTGATTAGGTTCAGATCGGTTTTTTTGTTGTTGTTCAGATGTGAGGTTGAATGTTTTGGTTTGTGTTTACGATTTAATGGAGGTGAAAATGATGCGGCTAGGTTATGTTTGAAGATTGAAGAGGATTCGAAGGTTATGGTATTGTGTTATTTTCTGCAGAGGTTATTTGTGATATTTGCAGATTTTTCTTCGGTTTCTAAGCTTAGTGAAGATTGAAGATCAGGGCTTATTATATAGAGAGATTGAGAGGGTATTTGAGGAATTGAAACCAGAGGAATTGGATAAGATCAAAAGGAATTTTGTGAGTTGGAAATTCTTTGTTGTTGTTGTGATTCTGTTATTTGTGAGTGGAATTGCAAATTGTGTGATGTGTGCGTACGACGCGTTTTGCTGATCAATTCCGATACATGTTGGGATGAAAATCCTCGTGTTGTTGAAAACGTGAAGACTACCATGACATATATTATTTTGTCCTGTAAACCTCTGCTTTTACGATGGTTGTAAAATGTTACAACATAATCTAATGTTTATAAAATAAAATATGCTATCTTTTAATATTAAACTTGACTGATGAAAAAAAAGATATTGACATATAAAATAAATGGCAAGAAAGTTATTGCAATGTCATAAAAAGAAAGTCATAAATAAAGTTCTACCACTTTTAATGTTAATTCAAAGTTACTGGTATACAAAACAAATAAAGACCACAAATTTTCACTTATGGTTACTAAAGATATTATTATAATAAGAAAAAGTTATTATTAATATTATTATTTAAGAAATTTATTTTAAAAGCAAAAAAAAGCACATGATGTTCTTTTATTAGAAAAGTTAACGTGTTAAGGTAAAGAATGGAAATGTGTGTGGAATAAAACTAAATAAAATAAAAAACCAAATTTTGTCATATTTTAAATCACTCTTCTTTTTTTTAAAATAAAAAAAACAATTAAAACAATAAAATTAAGTAACAAGAGGAAAAAAAAATTAAGAACCCAAACTTGATTTTGAATCAATAATATTGATGAAATGGATAATGCAGATGAATGTGATGAATAATTGAATAAGATTTGAAAGAAAAGGAAGTAGGACAATTTTTGGGTATGACAGATGCCCCTATCTAATTATCTTGAACCTGATAAATGAACTACTGTGAAATGTTCGATTTCAAGGTAAAAGTTAATTAGATATAAGAATAGCCGAAAATTTGTCCAATGCAGAATGCGATGCAAAAGATGCAACATGATATGCTCGTACGGATGCAATTGCTGGGGATTTTAAATGTATGAATGTTATATGATATGAGACATAAAGTATGCGGAGATGATGAAATGATTGACCGAGGAGAACAATACTGAAAACAGTAATGTAGGTAAATTGGCTGGGGACACAAGATATTTCTGAAAATTTGTCTAAACAACAGAGAATAATCAGGAATACTTGAGATGAGAGAACTAAACCCTGAGAAAGGTATTAAAGACATCCAGAAAAATCTATGGATGCACAAACACCAAATTTGGAAATCAACGCCCGAAACATCTAGAAGAGTACTAGATGTGGAATGAGACCAAATTATGAAGGTATACCAAGGGAAAGATCCAACTTTTCAACAAGACATTCAGAGAAATGATACTTGAAGTAAAGACACAAACCCAACTTTTTAATGGAATGAACCAAAGAGAGACAGTTGAAAGAAAAGAGTTCCACGCCAAACTTAACACAATTTGAAGGAAAAGAAAATATCCACGCCAAATTCATCAATAAGACAAATTTGAAGGAAAAGAACTCCACGCCAAACTTGACACAGTTTGAAGGAAAATAATTCCACGCCAAACTTGACACAGTTTGAAGGAAAAGGGTTCCACGCCAAACTTAACACAGTTCTAAGGAAAAGGGTTCCACGCCAAACTTAAAACAGTTTGAAGGAAAAGGGGTTCCACGCCAAACTTAATAAAGTTTGAAGGAAAAGGGTTCCACGCCAAACTTAACACAGTTTGAAGGAAAAAGGGTTCCACGCCAAACTTAACACAGTTTGAAGGAAAAAAAAGGTTCCACGCCAAACTTGACACAGTTTGAAGGAAAAAAGGTTCCACGCCAAACTTGACACAGTTTGAAGGAAAAGGTTCCACGCCAAACTTAACACAGTTTGAAGGAAAAAGGTTCCACGCCAAACTTGACACAGTTTGAAGGAAAAGGGTTCCACGCCAAACTTAACGCAGTTTGAAGGAAAAGGTTCCACGCCAAACTTAACACAGTTTGAAGGAAAAAAGGTTCCACGCCAAACTTGACATAGTTTGAAGGAAAAGGTTCCACGCCAAACTTAACACAGTTTGAAGGAAAAAGGTTCCACGCCAAACTTGACACAGTTTGAAGGAAAAGGGTTCCACGCCAAACTTAACGCAGTTTGAAGGAAAAGGTTCCACGCCAGACTTAACACAGTTTGAAGGAAAAAGGTTCCACGCCAAACTTAACACAGTTTGAAGGAAAAAAAAGGTTCCACGCCGAACTTGACACAGTTTGAAGGAAAAAAGGTTCCACGCCAAACTTGACACAGTTTGAAGGAAAAGGTTCCACGCCATACTGAACACAGTTTGAAGGAAAAAGGTTCCACGCCAAACTTGACACAGTTTGAAGGAAAAAAAGTTCCACGCCAAACTTGACACAGTTTGAAGGAAAATGGTTCCACGCCAAATTCATCCATCAGACAAATTTGAAGGAAAAAGGGTTCCACGCCAAACTTGACACAGTTTGAAGGAAAAGGGTTCCACGCCAAACTTAACAAAGTTTGAAGGAAAAGGGTTCCACGCCAAACTTGACACAGTTTGAAGGAAAAGGATTCCACGCCAAACTTAACATAGTTTGAAGGAAAAAAGTTCCACGCCAAACTTAACACAGTTTGAAGGAAAATGGTTCCACGCCAAATTCATCAATCAGACAAATTTGAAGGAAAAAGGGTTCCACGCCAAACTTATCAATCAGACAAATTTGAAGGAAAAGGGTTCCACGCCAAACTGAACACAGTTTGAAGGAAAAAGGTTCCACGCCAAACTTGACACAGTTTGAAGGAAAAGAAAATATCCACGCCAAATTCATCAATAAGACAAATTTGAAGGAAAAGGGTTCCACGCCAAACTTATCAATAAGACAAATTTGAAGGAAAAGAAAATAAACACGAAAGACAGGGTGACAGACACGACTGCTTTGGTGGGTGCCAAGTAATTTGGACTTTGACTCTTGTTGGTTGCCAATGGAAATTGGACTTTAAGGGTGCCAAACAAAGTTGGACTTTGACCACAAGGTAAGATGACAAGACCTCGGGAAATGCATATGAGCATGAAGTAAACTTCGAGCTATGCTTGATATGAAATCATATGATGCAAATGGTGCAATGATTGCAATGCAAATGCTGAGACCATAGGATAAGACTCTTTTGGAATAGTGCGGCTGAAGAAACTGATTCCACAACACAGTGGACTTTTGCCAACTACAACCTTTGAAAGATGGCTTGAACACAACTTCAACCATTCTTGTATGAAGTATCAAGATGCTGATCTTGTTGGGAAGGTGAGATAAGCTTTGCTTGGGGGTCGCTTGAAGTAAATTGCCCCATGCTGAATGATTCTGAGGTGACTGCTTGGCTGGTGGCTTGAAATACTTGCCCCAGCCCGAGTCCAGAAAGAGAAATTCTTCTGAGTAACAAGATCTTGGACTGCAAGGTGCCCCTGATAGGATCACTGACCAAGTTTCTTAGTTGTTAAAATTCCTCGATGATGAGTGCTTACTTGCAAATAAAATATTCATTCAACAATGTTAATTTTAATGCAATGCTCAAACACAAATTTTGAAATCAAAATCATTATTGGAATGACATTGGTGTAAAGAAAATGAAATACTTGCAAGAATGCACTGTTTATTAAGTCATGCAAAGTGCAAAGTGAAAGATAATGCAAATTGAAAAAATATGAAAAAGGTATGATACCAAAGAGAATGATTAGAAAATCTCATGGGGAGTCAGCTTACGCAACCTTGCTGCGATATGCTTTCAAAACAAACCTAGCTTCAATTAGGTCTTTAAAGGATTGTAATGTGGTCTGGTTCACAGTTTATGAAACAAAGGATATAAGGCTCAAAATTTAATTTTACCCAACCCATCCTCCGTGATGATCTCCAGTCCTATACTCAAATAATTCAACCTATGCATTCAAGTTATTTGAATTTGTACTGATGATGATGGCTTAAGAGCCAAAGGATTATTGGATAGCAGTCATTGCTTATTTACAACATTTTGTTGCTTATTTACATCATTGCCTGCTAAGTCTGGATGACCTTTATTTTGACCTTCAGAAGCTGAGGTGAATTAGAGGAGGATCTTTTATGGTTATTGTAAACACTGTACCTCCGGGTTAGAAGTGTTTACACTCCTCATAACTGATCCAAGTCTGAGGATCCTTGTTCTAGAACATTACATGTGAGGGGGTTAGGTTGTTTACAGGTTTGCAAGAACCCTTTGGACACATCATACCCTGTTACTGTGTTGTTTAAGAGTACTACACTTTGGACAGTTCTTGTGATGAACCCTGGATATGTGACTCTTTATTTGAGTCCCCCACCCTGGTTACTGGATTTCTGAGCCCTCATCTGGACTTTTGAACCTACATGGACTTTTACCAAGACAGATAATCAGATCCAATTTCTTGATCACAAACCCTTGCATATCATTTGCATATATCATCATTGCATCATTTGACATTTGTTTATTTTCTTTTCAGGGTATCCACCTCATTGTATCTTGGTTTTGGTTTTGACCACTTCTTCTACTTAGACCTCTGCTTCAGCTATCCTCTTCAGCATCTGCTTCAGTTATCTCCCTCACCACCTGTATCAGTTTGTCAGATATTTACTTCCAGCTTCTCAGTTTGTGATCTTCATCAGCACTTGTCTTCAGTTTCTTCAGCAGCACTCATGGCTACTCCCAGGAAGAGCAACATATCTTACCACGTTTTTGAGCCTGTATTGACTGGTATCAGGCAGGTCCAGTCACTTATCACACCTGACCACATCCCACTGTTTAGAGAACATTTTGGGGGTATCTTGGATATGGTTATGGATCTTGATCCTTCTCAGAGAAGCATGATCCACACATGCCTGCAGTTCTATGACCCTCCACTGAGATGCTTCACCTTTCCAGACTTCCAGATTGGGCCTCTGTTGGAAGAGTTTTCTTTGTTGATTGGAGTGCCTATCAGAGGGGGAATTCCCTTCAACCCAGAGATGACTGCTCCCAGAAGTGAAGAGATAGCAAGGGCATTGTACTTGGAGCCTGCCCTTATTGAGCAAAGCATGACAACAAAAGCTGGGATCCCTGGTTTACATCTGGATTTCTTGATTTCTCAGGCCATCCTAAAGGCTTCATTGGGGGAGTGGAGGGCAGTCTGTGCATTCTTAGACCTCAGCGTATATGGGGCTATACTATATGCCGATTAGCCCAAATTTGTCAATAAGAATGCCATCCATTTGTTTCTTCTGAAGAACCCATTGCCTACATTGCTAGGGGATTTTTATTATCCCATCCATCAGAGGAATGAGAAACCAAGGGGGAAGTTGGTTAGATGTTGTGCTCCTTTGTTCTACTCTTGGCTACTCAGGCACCTGCCTAAATCAGATGCTTTCTTGAACCCACATCAGCAGAAAAATTGGGCCAAGAGGTTCATTGCCTTGACTTTAGATGATATCAGATGGTGCACCCAGAGCACCAAGGGTAAGGACATTATCACCAGCTGTGGACAATACCCAAATGTGCCTCTGATAGGAGTGAAGGGTTGCATCAACTACAACCCTTTACTGTTCAAGAGACAATTGGGATATGCCTTGGTTCACCCTCCCAGAGGACAGGATTTAGCTGAGACCCTATATTGTGAAGTACAACCTAATTCAGCTGTTGTCAGACAAGCAGCCTGGGCTTGGGACAACATCCAGACAAAAGGGGTAGCTATTCTTGGAAAATGTAACAATGTTGCTTCAGCTCAGTACTATGACTGGTCCCGTACTAGAGCTCAGATTACCAGAATGCCTTTCACCTTGGAAGACATACCTGGACCATATACAGTATAGCCTGCAGCAACAGTTAGCCTGGAGGAATTTGAAAATTTGAAAGAAAGGAATGAGCAGTTATCTCAGCCCTTGAAGAAAACTCTTTGGGAAAGAAGTGATGGTCGCCTAAACATTGAGAGATTGGAAAAGCTCAGGGTTGAGCACCTTGCCAAAATTTAAAAGACAGAAGACTACATAAGGAAGGCAAGGGCTGGGGAACAGATATTGAAGAATGGCTGCAAGGAAGCCAAGATTCAGAAAGCTAGGGCTGAGCACTATCTGCAGGAAAGCCAGGCTAGGTGGGTCAGGATCACCGAAGCCCGGGCACAAGAAGACCAGAAGACTCAAGCCAAGATTGAACAGCTGGAGGCCAATGAGAAGAAGCAGCAGGAAACTTTGTTGGCAGCTCAGAAGGAGATATCAGAATTGAAGCTTAGAGCAGGATTGAAGAGATCAAAAGACCAGGACATGCATAAGAAGCTGACCACTGCCATTGCTACTAGGAACCTCCTCATTAGGACCATTACAGAGCACCCAACTGGACCGGTGACTGAGGCACTCCTAAAGGAGGTCATGGAAGATGATTATGGATTGAATGTCTGATTCTTCTTTGCTTGTTGTTCTTTCTTTCTGATGTACTTTTCCTTTTGTTGTATTTTTGACCATCCATGGGCATGTATTGTAAAACATACTATGTATGTTTCATCATTTGTAATGTATTTTAGCTTGTTTTCATTTTGGGCTTCTTTTTCTCAACAACATCAAGCATCTTCCTCGAGGTCTGGAAAGGTCAAAACCAAGAACCAAACCGGATACCTTGGAAAACAAATAAGCATAGTGCCTTGCATACTTACTTTTTCTTTGTTTTGTAGGTTTTGTTTATTATTTTTGTTTCTAACTTTGTTGTGATCTCAGGAAACATTGCTCGTTGCCGAGTGTTCCCTGTCAACCGCACACACCGGTATCTGACTCGTAACAACCTTCCCGGCATTCAGATGGAGCAGGTGCGGCACGATCTGAATGAGGTCAGAAATCAGATGGAAAACGAGAGAGTAGAGATGAGAAACCAGATGTCTCAATTCATGGCTGTCATGACTGGCTTAGCCCAGAGCCAAGAAAAACTGAGAGAGCTTGTGGAAAGACAAACTCCTGAGGAGCCTCATCTTGGAACAAGGGGAACTAGCAAAAATGAACGGGGGCAACCTCGTATTGACCCACCAGAATATGGACCCCATCTGAATCCAGAAGTTAACATCCCTGGACAACTTGGACATGGCTCCCAATAGAACTCTTCTAATGGGCATGTCCCAGTCTTCTAGAGAGAGCTTTCGGGATTATGCTCAGAGATGGAGACAGCTTGCTGCTGCTTTCCAACCACCCATGTCAGAAAGAGAAATGGCCGACATGTTCATGAACACATTGCAAGGGACTTATATTGATAGACTTGCTGCTTTCTCCTCTACCAGTTATGCTGATGTGGTTATAGCTGGTGAGAGAGTTGAGAGTCTCTTGAAGATGGACAAAATCTCCGACAATGGTGCAAGTTCCTCCAGTAAACCCAAAAAACCCTTTGCAGGACCCCGAAGGACGGGTGAAACTAATGCCATCCATGCAGGTAGGGGCAGACCCCAATATTCTCACAGGTCATTAGCAGTTGTTACCATCCCAGCTCCAGTTCCACAACAACCGTTATATCCTCAACAACAACAACCACCTCACTATCAGCAACCATCTCATTTTCCACAACAAAGAACGTATAACAACAATAGCAACCAACAACAACGTCCCTTCCAACAGAGGCCATATCAGGCAAATAGGGTAATTGACCCTCTCCCTATGCCTTATGCCGCTTTATTGCCACAACTCCTGAAGCTCAACCTGGTTGAGTTAAGGACGTTGGCACCACCAGATCCTCTCAATCTCCCAAAGAATTATGATGTCAACGCCAGGTGTGCCTTTCACTCCAACGCACCTGGTCACAATACCGAGAAATGCAGAGTATTACAAATGAAGGTACAAGATCTGGTTGATTCTAAAGCCCTCAACTTCGCACCTCCTCCGAACGTCAACAGAAATCCTATGCCTAATCATGGTGGGCCTAGGATTAATGCCATTGAAGAGGAGCAGCCATCTACATTGATTGATAATGTTGCACAAATTCAAACACCAATGGCTGAAGTCAAAGTTCAACTTTTAAGATGCCAAGTGTTCCCAGGCTGTGGGGCCTGCTGTGAATTGTGTAAGATAGCTAGTAATGGTTGTGAGAAGCTAAGGATTGGCATAGATGGTCTTATCCAAGATGGGATTTTGCAAATTACTTCAACAGCTCATGCAGCAACTTTTGTCTCCACCACAATGGAATCTCCTATAACACCAACGATCCTTCTTTCAACAGATTCTCCTACAACAGCAACAACAATCATTCCAGCTGATTCATCAACATCACCAACAATTACTCCGTCCACCACTTCAACAAGTCAAAATTCAACAACTGTTTCTTCTACAACATCAGCATCCATTTTATTGACAGAATCTTCTACAACGCCAGCAAAAATTAATGAAGATGTCTCAACGGTCACAATCTACTATGACCCATCAAATGTTCACAACAACAATGATTTCCAACAACAAACTGTGGCACCTCCTGCCAGATCTCCAGTCACTATTTATTATGATCCGCACACCATTACAGTACCTTCCTCTGCAGCAATCAGCCCAGTTACCATTACGGTACCTGGGCCTGTTCCTTATGAAAGCAGTAATGCCATACCTTGGCACTACGGCTCTGATCTCTACTGCAATGGGGAGAAAATCACTCTGAATTCATCAACCTCTTCACCACAAATTGATAATGTTGGGGGAGGCGGAGGCTTCACCAGAAGCCGACGCCTTTTTGCCTCACAAACACAAAGGCCTAATGCTGAAGCAGAAGCTGCTGCTAAGGCAAAAGGAAAGAATGTGGTATCCGAAGAGCCATCTCCCAAAGACACTCAGAAGACATCTTTTGAACAAGATGTAGACGAGTTCATGAGAATCATAAAAAGGAGTGATTACAAGGTGGTGGACCAGCTTCACCAAACGCCCTCCAAAATCTCCATATTGTAACTGTTGATGTGTTCCGAGGCTCACAGGAACGCATTGTTGAAAGTCCTGCACGCGGCATACGTGCCAGAGGAGATCACTGTTAATTAGTTAGAAACCGTAGTTGCAAATGTCAACACCAGTCATGGACTGGACTTTACAAATGCTGATTTAACAACGGAGGGGCGTAACCATAACAAGGCTTTACATATCACCTTGGAATGCAAAGGTGCCGTTCTGTCTCATGTGCAGGTGGACATGGGGTCTTCCCTCAATGTCCTACCAAAGAAAGCCTTAGTGAAGCTGGAGTACGATGGCTTGGCATTGCGCCTGAGTAATTTGGTGGTGAGAGCATTTGATGGCTCTAAAAGATCAGTGCTTGGAGAGATTGATCTGCCTGTATTGATTGGCCCGCAAACCTTCAAAACTACCTTCTTTGTGATGGACATACAGCCAGGCCTACAGCTGTCTGTTGGGTAGACCCTGGATCCATGTCGCTGGCGCTGTTACGTCTACCCTTCACCAGAAGTTAAAATTCGAGTGGGAAGGCCAAATCATCACCATCTGTGGGGAGGAGGATATCTTTGTTAGCCAGCTGGCTACGTATAAGTACATAGAAATGGATGGGGAGATCCATGAGACCATGAGTCAAGGGTTTGAGGCCCTTAATATTAATGAAGCATCTGCTGTGTCTTGGACTTCCATCACATCATATCAACAGGCCCGAAAGGTTGTTGAAGAGGGTACCGCTCAAGGCTGGGGCAAGCTGCTGCCAGTTGAAAAGAAAGAAGACCGATTCGGGTTGGGTTACAGACCAACTCGACAAGATCAACCGGAGGCTGCAATGGAGCCTAAATTTGTCAGCGAGGGGATGCTCACCCCGGATGCTGTGAACAGTTTGGAAGATGAGTCAGAAGACGAACGCAACCTGGAAAGCTGGATACGTCCAAGGATCCCGGGGAACCAAGTCTCAAACTGGTCTTCCCAGGAAATTATAAGAGTTACTCATGCAGAGTAATTATTATTTCCTGTCTTTAAGCATGCATCAAGTCCTGCATCTTGCCCAAGATGTTAGGGCTCATTTTGTAATCGGGCCATCTTGTATTTTGTGCAAACGATCAATTAATGAATATCAGGACATCTTTTGCAAATGAGTCTTTTCTTTTCCGCTCACTGTTTTTCATTCTTTATTTTTTGTACAAAAATAAAATGGCAATGTTTTTCAAAATAATAACTTCATTTTCACTTTTTCTAAGCAAGATAAAATTGATCACTAAAATGAACAAATCTAAAACCCTTGCAGAGAGTGCCCCCCAGACTGCACCGACAACGACACTGCTATGACTTCGTATGACTTTTACAATCCGATTAATCAAGCCGATGAAGGGGTTGAAGAAGATTATGAGTTACCTGAAGAACTAGCTAGGTTGTTGAGACAAGAGGAGAAGGTCATCACTCCTCATCAGGAGAAAGTTGAGACGGTTAATCTTGGTACATAAGAAGACTTGAAAGAAGTTAAAATCGGGGCCCGTCTGCAAGATTCAGTGAAAGAGCAACTTATTGACATGCTTCGGGAGTATGTGGATGTTTTTGATTGGTCTTAACAGGATATGCCAGGTCTGGATACCGACATTGTTATGCACAAGCTGTCTCTAAAGGAAGATTGTCCACCAGTAAAACAGAAGATGCGTCGTACTCGCCCAGATATGGCAATGAAGATAAAAGAAGAGGTACAAAAACAGTGGGACGCCAGTTTCCTTGCTGTAACTAGTTACCCGCCGTGGGTTGCTAACATTGTATCTGTGCCTAAGAAAGATGGGAAAGTAAGGATGTGTGTGGACTACCGGGATCTGAACAAAGCCAGCCCGAAAGATGACTTCCCTTTACCTCACATTGATGTATTGGTCGACAATACGGCTTAGTTCTCGGTGTTCTCCTTCATGGATGGATTTTCAGGATATAATCAGATCAAGATGTCACCTGAAGACATGGAGAAAATAACTTTCATCACACCCTGGGGCACATTCTGTTATAAGGTAATGCCATTTGGACTGAAGAATGCTGGTGCCACTTAACAACGGGCTATGGTAACATTATTCCATGACATGATCCACAAAGAAATCGAATGTTATGTGGATGACATGATTGCCAAATCCCTCACAGAAGAAGACCACCTGGTAAATCTGTTGAAGCTATTCAAGCGTCTGAGGAAGTATCAGCTGAAGTTGAACCCCAAGAAATGCACATTCGGGGTACGGTCCGGTAAGTTGCTGGGATTCATTGTAAGTGAAAAGAAAATTGAAGTTGACCCTGATAAATTCAAAGCCATTCAAGAGATGCCTGCACCAAAGACTGAAAAAGAAGTTCGGGGGTTTCTAGGTAGATTGAACTACATTTCAAGGTTCATATCTCATCTTACTGCAACTTGCGAGCCCCTGTTCAAATTGTTAAGGAAAGAACAAACGGTCAGGTGGAATGAAGACTGCCAAAGGGCTTTTGATAAAATCAAGGAATACTTACAAGAGCCTCCAATACTCATGCCTCCAGTTGAAGGAAGACCTTTAATCATGTACTTGACAGTATTAGAAGAGTCAATGGGGTGTGTGCTGGGCCAACATGACGAGTCTGGTCGAAAAGAGTATGCAATATACTACCTAAGCAAAAAGTTTACCGACTGTGAACAACGTTATTCACTGCTCGAGAAAACTTGTTGTGCTTTAGCGTGGGCTGCTCGCCGACTAAGGCAGTATATGTTGACCCACACTACTTTGTTGATCTCAAAGATGGACCCAATCAAGTATATATTTGAGAAGCCATCACTTACCGGATGGGTTGCAAGATGGCAAATGATTCTCACAGAATATGACATCCAGTACACACCTCATAAGGCCATCAAAGGCAGTGTATTGTCTGATTATCTTGCTGAGCAACCCATTGATGATTACCAACCAATGAGATTTGACTTCCCTGATGAAGACATCATGTTCATAAAAGAAAAAGACCATGAAGAGCCTATTCACACTGAAGGGCCTGACCTAGTAGAAGAATGGACAATGATGTTCGATGGGGCTGTTAATATGAATGGTCGTGGTGTTGGTGCAGTACTCATTACACCTAAGTGAGTTCACATGCCTTTCTCGGCAAAACTCACCTTTAACTGCACTAACAATACAAAGACTAGCATGAGATGTTACCATTTGCCTTGCATGGATACCGTACGTCAATCGGAACATCCACTGGGGCAACACCGTATCAACTTGTATATGGTATGGAGGCAGTCCTACATGTTGAAGTTGAACTACCCTCCTTGCGGGTACTAATGGATGTCAAATTGAATGAAGCAAAATGGGTCCGATCTCGGTACGAACAACTGAATCTGATCGAAGAAAAGAGATTAGCTGCAATTTGTCATGGGCAGCTGTATCAGAAAAGAATGAAGAAAGCCTTCGATCAGAAAGTCAGGCTTCGGGAATACCAAGTAGGAGATCTTGTGCTGAAAAGACTCCTTCCTTCTCATACAGACCACAGGGGCAAGTGGACTCCGAATTACGATGGTCCGTTCATAGTAAAGAAAGTTTTCTCTGGTGGAGCACTGATACTCAGTACTATGGATGGTGAAGACTTCCTGTCCCCTGTGAATTCAGATGCAGTTAAAAAATACTTCGCATAAATGACCCGCTGGACACAAAAACAGAATGTAAGTCCAGGCAAAAATAGGGCATCCCGGTGAGTCAAAAACATAATAAAAGACTCGAGCAAAAATAAGGGAAAATAATAAAAAAAAATGTACACCCGCTGAGTTGAAAAGCCATATTGGACAGCTCAGGTAAAAAAGGGTATCCCGGTGGATTGAAAACCCGAAAGGGCGATCCACGCAAAATAAGGGAATAAGCGAACAACTGCATTCTGAATTCGTCTGTATCACTTACAACATGAAAGGTTCAAGCATCGGTCAGAATCAACCTTCTTCAGATAGCAAGATGAGAAGAACGTCAAAAGTCATACGAGTCATAGCAAAAGGGAAGCTCACTGAAGCGTCATCAACATTGCCAACACTTTTGGTTTCTCAATTTGTAACAATCTCCTCATTTCAGGGAATTTATTTCTTTGATTGTACTTGCCGATCCAGGGCACCCGAATTAATAAAATCAGATTTTCAGTCACATTCCGTCTTGTACATTTTATTTCATTTGCAAAAGGTCTGATATCCTTGATATAACGTTTGCATAAAAAACAGAAAGTGCCTTGCTAAATCACATGCTTACAGGAAATATATTTGCTCCCGGGAGTGTCTAACTCCTATGATGGAATCCGGTAAGGGATACCTCGGGGTACTTGTACGTTTCTTTGTAATAACAGGATTGCAGGTATTCAAAGTGCAACATGGGGCATGAAAGCTTCTCCCTAGCAAGCTGCCAAAACTTTATTTCCTCATCACATCTTCCAAACAACTTCAGAAGTGTTTTCTCCCCATCAGAGTTGTCGGATATCATTTCTCCAGCACATCTTTCAAACAATACCAGGAGGGGCTTATTTCCCCAGCTGAGTTGTCAGATATCCTCATCCTAAGCAGGATCCCCATAGAAATCTCTAGGAAGATCGTTCAATGATCATTCCTCCCCAGCCAAATGCTAGACAGGGAACCATCTCCCCACCGAGCTCCAGCCTCTATCCGGGAGAGCAATGTCTGAGAATCGCATAACAAAGTGACGAAAGCCCCCACATACCCCAGCTAGGTCCCTCATTACCAAGATAGGTCTATCAGTGACCTATCTCCCCGGGAAAAGCTATATATCAGATCTACCAATGATCTCATCCCCGTCTGGGATATTTCTTTCAAAGCAGATCAATCAGAGATCTTCACAACAGCGGGATCCGGATCCCGGATCGGTATCTTTGCATAATCATAGCATTCACATCATATTTCCCCTCAGAGCGTAGCATTCCGTCTAATACGGAGCATTACGGCAAAAATCAAACATACTGCATAGTCACAAGTCATATTTTGAATTAAACACCTGTATATACCAACGTTCCATCTGCAATATATACGAAGACTCACAGTCCCCGCGGAAAGCCAAAGTGTCCCCTTTTCACTCTCAAAATATAGATACATGCTCCTCTTGGCACTCACCCGTGTCATCATTCCCTAGTAAAGTCGCCTGAACGTTCTCTACAGACAGATACATCTATATACATTCCTTCGACACCCGTCCGTGTCACCATTCCTCAGCATGGTTGCCAAAACACTTATCGAAAACCAAACACTTGTTTATAATACACTTCTTTCGACACCCGTCAGTGTCATTTTATCCCCACAGATCACCAGAATATCTTTTACACTCATAAGTTCATAACTTACACACTTCCTCTTATGATACTCGTCTGTATCATACTCTCCCTAGCAAATTGAACACTCGTCCGTGTCTCACTCATACTTTTTACTCATACAGATACTCATTCGTATCTTGTATATTCAACACTCGTTCGTGTTCACCAGTTGATACTCGTCTGTATCATCATCTCTGAACATGCGTCAGCGTTTGTTTCTACCGATACTCGTCTGTATCATAGTCTTAAGGATGCTCGTCCGCATCTTTAATCTATACACAGCGTCAAACACTTGTACCTTCCTTTCTTGAATGTAGACACTCGTCTGTATCTACCATTCCCCAGAATAGTTCCCAGCAAACTCCCATTAAAAAGAAAAATTTCTTTTCTATCTGACATTCGTCCTATGTCATGATACTTTCGGCAGCCGTACCCTGCCAGGTGATCGTCCTTCACCTTTTAGATGATTGTCCCTCATCTTTTCCCCCAGCGGAGTCTCCATTATTGGAACCCTTTTATATCCGGCATTTGTCCTATGTCGTGATATTTTAGCAGCCGTCCCCTGCTAGGTGATCGTCCTTCACCTCTCGATGATCGTCCTTCATCATTTTATCTGATGGTCATCCCCATCGTTGATCTTGTTATCTGACATTCGTCCTATGTCATGATAAACCCCGAGAGTAGCCGTACCCTGCTAGGTGATCGCCCTTCACCTCTTGATGATCTTCCTTCATCATGTTTATCCGATGGTCGTCCCCATCGTCGACCTTTTCTATCCGACATTTGTCCTGTGTCGTGATACTTTCGGCAGCCGTACCCTGCCAGGTGATCGCCCTTCACCTTGGATGACCGTCCCTCATCCTTATCCCCAACAGAGCAGCCGTCCCCTGCTAGGTGATCGTCCTTCACCTTTGATGACCGTACCTCATCATTTATTTCATTAACCTGGTGGTCGTCCCCATCATTGACTTAACCTCTAATCTCCAGAGAATCTTGTTACTGTATTTGATGGCCGTCCCCATCATAATTTCTTCATTTCCCCAGCATGTCGGTCGTCCCCGTCATTGCTTTATCCCCGGCAGTCGTCCTCTGCTCGACGGTCGTCCTCCGTCGCCCGCACTTTATAATCATACTTTATTTCCTTTTACAATCTATATCCCTTTTCTTCTTCACCCAGTGAGTGAAAATTTTGCACTGTCTTTGGTATTCAACCACAAGTTATCTTGTTTGCCTGTTAAGCCGTCGCTTACATCCTGCACAGCTAACTCATGCTTGAATAGGGGCAGTTGTAAACACCCCAAATTTTCCCTCACTAAGTTCACCATGGCTTGTGATCTTTTCATTTTCATAAGTTCAATCATATCATCTCATATTGCATTTTTACTTCACTGCATTGGTTCAAGTTCATCTGCATCTAGGGTTTGTGGTCTGAGCAATCCATGAGCTATCTGAGCCACTCCAAATTGTATTCAATCATATCAAGAGGGTCCATGTATGTTCAATCATCATATTATATCCTTCCAAGGTCAAGAAAGTCAGAAAATCACAAGAACTTGGAAAGCATGGAAGCAGAGCCAGGTTTAACTGCACAGATGACCTAAAATTAGGGTTTTGGTTTCAGAGGCCATAACTCCAAATTTTTTGGTCATTCTTGTTTCTTGGTCTCTATATGCTATAAGGACCATACATACCATTTTTGATGGAAAAATTCAAGGTGGAAGTCATCTGATCACTGGGTAACTTCCTGAGCAAGTCAGAGCAAAACCAGGGCATCTGAGGCCCCCCCAACATGAAACCAAAATGGATTCTTCATCAAAATGAAGTTGCATGGTATTTATTTGATCATTGAAGTGCTTATAAGTTCAAAAATTTGAAGAAAAATGGGATAAACCAAAAGTTGCCAAATATGGAAATGACTTGTAATGTAAACTTTCCATTTTGGGAAAGTTTTTCAACCTCCTCTTTCTCAACCAAAAATGCTTCAAATGAAAAATTCTTGGTCATGAAAGTTGTAGATTGGATCATTCCCTTTTCAAAAAGTACAAGAACAAGATCTAATTCATTTTGGAACTCAAGTTATGGCTTTCCAAAGTTGGCAAAAATCACATAATTTCAAGTTTCATGCCTAAGAGGGATTTTTGCAAAAACCTCATGCCAAGCAAATTTGTGACCTCAAATGGACTTCTACACCTCATAACATCATAATGCAATGCCCAAAAGTCAGAATTGGCCCTAGAATTTCCAAGTTTCATGACTTGTGCATGAAGAACTCAAGAAAGGGCCAAACTTCATGAAATTTGCAAAACCCCCCACAAACTCCAATCCACTTGCTAATTGGCCTCAATCTAAATTCCATGGTTGCCCATGAATCAAGCTGCACAGGACATGCCCTTGTCCTTGGCCTGAATTTTCCCATACCTCAAAGGACACCTAACCTTGACTTTTTGCAAAATGAACCATACCAATCAGCATAGGCCACCAACAACTCTCTGACCTATCAAGACTTGATACATGGACCAAATACAAGCCATTACACACATCAAGCAAGCCAGAATCCTCCCACAAGTCAGCAACCACAAAAACTCCCTCTTATGCATTTTTCTTCGAAACTCATCACACAAGCTACAAACCTTCAAACAAACTTCATAGAACAACTCACCATGAACCACTGATCATTTCCCAACCATCACCTTGTCCTAAAAACTCCCATATCAAAAACACGATTTCTCTCCCCCTTTGAACTGAACTGCATCAATCTCACAAACTAGCCACAAAACACTCCAACCAAGCATCAAAGCTTCTTCAAGGAGTTCATTGGAGGCATTTGGAAGCAAGAAAGCCGCCTGAAAGCTCCAGGGTTGAAAGCTTCACCTCAGGTAGCCATATGAAATTATTTTTCCAGAAGCTTTATTTTAAGTTCTCATTTGGTTAAGATTGATTCCCTGAGTGCAATGATCCTTTTACTTTTGAAAATGATGAAGAACTGAGAGTGTATGGCTTGTCTGAAATTTTTGCAGTTTTTGTTCTTGGCTTTGATTCTTGTTAATGGTTGAAAATAAATGAAATTTGAGGTTAGAATTAGGATTAGGGGGGTGAGAGGAACAAATCTGGAGCTTTAGAGCTCCAAAAATGGCCTGGGGAGTGAGTTGAGTTTTCTCAGGGGAGAATGTCACCGGAGAAGACGACCGGAGCTCTTCTCCGGTGACCTGAAAGTGATTAATGTTAATTAGGGTTAGGGTTCCAGGTTTGAATGTAGGCCCCTAGATCAGTCCCTCCCGCGCGTGCTGTGTGGCCCAGATTGCTTGATTAGTTTTAATTTTTGGATTAAATATTAATTAAATAGGATTAGCCTGGTTTTAATTGTGTCCATTGGATTTGGCGCGCAGTCAAACCTCCCAAGCCTAGAATGAATCTCAGCTCTCCATTATGCATACTTTTCTTTTTATTATTCTTATTTTCATTTTCTTTGTTTTAATTGTACATTTTATTAAAAATAGAAAAAAGACTTCAAAAATTCAAAAAAAATTTATTAAAGCTTTTATTAATTTTCAGAACCCAAAAATATTTTTATTTTTTGCATTAAAAAATATTTTTAAATCATTTAAATGATTATTTTTAATTAATTAATGAGAATTAATTAATTAAAAATACATTTAGGCATTTAAAAATCCTTAAAAAATTCAGAGAGCATTTTCAAACATTTATAAATATTTACAAACTCACAACACAAATTTCTTTTTGGTTTTGATCACACTTTGACAATTTTCATTTGAATTAGGGTTCTTTAATTTGAATATCTTTAACCCTAACTTCAAAAATCCATAACTTTTGATCCAAGTTGAGTTTGTGAATGGTTCTTTTTGCATTGTGTTATACATGGTTTCAAACATCTAAAAAAAATTTGTTTCATTTTTATCTTTCATTTTCAATTTGTTTGGCATTTTACCTTTAGAATCACCCTTTAATCCCTAGAAATTTAGGAAATTCATAACTTCCTTTAGGTTTAGCTTCTGACCTCCCCCTTTGGATAGTGAGCTAGTATAGGTTTAGGGTTCCTTTGAGTTCATTTTCAATTTGTTATCTTATCATTTGCTTCTGTTTTTGAGTTTTGCATCTCACATGTTCATATAACCCTAATTTTGCATCTTATTTGCATCCATCTTGTATAAGCTTGCATACATGAACTTGCCATGACATTTTGTGCATCCACATGACATATAAGACATCTTAGGACACATTAGATTCATTTTTGATCATTGCGTCATCCATTTGCCATGTTATGCTTTCATTTCATTTCATGTGCATTCATAAACTTTCATGCTTCCTTTATGCTTCATTTGCATTCCCATCCTTTGTATGATCATCTTCATCTCATGACATACATTTATATCATCTATTTGCAACATTAGCATCATGAACATGCTTCTGGTTTTGACTTTCATCTTTGCATTCATTTCATTTTCATTTCATTTCATTTCTTTTTGCTAACTTTTCAGGTGGTAAGTGTTTGAGAAGTGAATTTGCCTTCACATCTCATAATCTCTTCTCATCTCTCTTATGCATAATTGCTGCATTTTACTTGTGAATTAGAGTAAGCTTGCTCATTCATGCTCCTTCCTCTTTTTCTTTCTTTAAGCAACTTATCTTCTTAAGTGAAGTAAGTTGTCTTGCTTCTTTCTGATTCTCCTTCCTTCATCCTGCTTCTTCCTTGGTGGCTTTTCTCTTGAAGATCTTCTTGCAAGCCTCATAAACCATAGGAACACCCAAGCATGATCATAATTAGGGTTTTATTAGTCCCCCATAAGTTTTACCTTTGTGTCATCTTTGAGTCTTCTTTTCTCATCTCTTAATCAAGGACTAAACCTTAAAGGTTTTAAGGCTTTGTGATTAGGGTTATGCTTGTATCCTTCTGTAGACACCCCAAATTTGCCCTCACTAAATTCACACCATGGCTTGTGATATTTCACATTTGCATTAGTTCAATCATATCATCTCATATTGAATTTTTGCTTCACTGCATTGGCTCAAATTCATCTGCATCTAGGGTTTGTGATCTGAGCAAACCAAGGGTCATCTGAGCCACTCCAAAGGTCTTCAATCATCTCAATAGGGTCCATGTATGTTCAAGCATCATATTATATCCTCCCAAGATCAAGGAAGTCAGAAAATCACAAGAACTGAGAAAGGCATGGAAGCAGAGCCAATCTAACTGCACAGATGACCTGAAATTAGGGTTTTGGTTTCAGAGGCCATAACTCCAAATTTTTTGGTCATTCTTGTTTCTAATGGTCTCTATATGTTATAAGGATCCTACACACCAATTTTCATGAAGAAATTCAATGGGGAAGGCATCTGATCAATAGATGACTTCTTGAGCAAGTCAGTGCAAAATCAGGGCATCTGAGGCCCCCAATTATCCAACCAAAGGGCCCTCTCCATCATTTTGGGTGTATATGATCTTTATTTAATCTTATAAGAGGTTAGAAGTTCACAAAATTGAATAATTTCTAGCCATTTGCAAAGTTGCTATTTTGGGAAAGTGACTTGTAATGCAAAATTGCCATTTTGGGAAAGTTTTTCAACCTCCTCTTTCTCAACCAAAAATGCTTCAAATGAAAAATTCTTGGTCATGAAAGTTGTAGATTGGATCATTCCCTTTTCAAAAAGTACAAGAAATTGATCTAATTCATCCTAGAACTCAAGTTATGGCTTTGCAAAGTTGGGAAAAATCACTAAATTTTCACTTATGCACCAAAGAGGGAAACTTGCAAAAACTCATGCCAAGGCAAAATGTAACCTCTAATTGACTTCTAAGCATTACACAAACATGATACATGACCTAAAATTCAGAATTTCGCAAAGAATCACTCATTTTCATGCCTTGATCATCAAGTAATTCAAAAGGGGCCAAAACTTCATGAATTTGCAAAATGGTACAAATTTTGATATCCACTTGTGCCAGCTCCTCAAATCAGTTTCCATGGACCTCCCTAAAGCCAGATGAATCGAGCCATACCTCTAAGCCAACATGCCTTGAGCCCATACCTCAAAGGACAACTTTCTTGACTTTATGCAATTTGAGCCATGCCAATCAAACTATTCCACAACAACTCTTCTGACCAATCACAGCTTCACATACATGCCTCAAGGATTACATTTCATAACTTCTTGGAACTCAGATCAACACACACACTCAGTTCTCAAAAATTGGCCTCAAACTTGTCCTCTTCAAAACTCAAAGCCCAGCCATCAAAACTCAAAACTTTTTCCACCATTCATCTCCACATTCATCACTGATCATTTCCCACCCTTCATTTTGCCTTGAAAGCCACTATACACAAAATACAATTTTCACCTCCCTTGACCTGAGCTTCACTGACTATCAAATAGAGGCCATATAAACTCCAACCAAGCTTTGAAAACTCTTCAGGGGGACCATTGGGGGTGATTTGAAGCAAAGAACTTCCCAGAAAGCTGCAAACTGAGGAAGCTCAAGCTCAGGTACCTCAAGAACTTTTTTTCCAGAAATGAGTTTTCAAGTTCCTAGATTGTTCCTTATATTTTGCTGATCACTCTGATGCTTTTACTTTTTGAAATGGTTGAGAAATAAGCCTGTATCGAAGCTCTGAAACTTTTCCAGATTTTATGTTTTGATCCATATCTTGAGTTGTAGGTTATAGAAATTTGTTTTGATGCTTGATTCGTGTTCAGGGTGATTAGGAGATGTGATCTGGAGCTTTAGAGCTATTGATTTTTCCTAGAGAAGAAGTTAGGTTTTGTGCTCGCCGGAGAAGATGACCGGAACCACTGTTCCGTTCATCTGAAGGTGATTAAATTAGGGTTAGGGTTTAGGTGAGTTTGAATGTGAGCCATTGATTTCCTTTTCCCGCGCGCATCCAATGGTCCAGATCTCCTGATTAAGCCCTAATTCTGGATTAATTAAGTTAATTAAGATTAGGAAAATTTAAATCCCAGAAATGATCTGAGCCCTCCATTCACGCGCGTGTCAACTCCCTCCATTTTTGTTTAAATGCTGGCCATTGGATCTGTTGACTTCTCATTAAATTCATTTATTTTCATATTTTTGTCATTTGTTTTGCATAATTATTTTAAAATACATAGAAAATCCAAAAATATATTTTCTTTCTTTATTTTTATTCTAAATAATTTTCTTAACATAAAAACAACTTTTATTTTATTTTTTACATTTTCAAACTATTTTAAAAATATTTAAATGTTTATTTTAATTGATTAATGAAGATTAATTAATTAAAATAGCATTTAGGTTTCCAAAAATCACCAAAAAATTCAGAGAACATTTCCAAAAATTTAGAAACATTTACAAACTCACAACACAAATTTCTTTTTGGTTTTGATCATACTTTGGCAATTTTCATTTGAATTAGGGTTCTTTAATTTTTATATTTTTAACCCTAACTTCAAAAATTCATAACTTTTGATCCAAGTTGAGTTTGTGAATGGTTCTTTTTGCATTGTGTTATTAATTATTTCAAGCATCTAAAAACATTTTTGTTTCATTTTTATAATGCATTTTCAATTTGTTTGGAATTTTCCCTTTAGGATCACCCTTAAAACCTTAGGAATTTAGAAAAATCATAAGTCCTTATAGGTTAAACTTCTGACCTTCCCCTTTGGGCAGTGAACTTGTATAGGTTTAGGGTCCCTTTGATTCCATTTTCAATTTTTTATCTCATGCTTTCATTTGCATTCATCTTACATAAGCTTGCATACTTGAACTTGCCATGACATTTTGTGCATCCACATGACATATAAGACATCTTAGGACATATTGAAATCATGTTTGATCATTGCATCATTAATTTGTCATGTTTTTGTTTTCATTTAATGTCATATTCATTCATGAACTTTCATGCTTCTTACATGTCTCATTTGCATTCTCATCTCTTATATGAACATTCATATCACTTGGCATGCTTTCATACCATCTCATAACATCATTTGCATCATGAATATGTTTATGACTTTGGTTTTCATCCTTGCATTTCATCTCATTTTCATTTCATTTCATTTCTTTTTGCTAACTTTTCAGGTGGTAAGTGTTTGAGAAGTGAATTTGCCTTCACTTCTCATAATCTTTTCTCATCTCTCTTATGCATCATTGTTGCATTTTACTTGTGAATTAGAGTGAGCTTGCTCATTCATGCTCCTTCCACTCTTTCCTTCTTCAAGTAACTTATCTTCTTAAGTGAAGTAAGTTATCTTGCTTCTTCTTGCTTCTCTTCCTTCATTCTGCTTCTTCCTTCGTGGCTTTTCCCATGAAGATCTTCTTGCAAGCTTCATAAACCCTAGGAATATCCAAGCATGATCATATTTAGGGTTTGATTAGTCCCCCATTAGTTTCTACCTTTGTGTCATCTTTGTGTCTTCTCTTCTCATCTCTTAATCAAGGACTAAACCTTAAAGGTTTTAAGACTTTATGATTAAGCTTATGCATGCATCCTTCTATTAGGATGTAGTGTATAACTTTAATCCTAAGTGTTAAACCCTTAATGTGTTTAAATCCTTTAATCAATTCATCTAATAATCATCAAGACATCAAGCTTGTAACTTGGGCCTTGCATTAGGGTTCTAATTCTTCCTTAATTGGTTAAGAAGGACTAACCCTAGTGTTAATGGACAAGTCCCCCTCAAGTTGCCTTACAAACCATAAAATCCATTTCTCAACCTTATCATTAACTAAAATCCACTCTAATAAAGGCTTTGTTTTGTCATGAGGTTAATCCCTAATCATGGATTAAGTTGAGGAGCCTTCCTCAGCTTAAATGTTCTCATCTATTATCCTTCTATTAGGATGGTGTAATGAGTCCATTAAATCCTTGATTATGGCTTAAACTCATTACTTAACACCAAACAAAAACTCCAAAAACATCTAAATAAATGCAAGTAAGTTAATGATCTTAATCCTACATCATGGTGATTAAGTGTGAGGTGTTTTACTTCATACTTAAGGTATTCTCATTACCCCTAATCAAAAGGGAGGATGTGATGAGTTTACTAACCCTTGGTTTAGGCTTAAGCTCATTTACTTATGACAAACACAAAAAGCAATAAAAGATTGAAAACACAAAAAAACAAGCAATAATCGTCTCCTCCGGGATTCTTTTCTCACCTCATTCACTCATAAACGAGAACTTGCTTCTTCCGTCTAATGCAAGATAGTTAGCACCTGAGCCAGACAGGTCATACACTTGAGCATAGACAAGCAAGCAGTTCACAATCAATTTATCTTTCAGTCTCTTTGAGTCGAACTACGGTGTTCTGACTTCCTCATTGCATGAGAGGATACGTAGGCATAACTTGACAGTAATCGAACAAAAGTCTCTATATATTCCCCCTCTTCCAGCTGTGTTCTTTAAGCCTCATAGTCTTGAGCTTCATATTCTTCCTCTGCACTGACACTCCTTTATTTCACTTCACATTTCTTTTGCACTGACACTTTCATTTCTTTTCCAGCTTTTGCACACAAAAAAGCACTGACACTACCCCTTTAAACAAAGTCATTCAAGCGTGGATCCCGTCGAGTACGGCGGACAATCTGGGTGCTAATACCTTCCCATGTTGTAACCAACCCCCTTTCTCAGTTTCTCTGGTTCGCGACCATCTTATCCATCTTTTCTTAGGTTTATGCAGCATTAGCTTTCCTTCGGGATAAAAATGCCTAGCTGGCGACTCTTTTTCAGTTCACCCTTGTGTTCTTCTCTCTCGCCGACCGTTCTCGTCTGTACCCCTTTTGGCCAGGTGTCATTTGGTGGGATCGACAGCTTGGCGACTCTGCTGGGGACCCTTATATTGTAACCAGAGCTTCTGGTTCTTTTTGTGGGTTCCTCCTAACGCTTGTTTGATTTGTGTTTATTGGGGTGTTATGTGCTATGTGTGTTTATTTATTTTGCTTTATTTATCGCTTTATGTACAACTTTATTTATTGCTTTCTTTACAGTTTTGCATATTTCATACTGTCATTGTTGGATCTGGTTTTCTGTTTTGGTGGGTGGGGTTCCATTGAGAGTTTAAGGTCCTATACATGGGACCTGAGTGACACCTAGGCTAGAGTGGTTCATGTTCTTTCCCATTCCATTTCGGTCTAGTGCGGGAATATGAAACACGGTTCAGAAGTGGGTTTCTTCTTGAGAACTCTGTGCTACAGATTTCTTGTAGTGCTAGGGCTATCTGGGAAGCCTGCTAAGTTTGGATGACCTTTATTATGACCTTCAGAAGCTGAGGTGAATTAGAGGAGGGTCTTTTATGGTTATTGTAAACACTGTACCTCCGGGTTAGAAGTGTTTACACTTCTCATAACCGATCCAAGTCTGAGGATCCTTGTTCTAGAACACTACCTGTGAGGGGGTTGGGCTATTTACAGGTTTGCAGGAACCCTTGGCCACAACATACCCTGTTACTGTTTTGTTTAAGAGTACTCCACTTTGGACAGTTCTTGTGATTAACCCTGGACATGTGACTCTTTATTTGAGTCCCCCATCCTGGTTACTGGATTTCTAAGCCTCCATCTGGACTTTTGAACATACATGGGCCTGTTGTCAGGACAAATAATCAGATCCAGCTTGATCACAAACCCATGCATATCATTTGCATATATCATCATTGCATCATTTGACATTTGTTTATTTGCTTTTCAGGGTATCCACTTCATTGTATCTTGGTTTTGGTTTTGACCCCTTCTTCTGCATAGACCTCTGCTTCAGCTGTCTTCATCAGTTATCTGCTTCAGTTATCTCCATCACCACCTGCACCAGTCTATCAGTGGTCCACCTTCAGCATCTCAGTCTGTGATCTTCATCAGCACTTATCTTCAACCTCTTCAGCAGCACTCATGGCTACTCCTTGGAAGAGCAACATATCCTACCACTTTTTTGAGCATGTGTTGACTGGTATCAGGCAGGTCCAGTCACTCATCACCCCTGACCATATCCCACTGTTCAGAGATCACTATGGAGGTATCTTGGATATGGTTATGGACCTGGATCCTTCTCAGAGGAGCATGATCCACACATGCTTGCAGTTTTATGACCCTCCATTGAGATGTTTCACCTTTCCAGACTTTCAGTTAGGGCATCTGCTGGAAGAGTTTTCTTTGTTGGTGGGATTTCCTATCAGAGGGGGGATCCCCTTCAACCCAGAGATGACTGCTCCCAGGAGTGAAGAGATAGAAAGGGCATTTTACTTAGAGCCTGCCCTCATCGAGAAGAGTATGACAACAAAAGCTGGGATTCCTGGATTGCATTTGGACTTCTTGATTTCACAGGCCATCCTGAAGGCTTCATTAGGAGAGTGGAGGGCAATCTATGCACTGTTAGCCCTCAGCATATATGGGGCTATACTGTTTGCAGATGAGCCTAAATTTTTCAGCAGGAATGCCATCCATTTGTTTCTTCTAAAGAACCCAGTACCTACACTGCTAGGAGACTTTTATTACTCCATCCATCAGAGAAATGAAAAACAAAGGGGGAAGTTGGTAAGATGTTGTGCTCCTTTGTTTTATTCTTGGTTGCTCAGACACCTGCCTAAATCAGATGCTTTCTTGAACCCACACCAGCAGAAGAATTGGGCCAAGAGGTTCATTGAAGGAAAGGAATGAGCAGCTATCTCAAGCCTTAAAGAAGACTCTTTGGGAAAGGAGTGATGGCCGCCTGGACATTGAGATATTGGAAAAGCTTAGGGTTGAGCACCTTGCCAAAATTGAAAAGACAGAAGACTACATAAGGAAAGCAAGGGCTGGGGAACAGGTATTGAAGAATGCCTGTAAAGAGGCCAAGATTCAGAAAGCTAGGGCTGAACACTATCTGCAAGAGAGTCAGGATAGGTGGGTCAGGATCACCGAAGCCCGTACACAAGAAGACCAGAAGACTCAAGCCAAGATTAAACAGTTGGAGGCCATTCAGAAGAAGCAGCAAGAAGCTTTGTTGGCAGCTCAGAAGGAGGTGTCAAAATTGAAGCTTAGAGCAGGGTTGAAGAGATCAAAAGACCAGGACAGGCATAAGAAGCTGACTACTGCTATTGCTACCAGGAACCTCCTCATTAGGACCATTACAGAGCACCCAGCTGGTCCAGTGGCTGAGGCACTCCTGAAGGAGGTCAGAGAAGATGAGTTTGGATTGGATGTCTGATTCTCCTTTGCTTGTTGTTCTTTCCTTTTGATGTACTTTTCCTTTTGTTGTATTTTTGACCCTCCATGGGCATGTATTGTAAAACAGACTATGTATGTTTCATCATTTGTAATATATTTTAGTTTGTTTTCATTTGGGCTTTCTCTCAACAACATCAAGCATCTTCCTCGAGGTCTGGAAAGGTCAAAACCAGGAACCAAACCGGATACCTTGGAAAACAAATAAGCATACTGCATTACATACTAACTTTGTTTTTGTTTTGTAGGTTTTTGTTATTATTCTTCTTTCTAACTTTGTTGTGATCTCAGGAAACATTGCTCGTCGCCAAGTGTTCCCTGTCAACCGCACACACCGGTACCCTACTCGTAACAACCTTCCCGACATTCAAATGGATCAAGTACCGCAGGACCTAAATGAGGTCAGAAATCAGATGGCAAACGAGAGAGTAGAAATGAGAAACCAGATGTCTCAATTCGTGGTTGTCATGACTAGCTTAGCCCAGAGCCAAGAAAGACTGAGAGAGCTGGTGGAAAGACAAACACCAGAGGAACCTCATCTGGGAACAGGGGGAACCAGCAACAATGAACGGGGGCAGCCTCGTATTGACCCACCAGAATATGGACCCCATTTGAATCCAGAGGTTAACATCCCAAGGAATGTGCAAGGTAATACTGCTGGGGGTAGAATCCTGCAAGAGGATTCCCAAGAGGAGCAGTTTACTGTTATAGGGGCTGGAGATGAGGTATATGATAGAAGATTAGATGAAATAGCCGAAAAGTTAAGATCTTTGGAATCTCAGAATTCTTTGGGTTTCGACGTGATGGATATGGGACTAGTAGATGGGGTGAGAATTCCCCACAAATTCAAACCCCCATGCTTTTAAAAGTATAATGGTACCTCCTGTCTTCGCACTCATCTGCAGTCTTTCTTGGGAAGGCTCAAGGCTTATACCATGGATGAAAAGTTATGGATGTTCTACTTTGAGAACAGTCTAACTGGAGCTTCGAGAGAATGGTATTCGCACCTGACTAGGGCCACCATAAGATGTTGGAAGGACTTGGCCGAGCTTTCATCCAGCAATATCAATACAACCTGGACATGGCTTCCAATAGAACTCTTCTAATTGGCATGTCTCAGTCTTCTAGAGAGAGCTTCTGGGATTATGCTCAAAGTTGGATACAGCTTGCTACTGCTGTCTAACCACCCATGTCAGAAAGAGAAATGGCTGACATGTTCATGAACACATTGCAAGGGACTTATATTGATAGACTTGCTGCTTTCTCCTCCACAAGTTTTGCAGATGTGGTCATAGTTGGGGAGAGAATTGAAAGTCTCTTGAAGATGGGCAAAATCTCCGACAACGGTGCAAGTTCCTCCAGCAACCCCAGAAAACCCTTTGCAGGACCCCAAAGGACGGGTGAAACTAATGCCATCCATGCAGGCAGGGGCAAGCCCCAATATTCTCACAGGTCAGTAGCAGCTGTTACCATCCCAGCTCCAGTTCCACAACAACCTTTATATCCTCAACAACAACAACAATAACATCACTATCAGTCACCATCTCATTTTCCACAATAGAGAACCTACAACAACAACAATAGCAACCAACAGCAGCGTCCCTTTCAACAGAGACCATCTCAGGAAAATAGGGTATTTGACCCTATCCCTGTGCCTTATGCTGCTTTATTGCCACAACTCCTGAAGCTCAACCTGGTTGAGTTAAGGATGTTGGCACCACCAGATCCTCTCTATTTCCCAAATAATTATGATGTCAATGCCAGGTGTGCCTTCCACTCCAATGCACCTGGTCACAATACTGAGATATGCAGAGCATTACAGATGAAGGTTCAGGATTTGGTTGATTCTAAAGCCCTCAACTTCGCACCTCCTCCGAACGTCAACAGAAATCCTATGCCTAATAGTGGGGGGCCTAGGATTAATGCCATTGAAGAGGACCAACCATCTACATTGATTGATAATGTTGCACAGATTCAAACACCACTGGCTGAAGTCAAAGTTCAACTGTTGAGATGCCAAGTGTTCCCGGGTTGTGGGGCCTGCTTTGAATTGTGTAAGACAGCTAGTAATGGTTGTGAGAAGCTAAGGATTGGCATAGATGGCCTTATCCAAGATGGGATTTTGCAAATTACTTCAACAGCTCCTGCTGTCGCTCCCGCTAAATGAAACCAAGTCAAATAGGGTACAGACGCGAACGGTCGGCGAGAGGGACAATGAGAACACGCAGCAGTGAACTCACTGGAGATGAATAAAGTCGCCAGCTAGGCATTTTTATCCCGGAGGAAAGGTAATGCTGCATAAACCTAGAAAGAGATATGGCTAAGACGGTTGCGAACCAGAGAGACTGAGAAAGGGGGTTGGTTACAACCTGGGAAGGTATCAGCACCCAGATTGTCCGTCGTACTCGACGGGATCCACGCTTAAAAGATTTGTGTTTTAAAGGGGTAGTGTCAGTGCAATCTGTGTGTAAAAGGGCTGGAAAACAATATGTACAGGTGTCAGTGTAAAAGAAGTGAAGTGTAATATATATAGTGTCAGTGTAAGAATGAAAGTGAGATGCTCAAGATCATGAGGCTAAAAGAATAAAGCTGGAAGGAGAGGGAATATACATAGACTTTTGTTCGATAACTGTTAAGTTATGCCTACGTATCCTCTCGTGCAATGAGGAAGTCAGAACACCGTAGTTCGACCCAAAGAGACTGAAAGGTGAATTGACTTGTGAACTGCTTACTTGTCTATGCTCAAGTGTATGACCTGTCTGGCTCAGGTGCAAACTGTCTTGCATTAGACGGAAGAAGCGAGCTCTCGTTTGTGAGTGAATGAGATGAGGAAAAAAAAATCCCGGAGGAGACGATTATTGTTTGTTTTTGTCTTTTCTGTCTTTTATTGTTTTTGGATTTTGTCATAAGTTAATGAGCTTAAGTCTAAACCAATGGATTTAGTAAACTCATCACGTCTTCCCTCTGATTAGGGGTAATGAGAATACCTTAAGTGTGAAGTCAGCTTCTCACACTTAAACACCTTTGGTGTAGGATTAAGATCATTAACCTACTTGTGATTACTTAGATGTTTTTGTTGTTTTTGTTTAGTGTTAGGTAATGAGGTTAAGCCATAATCAAGGATTAAACAGACTCATTACACCATCCTAATAGAAGGATAATAGATGAGAATGTTTAAGCAGAGGAAAGCTCCTCAACTTAATCCATGATTAGGGATTAAACTCATGACAAAACAAGCCTTTGATTAAGTGGATTTTACTTAATGTTATGATGAAGAAATGATTTTTATGGTTTGTAAGACAACTTGAGGGGGACTTGTCCATTAACACTAGGGTTAGTCCTTCTTAACCAATTAAGGAAGAATTAGAACCCTAATGCAAGGCCCAAGTTACAAGTGTAATGTCTTGATACTTATTAAGTGAATTGATTAAGAGATTTAAACACATTAAGGGTTTAACACTTAGGATTAAAGTTATACACTCCATCCTAAGAGAAGGATGCAGGCATAAGCTTAATCACAAAGCCTTAAAGCCTTTAGGGTTTAGTCCCTGATTGTGAGATGAGAAGAGAAGACTCAAAAGAGACACAAAGGTGAAAACTAAGAGGGGAGACTAATCAAAACCCTAATCATTGTCATGCTTGGGTGTCCCTAAGGTTTGTGAGGTTTGCAAGAAAGATCTTCAATGAAACCACCAGGAAGCAGATGAAAGGATCAAGAGAAGCAAAGTGACTTGCTTCATTCAAGAAGTCAAGTCACTTGAAGAAAGAAAGTAAGAAGAACAAGAATGAGCAAGCTCAATCTCATACACAAACAAAAAAAAATTCAGCAAGGATGCAAGAGAGATGAAAAGAAGTTATGAGAAGTGAAGGCAAATTCACTTCTCCGAATCACTTACCACCTGAAAGGTTAGAAAAGAAATGCAATGCAATGCAAAATGGGATGAGATGACATGATGAGAAACAAAACCAGAAGCAAACACATGATGCTAATGATGTTATGAGATGCTACAAACATGAGGCAGCACATAGAATTGATCATACAAGTTCATGAATGCAAATGAAGCAAGTTAGGAACCATGAACATTCATGAAAAGTTATGAAGTGCACATGGCATACAACATGGAAAATGCAAGATGAAATGATCAAACATGCTTTCAATATGTCTTATGATGTCAAATGAATCAAATGGATGCTTGAAATGTCATGGCAAGTCATGTTATGCAAGAGAATGCAAGATGGATGCACATGGAAGCCCAAATTAGGGTTTATGATCAATGCAACAAACAAAAACCAACCAGAAGCAAACAACATTATAAAAAATTGAAAATGCACTCAAAGGACCCTTAATCCTATACTAACCCACTTCCCAAAGGAGAGGTCTCAACTCTTAACCAATTTCAAGTTATGGTTTTCTTAAGATTTCTAGGGTTTTAGGGTTCCTAAATAAGAAAATTACCAAACAAATGGAAAATGAAAGATCAAAACAAGGCCATTTAATCTCACAAACTACATGCTAAACACAATGCAATGCAAAAAGAATCAATGTCCAACTCCTCATGGATAGGCAGAAATGATTTTTTGAACTTTGGATCAAATTAATGCATAAAAATGATTTTAAATCAATGAAAAATTCTCAAAATGCATCAAGATCAAAAAATAAATTTGGTTTGAAAGTTGGACAATGTTTCTAAATGTCTTAGAACATTTCATGAATTTTTTGGTGATTTTTAAATACCTAAAAGTATTTTTAATAAATTAATTTTCATTAATCAATTAAAAATAAACTTTTAAATATTTAAAAATACTTTTTTAATGCTAAAAATGAAAATAAAAATATTTTTGTGTTTTAAAAATTAATGAAACTCTTGACAAAAGGTTTCATAATTTTTAAACAATTTTTACCATTTTAAATAAATTATGGAAGTTAAATGACAAAAAATGAAATAAAAATAAAAATAGACTAAAGTATGCAGGATGGAAGGCCAGGATTCACTCTGGATTTGAAGTTGTTGACTGCGCGCGTTTTTAAAGGGTCAGGATTGCATCTGAGTAAATTAATTTAATTATGATTAATTAAAACTAACTAAAGGGATTAGGGCAAATGAACAAATCTGGGCCATTCGCACGCGCGGCAAGTCAACCAGTCAAAGCAATCTAACGCTCCAGATTCAAATGCTCATTAATAACCTGATTAAACCCTAATGATTTTCAGGTGGCCGGAGAAGACCTCCGGTCGTCTTCTCCGGTGGGAACCCCACCTGAAAATCCCTAAAAACCTCAAAACACAACTAAAACGAAATCCAAGAACACTGGAATGATCCCCATAACCCACTGAATCAAAACCCCATCACCAACATCATTTATATTCCCTCAAACTCACGAATCGAAACAAACATTTTTTAGGTCAGGGAGTTTCAGAACACAATTAAACTCTTATTTCATCACCATTTTCAAAACTAAAGATACCAGAACAATCAGTGAATCATGAAGAACAACTTAAGAACTTAAAAAATGATTTCTGGAAAAAAAGTTCTTGAGCTACCTGAGTTTCGAAGCTTTCACATTTGTAACTTTCTGACCCCTTCCTTTGATGCAAACCACTCCTTGTGACCCCTAGATGATGTTTGGATGCTTGGAAGAAATTTATGCTGGCTGGTTAAGGAGTTTGAACAGCTTCTGCTCCAACTCAGGTGAAAATGGTGTTGGTGATTCAGGCTGTTTCAGGCAAAGGTGAAGGGTTCTTTATGACCAGAATGATGAATGGAGAAGGTTTATGAAGTTTGATCAGGTGTTTGTGAGCTGTGGAGTGAGATTCGAAAGTTATGGCTGTGAGAGTGAGAAATGGGGAATCTCAGTTCTTGCTTAGTTCAGGCCTGAGTCTTGTTGGTTTTGGCTCAGTGAAGCAAGGTGAGTTGATCAGTGGACTTGGTTTTTGTGTTTGTGAGCTGTGCAGAGAAATTCGAAGAGAAATGCTTGAGGGAGTGTTTTTGTGAATGGTGTCTTGTGGTGAGCTTCAGCCTTGCTTGTTGTATGAAATGGTTAGCATTTGGCTTGCATAAAATAATCTCATTGGTCAGATGATGTGACCTGGCCTGCTGTGATAGGTAAGTTCACTTTTGCAAATGTCAACTTTGGTGTAAGGAAAGCATGGGTTGAGCCCTAGGCTAGTACATGTGTATGGGATGGCGCAGCATGGTGTGTGAGAGATGCTAGAATGGTTCAGCAGCCAAGGCAACAAAGGGGTGAGGTGTGATGATGGTTTTTGCAAGTTGTTCACTTTTGGTTCATATGAAACTTTCTTGTCCCACAAGCCATAAAACATGAGGAAATCTTGGTCCAATCTGAACTTTAGGACTTACATGATGCTTGTGTAATGGTTTGATGTCAATTAGAAGTCACAAGAATGCTTGGTACATGAAATTGCAAGTTTCTCATTTGAGGCATAACTTGAAAATTAGTGATTTTTGCCAACTTTGACACACCATAACTTTTGATCCAAAATGAATTAGATCATGTTCTTGTACTTTTTGAAAAGGGAAAGATCTAATCTACAACTTTCATGACCAAAGTTTTTCCATTTGAAGCATTTTTGGATCAAAAAGCAAGGCTTGAAAAGTGGCATAAAATGACATATTCTTTAAAAGTCAACCATGCCCTAAAAAGTCAACTTTGCAAAAACTTCAAATTCTTGAATTTTGTGAACTTAAACCCTCTTCTATGATCAAATAAAGATCATATACACTCAAAATGATGAAGATCACCCCTTGGTTGGGTCATTGGGGGCCTCAGATGCCCTGATTTTGCACTGACTTGTCCAGAAAGTCAACTCTTGATCAGATGACTTCCCCATGGAATTTCTTCATGAAAATTGATATGAACACTCCCTATACCATATAGAGACCAATGGAAACAATAATGACCAAAAAATTTGGAGTTATGGCCTCTGAAACCAAAACCCTAATTTTAGGTCATCTGTGCAGTCAAGCCTGGCTCTGCTTCCACAACAATCCCAGTTCTTGTGATTCTTTGGCATTCTTGACTTTGAAAGGATATAATATGATACTTGAACACACATGGACCTATTTGAAGTGATTTATGACCTTTGGAGTGGCTCAAGAGGCTCTTGGATTGCTCAGATCACAAACCCTAGATGCAGATGACTTTGAATCTATGCAGTGAATCAAAATGTGATATGAGATATTATGATTGTGTTTATGCATATGAAATGATCACAAGCCATGGTGTGAATGGGTGAGGGCAAATTTTGGGTGTTTACACCTGCAGCAACTTTTGTCTCCACAACAATGGAATCTCCTACAGCATCAACAGTTCTCCTCTCAACAGATTCTCCTACAACAGCAACAACAATCATTCCTACTAATTCATCAACATCACCAGCAATTACTCCATTTGTCATTTCAACAACTATTTCTTCTACAAAATCAGCATCCATTTTATCAAAGGAATCTTCTACAACGCCAACAAACATTAATGAAGATGTCTCAACGGTCACGATCTACTATGACCCATCAAATGTTCACAACAACAATTTCCAGCAACAAATTGTGACATCTCCTGCCAGGTCTCTGGTCACTATTTACTATGATCCTCACACCATTACAGTACCTTCCTCTGCAGCAATCAGTCTAGTTACCATTACGGTACCGGGACCTGTTCCTTATGAAAGCAGTAATGCCATACCTTGGCACTATGGCTCTGATCTTTACTGCAATGGGGAGAAAATCACCTTGGATTCATCAACCTCTTCACCACAAATTGATAATGTTGGGGGAGGCGAAGGCTTCACCAGAAGCGGACGCCATTTTGCCTCACAAACACAAAGACCTAATGCTGAAGCAGAAGCTGCTGCTAAGGCAAAAGGAAATAATGTGGTATCTGAAGAGCCATCTGCTAAAGACACTCAGAAGACATCTTTTGAACAGGATGTAGACGAGTTCATGAGAATCATAAAAAGGAGTGATTACAAGGTGGTAGACCAGCTTCACCAAACACCCTCCAAAATCTCCATATTATCACTGTTAATGTGTTCCGAAGCTCATCGGAATGCACTATTGAAAGTCCTGCACGCAGCATACGTGCCGGAGGAGATTACTGTTAATCAGCTAGAAACTGTGGTTGCAAATGTCAACACCAGTCATGGAATGGGCTTTACCAATGCTGACTTAACAACAGAGGGACGCAACCATAACAAGGCTTTGCATATCAACTTGGAATGCAAGGGTGTTGTTCTGTCTCATGTACTGGTGGATATTGGGTCGTCACTCAATGTTCTACCAAAGAAGGCCTTAGTGAAGCTGGAGTATGATGGCTTGGCATTGCGTCCGAGTAATTTGGTGGTAAGAGCATTTGATGGCTCTAAGAGATCAGTGCCTGGGGAGATTGATCTGCCTGTGTTAATTGGCCCGCAGACTTTCAAAACTACCTTCTTTGTGATGGACATACAGCCGGCCTATAGCTGTCTGTTGGGTAGACCCTGGATCCACGCCGTTGGCGCTGTTACGTCTACCCTTCACCAGAAGTTAAAACTCGAGTGGGAAGGCCAAATCATCACCATCTATGGGGGAGGAGGACATCTTTGTTAGCCAGCTGGCTACGTATAAGTACATAGAAATGGATGGGGAGATCCATGAGACCATGAGTCAAGGGTTTGAGGCCCTTAATATCAATGAAGCATCTGCTGTGTCTGGGACTTCTATCACATCATATCAACAAGCCCGGAAGGTTGTTGAAGAGGGTACTGCCCAAGGCTGGGACAAGCTACTGCCAGTTGAAAAGAAAGAAGACCGATTCGGGTTGGGTTACAGACCAACTCGACAAGATCAACCAGAGGCTGCAACGAAGCCCAAGTTTGTCAGCGGGGGGATGCTCACCCCAGATGCTGTGAATAGTTTGGAAGATGAGTCAGAAGACGAGCGCAACCTGGAAAACTAGATACGTCCAAGAATCCCAGGGAACCATGTCTCAAACTGGTCTTCCCAGGAAATTATAAGGGTTACTCCTGCAGAGTAATTATTATTTCCTGTCTTTTAGCATGCATCAAGTCTTACATCTTGCCCAAGATGTCAGGGTTCATTTTGTAATCGGGCCATCTTGTATTTTGTGCAAACGATCAATTAATGAATATCAGGACATCTTTTGTAAATGAGTCTTTTCTTTTCCGCTCACTGTTTTTCATTTTTCATTTTTTGTACAAAAATAAAATGGCAATGTCTTTCAAAATAATAACTTCATTTTCACTTTTTCTAAACAAGATAAAACTGATCACTAAAATGAACAAATCTAAACCCTTGCAGAGAGTGTCCTCCAGACTGCACCGACAACAACACTGCTATGACTTCGTATGATTTTGACAATCCAATTAATCAAGCCGATGAAGGGGTTGAAGAAGATTATGATCTACCTGAAGAACTAGCCAGGTTGTTAAGACAAGAGGAGAAGGTTATCACTCCTCATCAGGAGGAAGTTGAGACGGTTAATCTCGGTACAGAAGAAGACTTGAAAGAAGTGAAAATCGGGGCCTGCCTGCAAGGTTCAGTGAAAGAGCAACTTGTTGACTTGCTTCGGGAATATGTGGATGTCTTTGCTTGGTCTTATCAGGACATGCCAGGTCTGGATATCGACATTGTTATGCACAAGCTGCCTTTAAAAGAAGACTGTCCTCCAGTAAAACAGAAGTTGCACCGTACTCGTCCGGATATGGCAATGAAGATAAAAGAAGAGGTACAAAAACAGTGGGACGCCAGTTTCCTTGCTGTAACTAGTTACCCGCCGTGGGTTGCTAACATTGTACCTGTGCCTAAGAAAGATGGAAAAGTGAGGATGCGTGTGAATTACCGGGATCTGAACAGAGCCAGCCCGAAAGATGATTTCCATTTACCTCACATTGATGTATTGGTCGACAATACGGCTCAGTTCTCGGTGTTCTCCTTCATGGATGGATTTTTAGGATATAATCAGATCAAGATGTCACCTGAAGACATGGAGAAGACAACTTTCATCACACCCTGGGGCATATTTTGTTATAAGGTAATGTCGTTCGGACTAAAGAATGCTGGTGCCACTTATCAACGGGTTATGGTAACATTATTCCATGACATGATCCATAAAGAAATTGAATGTTATGTAGATGACATGATTGCCAAGTCCCTCACTAAAGAAGACCACCCGGTGAATATCTTGAAGTTTTTCAAACGTCTGAGGAAGTACCAATTGAAGTTAAACCCCAACAAATGCACATTCAGGGTGCGATCCGGTAAACTGCTGGGATTTATTGTAAGTGAGAAAGGGATTGAAGTTGACCCTGATAAAGTCAAAGCCATCCAAGAAATGCCTACACCAAAAACTGAAAAAAGAAGTTCGGGGGTTTCTAGGTAGATTGAACTACATTTCAAGGTTCATATCTCATCTTACAGCAACCTGCGAACCCCTGTTCAAGTTGTTAAGGAAAGAACAAACAGTCAGGTGGAATGAAGATTGCCAAAGCGCTTTTGAAAAAATCAAGGAATACTTACAAGAGCCTCCAATCCTTATGCCGCCATTCGAAGGAAGACCTCTAATAATGTACTTGACAGTATTAGAAGAGTCAATGGGGTGTGTGATGGGCCAGCATGACGAGTCTGGTCGAAAAGAGTATGCAATTTACTACCTAAGCAAAAAGTTTACCGACTGTGAACAACGTTATTCACTACTCGAGAAAACTTGATGTGCTTTAGCGTGGGCTGCTCGCCGACTAAGGCAGTATATGTTGACCCACACTACCTTATTGATCTCAAAGATGGACCCAGTAAAGTACATTTTTGAGAAGCCCGCACTCACCGGACGGGTTGCAGGATGGCAAATGATTCTCACAGAATGTGACATTCAGTACACATCTCAGAAAGCCATCAAAGGCAGTGTATTATCTGATTAACTTGCTGAGCAACCCATTGATGATTACCAGCCTATGAGATTTGACTTCCCGGATGAAGACATCATGTTCATAAAAGCAAAAGATCATGAAGAGCCTATTCACACTGAAGGGCCTGACCCAGAAGAAGAATGGACTATGATGTTTGATGGGGCTGTTAATATGAATGGTCGTGGTGTTGGTGCAGTGCTCATTACACCTAAAGGAGTTCACATGCCTTTTTCGGCAAAACTCACTTTTAACTGCACTAACAGCGAAGTTGAATACGAAGCTTGTATTATGGGTCTTGAGGAAGCCATTGACCTCAAGATCAAGACTTTAACTATATTTGGAGATTCAGCTCTGGTAATCAATCAAACCAACGACAAATGGTATACTCACCAGGAGCATCTGATTCCTTCTGGGATTATACAAGGAGGTTACTCACATTCTTCACAACAGTCAAGCTTGAGTATATCCCTCGAGATGAAAATCAGTTTGCAGATGCTCTGACTACCATTTCATCCATGATCAAAGTTCAAGCTGCCAACTTTGTGCCTCGGATTTCAGTATCCAGACTTGACAGACCAGCATATGTATTCTCAGCAGACCTTGCTAAAGATGATAAGCCTTGGTTCTATGACATCAAATGCTTCTTGGAGGATCAAACATACCCACCTGGGGCATCATCCAATGACAAGAAGACATTAAGAAGGTTGGCTGGTAGTTTTTTCCTGAATGATGACGGTTCGTTGTACAAAAGAAACTTTGATATGGTACTTCTCAGATGTGTGGATAAGGCAGAGGCAGACTTGTTAATGCACGAGGTGCACGAAGGATCTTTTGGTACCCATGCTGGAGGACATGCAATGGCTAAGAAATTGCTACGGTCAGGTTACTACTGGATCACAATGGATGCAGACTGTTGTGCCTATGCTAGAAAGTGCCATAAATTCCAGATTTATGCAGATAAAGTGCATGTACCTCTGAATCCTTTGAACATGATGTCTTCACTGTGGCCCTTTGCCATGTGGGGCATTGATATGATTGGGAAGATTGAACCGACTGCTTCAAATGGCCACAGATTCATCCTGGTAGCCATTGACTATTTTACCAAGTGGGTTGAAGCAGCCTCGTATGCAAACGTCACCAGGCAAGTGGTAGCCCTATTCCTGAAGAGAGACATCATCTGTCGGTATGGAGTGCCCGAGCGAATCATTACTGATAATGGTTCCAATTTGAACAATAAAACGATGGCAGAATTGTGTTGGGACTTCAAGATCCAACATCACAATTCTTCTCCTTATAGGCCAAAGATGAATGGCGCTGTTGAGGTAGCTAACAAGAATATCAAGAAGATTGTACAAAAGATGGTGGTCACTTACAAAGACTGACATGAAATGCTACCTTTTTCCTTGCATGGGTACCGTACCTCAATCATAACATCCACTGGGGCAACACCGTATCAACTTGTATATGGTATGGAGGAACTCCTACCTGTTGAAGTTGAACTACCCTCCTTGCGGGTACTGATGGATGTTAAGCTGAATGAAGCAGAATGGGTCTGATCCCGGTACGAACAACTGAATCTGATCGAAGAAAAGAGATTAACTGCAATTTGTCATGGGCAGTTATATTAGAAAAGAATGAAGAAAGCCTTCGATCAGAAAGTCAGGCTTCGGGAATACCAAGTAGGAGATCTTGTGCTGAAAAGACTCATTCCTCCTCATACAGACCACAGGGGCAAGTGGACTCCGAATTACGACGGTTTGTTCATAGTGAAGAAAGTTTTCTCCGGTGGAGCACTAATGCTCACTACTATGGATGGCGAAAATTTCTTATCCCCTGTGAATTCAGATGCAGTTAAAAAATACTTCGCATAAAATGACCCGCTGGACATAAAAACAGAATGTAAGTCCACGCAAAAATAGGGCATCCCGGCGAGTCAAAAACAGAATAAAAGACTCGGGCAAAAATAAGGGAAAATAAATAAAAAATGTACACCCGCTGAGTTGAAAAGCCGCATTGGACAGCTCAGGCAAAAATGGGTATCCCGGTGGATTGAAAACCTGAAAGGGCGATCCACGTAAAATAAGGGAATAAGCAAACAACTGCATTCTGAATTCATTTGTATCACTTACAACATGGAAAACTTCGAAAGGTTAAAGCATCAGTCAGAATCAGCCTTCTTCAGAAAGCAAGATGAGAAGAACGTCAAAAGTCATACGAGTCATAGCACAGAGAGGCTCACTGAAGCATCGTCAACATTGCCAGCACCTTTTGTTTCTCAATTTTATAACAATCTCCTCATTTCAGGGGATCTGTTTCTTTGACTGTTCTTGCCAATTTAGGGCACAGAAATTAATAAAATCAGATTTTCAGTCATACTACGTCTTGTACACTTTATTTGCAAAAATGTCTGATATCCTTGATATAATGTTTGCATAAAAACAAATGCGCTTTTCTAATCACGTGCTTGCAGGAAATATATTACTTACTCCCGGGAGTGTCTAAACTCCTATGATGGAATCCAGTAAGGGATACCTCGAGATACTTGTACGTTTCTTTGTCATAACAGGATTGCAGGTATTCAAAGTGCAACATGGGGCATGAAAGCTTCTCCCCAGCAAGCTGCCAAATTATTATTGCCCCAACACATCTTCTAAACTGCACCTGGAAATGCTCTTTATCCGTCAGAGCTGTTAGACACCACTTCTCCAATACTTTCTTTGGAGCAGCATCAGAAGGTGTTCATTCTCCCCAACTGAGTTATCAGATACCATCATCCTCAGCAGAATCCTTACAGAAGTTTAGGAAGATCATTCAGTGATCATTCCTCCCCAGCCAAGTGCTAGACAGGGAACCATCTCCCCGCAGAGCTCCAGCCTCTATCCAGAAGATCAATGTCTGAAGATCTCACAACAAAGTGACGAAAGTTTCCACAGGCCCCAACTGGGCTCCTTATTACCAAGATAGGTCTATCAGTGACCTATTTCCCCAAGCAGAGTCATATATGTTAGATCTACCAATGATCTCATCCCCAGTTGGGATATTCCTTCGGCAAGATCAATCAGAGATCTTCACAACAACGGGATCCGAATCCCGGATCGGTATCTCTTGCATAATCATAACATTCGCATCATATTTACCCTCAGAGCGTAGCATTCCTTCTAATACGGAGCATTGCGGCAAAAATCAAACATATTTGCATAATCACAAGCCATGTTTTGAATCAGTCACCTGTGCAGACCGATATTCCATCAGCAATGTATATAATCTTACAGTCCCCACAGAATGCAAAAGCATCCCTTTGCACTCTCAAATACAGATACAGGCTCCTTTTGACACTCGTTTGTGTCATTATTCCCCAGCAAAGTCGCCTGAACGTTCTCTACAAACAAATATCTATACACTCCTTTGACACCCGTCTGTGTCACCTTTCCCCAGCACAGTTACCCAGACACTTATATTACACTCCTTCTGACACCTGTCCGTGTCATCTTATCCCCGCAGATCAACAGAATATCTTTTACACTCATAAGTTTATAACTTATACACTTTCTCTTATGATACTCGTCCGTGTCATACTCTTCCTAGTGAGCTGAACACTCGTCTGTGTCTCACTGATGCTTATTTTTCACTCATACAGATACTCGTCCATATCTTGTATACGCCACTTATATCTCCTCAGATTCAACACTCGTTCGTGTTCTTTGTTAACTAGTTGATACTCGTCTGTATCATCATCTCTAAACATGCGTTAACGTTTGTTTCTACTGATACTCGTCTGTATCATAGTCTTAAGGATGCTCGTCCGCATCTTTAATCTATACACAGTGTCAAACACTTATACCTTTCATTTCTTGAAAGAAGATACTCGTATGTATCTACCATTCCCCAGAAGATTCTCTAGCAAATTATTTCCTTTCTATCTGACATTCGTCCTATGTCATGATATTTCCGGCAGCCGTACCCTACCAGGTGATCGTCCTTCACCTTTTGATGATCATCCTTCATCATCCCCCCAGCGAAGTCTCCATTATTGGAACCCTTTCCTATCTGACATTCTTCCTATGTCGTGATATTTTAGCAGCCGTCCCCTGCTAGGTGATCGTCCTTCACCTCTTGATGATCGTCCTTCATCATTTTATCCGATAGTTGTCCCCCATCGTTGATCTTGTTATCTGACATTCGTCCTATGTCATGATAAACCCCGAGAGCAGCCATACCCTACTAGGTGATCGTCCTTCACCTCTTGATGATCGTCCTTCATCATGCTTATCCGATGGCCATCCCCATCTTCGACCTTTTCTATCCGACATTCGTCCTATGTCATGGTACTTTCAGCAGCCGTACCCTGCCAGGTGATCGTCCTTCACCTTGGATGACCGTCCCTCATCCTTATCCCCAACAGAGCAGCCGTCCCATGCTAGGCGATCGTCCTTCACTTTTGATTTCATTTATTTTATTAACCCGGTGGCCGTTCCCCATAGTTGTTTACACTTTACTTTATGAACCTAATGGTTGTCCCCATCATGATACCTCCATATCCCCAACATGTCGGCCGTCCCCGTCATTGTTTTTCCCCAGCAGTCGTCCTCCGCTCGGCGGTCGTCCTCCGTCACCCGCACTTTATAATCATATTTTACTTCCATTCACAATCTATATCCCTTTTCTTCTTCACCCAGTGAGTGCAAATTTCGGACTGTCTTTGGTATTCAACCACAAGTTATCTGGTTTGTATGATAAGTCGTCGCTTACATCCTACACAGCTAACTCATGTTTGAATAGGGACAGCTGTAAACACCCCAAATTTTCCCTCACTAAATTCACACCATTGCTTGTGATCTTTCACATTTGCATTAATTCAATCATATCATCTCATATTGAATTTTTGCTTCACTGCATTGGCTCAAATTCATCTGCATCTAGGGTTTGTGATCTGAGCAAACCAAGGGTCATCTGAGCCACTCCAAAGGTCTTCAATCATCTCAATAGGGTCCATGTATGTTCAAGCATCATATTATATCCTCCCAAGATCAAGGAAGTCATAAAATCACAAGAACTGAGAAAGGCATGGAAGCAGAGCCAAGCTAACTGCACAGATGACCTGAAATTAGGGTTTTGGTTTCAGAGGCTATAATTCCAAAATTTTTGGTCATTCTTGTTTCTAATGGTCTCTATATGTTATAAGGATCCTACACACCAATTTTCATGAAGAAATTCAATGGGGAAGGCATTTGATCAATAGATGACTTCTTGAGCAAGTCAGTGCAAAATCAGGGCATCTGAGGCCCCCAATTATCCAACCAAAGGGCCCTCTCCATCATTTTGGGTGTATATGATCTTTATTTAATCTTATAAGAGGTTAGAAGTTCACAAAATTGAAGAATTTCTAGCCATTTGCAAAGTTGCTATTTTGGGAAAGTGACTTGTAATGCAAAATTGCCATTTTGGGAAAGTTTTTCAACCTCCTCTTTCTCAACCAAAAATGCTTCAAATGAAAAATTCTTGGTCATGAAAGTTGTAGATTGGATCATTCCCTTTTCAAAAAGTACAAGAACTTGATCTAATTCATCCTAGAACTCAAGTTATGGCTTTGCAAAGTTGGGAAAAATCACTAAATTTTCACTTATGCACCAAAGAGGGAAACTTGCAAAAACTCATGCCAAGGACAAATGTAACCTCTAATTGACTTCTAAGCATTACACAAACATGATACATGACCTAAAATTCAGAATTTCGCAAAGAATCACTCATTTTCATGCCTTGATCATCAAGTAATTCAAAAGGGGCCAAAACTTCATGAATTTGCAAAATGGTACAAATTTTGATATCCACTTGTGCCAGCTCCTCAAATCAGTTTCCATGGACCTCCCTAAAGCCAGATGAGTCGAGCCATACCTCTAAGCCAACATGCCTTGAGCCCATACCTCAAAGGACAACTTTCTTGACTTTATGCAATTTGAGCCATGCCAATCAAACTATTCCACAACAACTCTTCTGACCAATCACAGCTTCACATACATGCCTCAAAGATTACATTTCATAACTTCTTGGAACTCAAATCAACACACACACTCAGTTCTCAAAAATTGGCCTCAAACTTGTCCTCTTCAAAACTCAAAGCCCAGCCATCAAAACTCAAAACTTTTTCCACCATTCATCTCCACATTCATCATTGATCATTTCCCACCCTTCATTTTGCCTTGAAAGCCACTATACACAAAATACAATTTTCACCTCCCTTGACCTGAGCTTCACTGACTATCAAATAGAGGCCATATAAACTCCAACCAAGCTTTGAAAACTCTTCAGGGGGACCATTGGGGGTGATTTGGAGCAAAGAACTTCCCAGAAAGCTGCAAACTGAGGAAGCTCAAGCTCAGGTACCTCAAGAACTTTTTTTCCAGAAATGAGTTTTCAAGTTCCTAGATTGTTCCTTATGTTTTGCTGATCACTCTGATGCTTTTACTTTTTGAAATGGTTGAGAAATAAGCCTGTATCGAAGCTCTGAAACTTTTCCAGATTTTATGTTTTGATCCATATCTTGAGTTGTAGGTTATAGAAATTTGTTTTGATGCTTGATTCGTGTTCAGGGTGATTAGGAGATGTGATCTGGAGCTTTAGAGCTATTGATTTTTCCTAGAGAAGAAGTTAGGTTTTGTGCTCGCCGGAGAAGATGACCGGAACCACTGTTCCATTCATCTGAAGGTGATTAAATTAGGGTTAGGGTTTAGGTGAGTTTGAATGTGAGCCATTGATTTCCTTTTCCCGCGCGCATCCAATGGTCCAGATCTCCTGATTAAGCCCTAATTCTGGATTAATTAAGTTAATTAAGATTAGGAAAATTTAAATCCCAGAAATGATCTGAGCCCTCCATTCACGCGCGTGTCAACTCCCTCCCTTTTTGTTTAAATGTTGGCCATTGGATCTGTTGACTTCTCATTAAATTCATTTATTTTCATATTTTTGTCATTTGTTTTGCATAATTATTTTAAAATACATAGAAAATCCAAAAATATATTTTCTTTCTGCATTTTTATTCTAAATAATTTTCTTAACATAAAAAAAATTTTTATTTTATTTTTTACATTTTCAAACTATTTTAAAAATATTTAAATGTTTATTTTAATTGATTAATGAAGATTAATTAATTAAAATAGCATTTAGGTTTTCAAAAATCACCAAAAAATTCAGAGAACATTTCCAAAAATTTAGAAACATTTACAAACTCACAACACAAATTTCTTTTTGGTTTTGATCATACTTTGGCAATTTTCATTTGAATTAGGGTTCTTTAATTTTTATATTTTTAACTCTAACTTCAAAAATTCATAACTTTTGATCCAAGTTGAGTTTGTGAATGGTTCTTTTTGCATTGTGTTATGCATTATTTCAAGCATCTAAAAACATTTTTGTTTCATTTTTATAATGCATTTTCAATTTGTTTGGAATTTTCCCTTTAGGATCACCCTTAAAACCTCAGGAATTTAGAAAAATCATAAGTCCTTCTAGGTTAAACTTCTGACCTTCCCCTTTGGGCAGTGAACTTGTATAGGTTTAGGGTCCCTTTGATTCCATTTTCAATTTTTTATCTCATGCTTTCATTTGCATTCATCTTACATAAGCTTGCATACTTGAACTTGCCATGACATTTTGTGCATCCACATGACATATAAGACATCTTAGGACATATTGAAATCATGTTTGATCATTGCATCATTAATTTGTCATGTTTTTGTTTTCATTTAATGTCATATTCATTCATGAACTTTCATGCTTCTTACATGTCTCATTTGCATTCTCATCTCTTATATGAACATTCATATCACTTGGCATGCTTTCATACCATCTCATAACATCATTTGCATCATGAATATGTTTATGACTTTGGTTTTCATCCTTGCATTTCATCTCATTTTCATTTCATTTCTTTTCTTTTTGCTAACTTTTCAGGTGGTAAGTGTTTGAGAAGTGAATTTGCCTTCACTTCTCATAATCTTTTCTCATCTCTCTTATGCATCATTGTTGCATTTTACTTGTGAATTAGAGTGAGCTTGCTCATTCATGCTCCTTACACTATTTCCTTCTTCAAGTAACTTATCTTCTTAAGTGAAGTAAGTTATCTTGCTTCTTCTTGCTTCTCTTCCTTCATCCTGCTTCTTCCTTCGTGGCTTTTCCCTTGAAGATCTTCTTGCAAGCTTCATAAACCCTAGGAATATCCAAGCATGATCATAATTAGGGTTTGATTAGTCCCCCATTAGTTTCTACCTTTGTGTCATCTTTGTGTCTTCTCTTCTCATCTCTTAATCAAGGACTAAACCTTAAAGGTTTTAAGACTTTGTGATTAAGCTTATGCATGCATCCTTCTATTAGGATGTAGTGTATAACTTTAATCCTAAGTGTTAAACCCTTAATGTGTTTAAATCCTTTAATCAATTCATCTAATAATCATCAAGACATCAAGCTTGTAACTTGGGCCTTGCATTAGGGTTCTAATTCTTCCTTAATTGGTTAAGAAGGACTAACCCTAGTGTTAATGGACAAGTCCCCCTCAAGTTGTCTTACAAACCATAAAATCCATTTCTCAACCTTATCATTAACTAAAACCCACTCTAATAAAGGCTTTGTTTTGTCATGAGGTTAATCCTTAATCATGGATTAAGTTGAGGAGCCTTCCTCAACATAAATGTTCTCATCTATTATCCTTCTATTAGGATGGTGTAATGAGTCCATTAAATCCCTGATTATGGCTTAAACTCATTACTTAACACCAAAAAAAACACCAAAAACATCTAAATAAATACAATTAGGTTAATGATCTTAATCCTACAGCATGGTGATTAAGTGTGAGATGTTTACCGCATACTTAAGGTATTCTCATTACCCCTAATCAAAAGGGAGGATGTGATGAGTTTACTAACCCTTGGTTTAGGCTTAATCTCATTTACTTCTAACAAACACAAAAAGCAATAAAAGATTGAAAACACAAAAAAAACAAGCAATAATCGTCTCCTCCGGGATTCTTTTCTCACCTCATTCACTCATAAACGAGAAGTTGCTCCTTTCGTCTAATGCAAGACAGTTTGCACCTGAGCCAGACAGGTCATACACTTGAGCATAGACAAGCAAGCAGTTCACAATCAATTTATCTTTCAGTCTCTTTGAGTCGAACTACGGTGTTCTGACTTCCTCATTGCACGAGAGGATACGTAGGCATAACTTGACAGTTATCGAACAAAAGTCTCTGTATATTCCCCCTCTTCCAGCTGTGTTCTTTAAGCCTCATAGTCTTGAGCTTCATATTCTTCCTCTGCACTGACACTCCTTTATTTCACTTCACATTTCTTTTGCACTGACACTTGCATTTCTTTTCCAGCTTTTGTACACAAAATAGCACTGACTCTACCCCTTTAAACACAATCTTTCAAGCGTGGATCCCGTCGAGTACAGCGGACAATCTGGGTGCTAAATCCTTCCCAGGTTGTAACCAACCCCCTTTCTCAGTTTCTCTGGTTCCCGAGCGTCTTATCCATCTTTTCTTAGGTTTATGCAGCATTACCTTTCCTTCGGGATAAAAATGCCTAGCTGGCGACTCTTTTCAGTTCACCCTTGTGTTCTTCTCTCTCGCCGACCGTTCGCGTCTGTACCCCTTTTGGCCAGGTGTCATTTGGTGGGAGCGACACCTTCTATTAGGATGTGGTGTATAACTTTAATCCTATGTGTTAAACCCTTAATGTATTTAAATCCTTTAATCAATTCATCTAATAATCACTAAGACATCAAGCTTGTAACTTGGGCCTTGCATTAGGGTTCTAATTCTTCCTTAATTGGTTAAGAAGGACTAACCCTAATGTTAATGGACAAGTCCCCCTCAAGTTGTCTTACAAACCATAAAATCCACTTCTTAATCTTACCATTAACCAAACTCCACTTTAATAAAGCCTTTGTTTTGTCATGAGGTTAATCCCTAATCATGGATTAAGTTGAGGAGCCTTTCTCAGCTTAAATGTTCCCATCTATTATCCTTCTATTAGGATGGTGTAATGAGTCCATTAAATCCTTGATTATGGCTTAAACTCATTACTTAACACTAAACAAAAACACCAAAAACATCTAAATAAATGCAAGTAGGTTAATGATCTTAATCCTACATCATGGTGATTAAGTGTGAGGTACCTACTTCATGCTTAAGGTATTCTCATTACCCCTAATCAGAGGGAGGGTGTGATGAGTTTACTAACCCTTGGTTTAGGCTTAAGCTCATTTTCTTATGACAAACTCCAAAAGCAATAAAAGATTGAAAACACCAAAAACAAACAATAATCGTCTCCTCCAGGATTATTTTCTCATCTCATTCACTCATAAACGAGAACTTGCTCCTTTCGTATAATGCAAGACAGTTTGCACCAGAGCCAGACAGGTCATACACTTGAGCATAGGCAAGTGAGCAGTTCATCAGTCAATTTATCTTTCAGTCTCTTTGAGTCGAACTACGGTGTTCTGGCTTCCTCATTGCACGAAAGGATACGTAGGCATAACTTGACAGTTATCGAACAAAAGTCTCTGTATATTCCCCCTCTTCCAGCTGTGTTCTTTAAGCCTCATAGTCTTGAGCTTCATATTCTTCCTCTGCACTGACACTCCTTTATTTCACTTCACATTTCTTTTGCACTGACACTACTCCTTTAAACACAATCTTTCAAGCGTGGATCCCGTCGAGTACAGCGGACAATCTGGGTGCTAATACCTTCCCAGGTTGTAACCAACCCCCTTTCTCAGTTTCTCTGGTTCGCGACCGTCTTATCCATCTTTTCTTAGGTTTATGCAGCATTACCTTTCCTTCGGGATAAAAATTCCTAGCTGGCGACTCTTTTCAGTTCACCCTTGTGTTCTTCTCTCTCGCCGACCGTTCGCGTCTGTACCCCTTTTGGCCAGGTGTCATTTGGTGGGAGCGACACCTTCTATTAGGATGTGGTGTATAACTTTAATCCTATGTGTTAAACCCTTAATGTATTTAAATCCTTTAATCAATTCATCTAATAATCACTAAGACATCAAGCTTGTAACTTGGGTCTTGCATTAGGGTTCTAATTCTTACTTAATTGGTTAAGAAGGACTAACCCTAATGTTAATGGACAAGTCCCCCTCAAGTTGTCTTACAAACCATAAAATCCACTTCTTAATCTTACCATTAACCAAACTCCACTTTAATAAAGCCTTTGTTTTGTCATGAGGTTAATCCCTAATCATGGATTAAGTTAAGGAGCCTTTCTCAGCTTAAATGTTCCCATCTATTATCCTTCTATTAGGATGGTGTAATGAGTCCATTAAATCCTTGATTATGGCTTAAACTCATTACTTAACACTAAACAAAAACACCAAAAACATCTAAATAAATGCAAGTAGGTTAATGATCTTAATCCTACATCATGGTGATTAAGTGTGAGGTACCTACTTCATGCTTAAGGTATTCTCATTACCCCTAATCAGAGGGAGGGTGTGATGAGTTTACTAACCCTTGGTTTAGGCTTAAGCTCATTTTCTTATGACAAACTCCAAAAGCAATAAAAGATTGAAAACACCAAAAACAAACAATAATCGTCTCCTCCGGGATTATTTTCTCATCTCATTCACTCATAAACGAGAACTTGCTCCTTCCGTCTAATGCAAGACAGTTTGCACCAGAGCCAGACAGGTCATACACTTGAGCATAGGCAAGTGAGCAGTTCATCAGTCAATTTATCTTTCAGTCTCTTTGAGTCGAACTACGATGTTCTGACTTCCTCATTGCTCGCGAGGATACGTAGGCATAACCTTAACGGTTATCGAACAAAAGTCTTTGTGTCTTCCCCCTCCTTCAGCATTCTCTTTTAAGCCTCATTCTTGAGAAATTCACCCTTTTTGCACTGACACTTGTATATTTCTTTTCCAGCTTTTGCACACAGATAGCACATACATTGCCCCTTTAAACACAATCTTTCAAGCGTGGATCCCGTCGAGTACGACGGACAATCTGGGTGCTAATACCTTCCCAGGTTGTAACCAACCCCCTTTCTCAGTTTCTCTGGTTCGCAACCATCTTATCCATCTGTTTCCAGGTTTATGCAGCATTACCTTTCCTTCGGGATAAAAATGCCTAGCTGGCGACTCTTTTCATTTTCTCCTTTCGCCGACCGTTTGCGTCTGTACCCCTCTTGGCCCTGTGTCATCAGGTGGGAGCAACACTATCCTCCAAAGATCAAGGAAGTTCAAGAATCACAAGAACTGGAAAAACATGGAAGCAGAGCTAGGGTTTAACTGCACAAATGACCTAAAATTAGGGTTTTGGTTTCAGAGGCCATAACTCCAAATTTTTTGGTCATTCTTGTTTCTATTGGTCTCAATATGTTATAAGGATCATGTGTACCAAGTTTGATCACAAGTAGGTTAATGATCTTAATCCTACATCATGGTAATTAAGTTTGAGGTGTTTACTTCATACTTAAGATATTCTCATTACCCCTAATCAAAGGGAGGATGTGATGAGTTCACTAACCCTTTGTTTAGGCTTAAGCTCATTGACTTATGAAAAACACAAAAAGCAATAAAAGATTGAAAACATCAAAAACAAATAATAATCGTCTCCTCCGGGATTCTTTTCTCACCTCTTTCACTCACAAACGAGAACTTGCTTCTTCCGTCTAATGCAAGACAGTTTGCACCTGAACCAGACAGGTCATACACTTGAGCATAGATAAGCAAGCAGTTCACAAGTCAATTTAATTCAGTCTCTTTGAGTCGAACTACGGTGTTCTGAATTCCTCATTGCACGAGAGGATACGTAGGCATAACTTAACTGTTATCGAACAAAAGTCTCTGTATATTCCCCCTCTTCCAACATTATTCTTTAAGCCTCATTCCTGAGAATTTTTCACTTCACATCTCTTTTACACTAACACTTGTACATTCTTTTCCAGCTTTTGCACACAGATAACACTGACACTACCCCTTTAAACACAAACTTTCAAGCGTGGATCCCGTCGGGTACGACGGACAATCTGGGTGCTAATACCTTCCCAGATTGTAACCAACCCCCTTTCCCAGTTTCTCTAGTTCGCGACCGTCTTATCCATCTCTTCTTAGGTTTTTGCAGCATTACCTTTCCTTCGGGATAAAAATGCCTAGCTGGCGAATCTTTTCAGTTCATCTTCATGTTCACTCTCTTTTGCCGACCGTTCGCGTTTGTACCCCGTCTGACCAGGTGTCATTTGGTGGGAGCGACTTATGGCATTATGGTTCAGACCTTTATTGCAACGGGGAAAGAGTCTCTCTTGATTCTTCAGATTGCACACCACAGATCGATAATGTCGGGAAAGACGGAGGCTTCACTCGAAGCGGACGTCTCTTCGCGTCTCAAACTCCAAGAGTTAACACTGAGGCAGAGGCTGCTGCCAAGGCTAAAGGAAAAAATGTGGTGCATGAAGAACCAATTTTGAAAGAAGCTCAGAAATCATCCTTTGATCAGGATGTGGATGAATTTATAAGGATAATCAAGAGAAGCGATTATAAGGTTGTGGATCAGCTCCACCAGACTCATTCCAAGATCTCCATTCTATCATTGCTATTGTGTTCCGAAGCTCATTGGGATGCATTATTTAAAGTCTTGCATGCAGCCTACGTGCCTGAAGAGATTACGGTAAATCAGCTTGAGACAGAGGTGTCTAATGTTAATACTAGTCATGGACTATGCTTCACCAATGCTGATTTGACAACGGAAGGTCGTCACCACAACAAAGCTTTGCACATCACTCTAGAGTGTAAGGAGGTTGTGCTTTCACATGTTCTAGTTGAAACTGGGTCTTCACTCAATGTCTTGCCAAAGAAAGCCCTTGTTAAGCTTGAATATGATGGTATAGCTCTCCGACCAAGCAATCTGGTGGTTAGAGCTTTTGATGGTTACAAGAGGTCTGTTCTTGGAGAAGTGGACCTGCCTGTGATAATTGGCCCGCAGGTCTTTCAAACTACTTTCTACGTGATGGACATTCAGGAGACCTATAGCTGTTTGTTGGTTCGACCATGGATTCACGCCGCTGGCGCAGTTACGTCGACCCTTCACCAAAAATTAAAATACGAGTGGGAAGGGCAATTTATCACAATCTGTGGTGAAGAGGACATTTTTGTTAGCCATCTAGCCACCTACAAATACATTGATATGGATGGTGAAATCCACGAGACCATGAGCCAAGGTTTCGAAGCACTGAACGTCAATGAGGTGACAACTGAAGTATTTGCTGCATCCTAGGAGGATAGGATGGGTACATCAATTGTCTCCTACCACTCGAAAGAAGGAGGACAGATTCGGTTTGGGTTACAAACCATTCCGACAAGATCAAGCAGAGGCTGCTAAAGAGCCCAAGTTCATAAGTCGGGGAATGTTGACCCCAAATGCTGTCAATAACGTGGAAGACGAGGCTGAAAGCAACCTCAAACTGGAGAGCTGGATTCTTCTAAGGATCTCGGGCCAACAAGTCCTTAACTGGTCTTCACATGAAATTATAAGATTTACTCCTGCAAAGTAATTATTATTTCCTGCTTTAGCATGCATCAAGTCCTGCATCTTGCCCAAGGTGTCAGGACTCATTTTGTAATAGGGCCATATTTTTATTTTGTGCAAATGGAATATCAATGAACAATGGACATCTTTTGCAAAAAATTTCCTTTTTCGCTCACTGTGTTTTCATTTTTCATTTTTGTACAAAATAATAAAATGGCAATGTTTTCAAAATAAATAACTTCATTTTTCTGAACAAGATTAAAATTGATCACTAAAAAGAACAAATCTCAACCCTTGCAGAGATAATCCTCCAGATTGCACCGACAACAGCACTGCTATGACTTTGTATGACTTCGACAATCCAATTAATCAAGCAGATGAAGGGGTTGAGGAAGACTATGAGTTTCCTGAAGAGTTAGCCAGGTTGTTGAGGCAAGAAGAGAAAGTGATTACTCCTCATCAGGCGGAAATTGAAACTTTTAATCTTGGTACCGATGAGGATTTGAAAGAAGTGAAGATTGGGGCCAGTCTGCGAGCTCCAGTAAAAGAACAGCTTATCAGCATGCTTCGGGAGTACATCGACGTCTTTGCTTGGTCCTATAAAGACATGCCAGTTCTAGATACGGATATTGTCATGCACATGCTACCCTTAAAAGAAGATTGCCCTCCGGTGAAACAAAAGCTACGCCGTAATCACCCAGATATGGCCATGAAGATTAAGGAAGAAGTAAAAAAACAGTGGGACGCCGATTTCCTTGTTGTAACTAGTTACCCACCGTGGGTTGCTAACATTGTACCAGTGCCTAAGAAGGATGGAAAGGTGCGTATGTGTGTGGATTACCGGGATCTGTACCGAGCTAGCCCGAAGTATGATTTCCCATTACCTCACATTGATGTATTGGTTGACAACACAACTCAGTTCTCGGTATTTTATTTCATGATGGATTTTCTGGGTACAATCAGATTAAGATGTCACCCGAACACATGGAGAAAACAACCTTCATCACAACTTGGGGCACATTTTGTTACAAGGTAATTTCGTTTGGATTGAAGAACTCCGGTGCAACTTATCAACGGGCTATTATAATGTTATTCCACGATATGATCCACAAAGAAACTGAATGTTATGTGGATGACTGTTGCACCCCAAAATTTTCCCTCCCCTAGTCAAGGCATTGTGTACCAATGTGTCCCAAGAGGTTCACAAGGTTCACAAGGTATCCCAAGAGGTTCACAAGGTTCACAATTAGTCAGAATGTGTGATAATTCCCTCAAACAAAGCATCCTCCTAAGCAATGCATCCTGATCTAGGGTTTTACGTTTCATCAGGTTAAATGGATTTCCAAGGCTTCAAGTGAGCTTTATATCATCCTATATGTCTTCAAGAATCCCTATGTCAAGTTTCAAGGCTATCCCAAAAAGTTTGCTCAGTCAGATGATCAGATATGCAAAAATCAGTCAAAGTGGTTAAAAAGTCAAACTGAGGTCAACTGTGGTCAAACCAAAGTCAAAATTCATGATTTTTTGCCAACATCAAGTATATTAAGTAAAATTAATCATTTGATCAAGGGTTGATCATGATTCATTAAGGAGATTTCAGATCATCAAGAATCAGGAGTTTCTAAATTAGGGTTTTCATAGGAAAAGTCAACTAAACTTTGACCAGCCATAACATTCACATGCTTCATCAAAATTTTTCCATCCAAAGCTCATTTTGAAGGAAATTGAATTCTCTACAACTTTGTGTCTCACAAGCCAAGCCTAAAAATGCTTCATTTGGAAGGTATGAGCTAAGACATTATAGGTCATTTTAAAAGTCAATAAAAAGTCAACATCTTCCAAAGGGCATAATTTGGAAATGGTAAAGGATATGGACATGAGACCAATGAGGTTGGTTATAGGACTCTCTAAGATTTCCAAAATGTCCAAGAACACCCTCATAGGCTTAAAAATGAGGGATATATGTCTTTGCAAAGTTGGGAAATTTTTGGGAGGTTTATGAAGCAAATAGGGCCTTAAAACCAAATTTCTTCAAATGGGCTTGCATTTTTATGACCCAATCTCTACCATGACATCATGCACGAATCAAATATCATTTATTCATATTTTATTAATTTTTTTTTTTATACATTAAAAATCATTTTAAATCAAAATAAAATATGAAAAGTTCAATATTTTATATGATTCTCATTCTAGAAACTCATAAACATGGTTTAAAGCTGATTGGGAGATTCAAATTCGTGCTAGCCTAAATTAGAAAGGTTTGATGAGATTTTTTTCAATATTTGAATCATATCTTTCTTCATGATCAAGCTATCCAAAAGTCCAAAGAATAGATTGATTTTTTGACCTAATTTGCTTCTACTATATGTACACAAGTGAACACAAACACAAGACACAATTTTTTTGCCTCCAAGAGCATCAAACCAATTCCAAAATTTTCATCAAATTTCAATTTTCGGTTTTGGTAATTTATCCATATTCAGAGACTTTTATACATTGCAATTGCTTTATTGATGTTCATTGAACATATTTCAATCATCATACAGATCAAAAGCATGCTCATAAGCCGTAACCGAATCAAGATTGTTCTTTAGTTTTTGATTTTCGATTCTCATTATTTATGCATCATACACTAATTTTGGTTGTTGATTTGTGTTTAGAATGAAGTTTGCAAGCTTTCTGGATAATTTTCTTAAAGAACCACAGCCTAAAACGCAAACGGCCATTGTTAGGGTTTGAGCTTCTGTTTTAGGGCTTCACGCAATAGGCCATATAAATATTGTTTGAGACCATAATTGAACTAAATGAACTGTGTAGATCATGTTGGCATGATCAATTTGTGGAATTTGTACGTTTTTGTGGAAGTATGTGTTTTTTAGGTTTTGTTCGCAGGAAAATTTGCAGGAAATTTCACAGGAAAATTCGCAGGTAAACCTGCGAATTTCAGAGGAAGAAGATGATAAAATTGGCGCTGAAAATTAAAATTTGAAAACTTGTTTTATCTTATAATATTTTATTGTTGATTATGTGTTGAACGCGCCCCATGTGGCTCAGCTGGTTGGAGTGTTTGTGTGTTATTGCAATGGTCCTGGGTTCGAATCCCCCCCAAGCCATTTTATTTTTGCGTTTTATTTGATTTTTTGCAGGTTTATAATAAGAGGATTGACACTCACTTCATAAACACCAAGACGCGCATGGCCTGGTGGTGGTGTTGTTGAACTAAAGGGTGGAAAGCCTAGGGCGTGGGTTCGAATCCCAGCCCCAGGTATGTTATTTTTCTTCAATATTTTTGTATTTTTATTTATTTATATTTACTTAATTCATTTAATTTCTTATAAAACAATTTCTAAATAAATATTATAATGTTTTCTTATAAAAACTTCATATATTTTCAAAAAAACTATAATTTATTTTCTTAAATGTAAAATTGTTTCTATGTATTTTATAAAATATATATATATATATATATATATATATATATATATATATATATATATATATATATATATATATATATATATATATATATATATATATATATATATATATATATATATATATATATATATATATATATATATATATATATATATATATATATATATATATATATATATATATATATATATATATATAATTATTGTATTTTTTTGTAAATAGATTAATAATATATTTTAATTATAATCAAAACCCTAATTTAGCTAACCCTAATTTTCTTAACCCTAACCCTAATTTTTTCTTAACCTTAATATTTAACCTAATTTTTTATATAAACCCTAATTAAATCATTTTTTTAATATGTAAATAGTTTAATATTTTGTTTATTATTAACAAATTTGTAATATTTTCTTAATTAACTTCTAAAATTTTCTAATGTTTATTTAACCTAAAAATAATTTTCTCTTTTAAATTTTTATTTTCTTTATTTCTTATTCTAACCATTATTATTGCTATCACTTTATTATTACTAACATTTAATTATTGCTTATTATTATTATTTATATTTATCATTATTATTATTTCTCGATTATATTGTAATTGTCCCGAAGCCTTGTAATATTTTTAGGTTTATATTTTTGCTTTATTTATGGTAAATATATTTATTGTATGGTTAGTAATTTAGGGTGTGGATAACATGTTTGTAATTAAAAATTAACTTAGAAAATTAATTTAATAAGATAAATATTTGAATATGAACACGCACACACGTAAGTCGATCTTTGATCGCCATCTTGCACTTCCTAGGGTTGCCTCTCAGTTACCTATTTCAAAAGGTCAAGTAGGGTGTCTTAAGCAAAGTCCCTTCATAAATATCATCAAGTCCCTATAGTTTTAAAGATCAAATCCCTTCGAGGTTGCCTACGATAAATGATCTTGTCCCTTCGAATAAAAAATGATAAGTCCCTACGAATTGCTAAAGACACCTTACAGTTGCCTATATCCAGATGTCCCTACACATGTCCCTTATACATCCAAGGTAATGACTACCTATTCCTTAATAATAGGGATAGTCTTACCATTGAAAGAACATAAGAACAGTAAAGACTTAATATAGGGTAGGTTTCTCTTAATTACTTGCTACCTTTCAAAATATTCTTTACACCACACTTTTCAAACAAATTTTCAAAACAAGGCTTTGTATACATCCATACGAGGATCATTACAAAGTACTTAGAAAGTTTTTTTTAATCACACACTACACTCTTCCAAACAAACAAAGTGAGCTAAGTAACTAAGAGCCCATGGATAACCATGGATATAAAGGGTGCTAATACCTTCCCTTTGTATAACCTACCCCCCGAACTCAAAATCTTTTAAGGTCTTTCCTGTTCTTTTATGTCCTTTCCTTTTGGATAAAATAAAAGTCGGTGGCGACTCTTGCTATCCGCAACATTTATAGAAAGTCAGTTCTCCCACCGTGTTACAATGACATGATTGCCAAGTCCCTTACTGAAGAAGATCATCTGGTGAATCTACTGAAGTTGTTCAAGCGTCTGAGGATATATCAGCTGAAGTTGAACCCCAACAAATGCACATTCGGGGTACGTTTTGGTAAGCTGCTGGGATTTATTGTAAGTGAAAAGGGAATTGAGGTTGATCCCGACAAAGTCAAAGCCATTCAGGAGATGCCTGCACCTAAGACGAAAAAAGAAGTCTGGGGATTCTTGGGTAGATTGAACTACATCTCAAGGTTTATATCTCACCTCACTACAACCTGTGAACCCTTATTCAAGCTGTTAAGAAAGGAACAAACAGTCAGGTGGAACGACGATTGTCAAAAGGCTTTTGACATGATCAAGGAGTACCTGCAAGAGCCTCCAATTCTCATGCCTCCAATTGAAGGAAGACCTCAGATAATGTACCTGACAGTATTAGAAGGGTCAATGGGGTGTGTGTTAGGCCAGAATGACGAATCTGGTCGAAAAGAGTATGCAATATACTACCTAAGCAAAAAGTTTGCTGATTGTGAACAACATTATTCACTGCTCGAGAAAAATTGATGTGCTTTAGCGTGGGTTGCTCGCCGACTAAGACAGTATATGCTGACTCACACTACCTTGTTGATCTCAAAAATGGACCCCGTCAAGTACATATTGGAGAAGCCAGCACTTACCGGAAGGGTTGCAAGATGGCAAATGATTCTGATAGAGTATGACATTCAATACACCTCTCAAAAAGCCATCAAGGGCAGTGTACTGTCTAACTATCTGGCTGAGCAACCCATTGATGATTACCAGCCCATGAGATTTGACTTCCTTGATGAAGACATCATGTACTTAAAAGCAAAAGATTGTGAAAAGCCAGTTCACACTGAAAGGCCTGAACCAGAAGAAGAATGGACTATGATGTTTAACGGGGCTGTCAATATGAATGGTCGTGGGGTTAGTGCAGTGCTCATTACACCTAAAGGAGTTCATATGCCTTTCTCGGTAAAACTCACCTTTTCCTGCACTAACAACGAAGCAGAATACGAAACATGTATCATGGGACTTGAGGAAGACATTGAACTCAGGATCAAAACTTTGAATGTATTTGGGGATTCAACTTTAGTAGTCAATCAAACCAACGGCAAATGGTACACTCATCAGGAGCATCTGATTCCATACCATGACTATACGAGGAGATTATTGACTTTTTTCACAACAGTCAAACTTGAATACATCCCTCGAGACGAAAATCAGTTTGCAGATGCTTTAGCTACCATTTCCTCCATGATCAAAGTTCAAGCTGCCAATTATGTACCTCGGATTTTGATATTCAGACTAGACCAACCGACATATGTTTTCTCGGTGGACACTGCTAGTGACAACAAGCCTTGGTACCATGACATCAAATGCTTCTTAGAGAATCAAACGTACCCACTTGGGGCATCATCTAATGATAAGAAGACATTGAGAAGACCGGCCAGTAGTTTCTTCCTTAATGCTGATGGTTCATTATACAAGCGAAACTTCGACATGGTCCTGCTCAGATGTGTTGACAAGAAGGAAACAGACCTGCTGATGCCCGAGGTCCATGAAGGTTCTTTTGGTACCTATGCCGGAGGACATGCAATGGCAAAGAAATTGTTAAGATCAGGTTACTACTGGATCACAATGGATGCAGACTGTTATACCTATGCCGGAAAATGCCACAAGTGTCAGATCTATGCGGATAAAGTGCATGTGCCTCCAAATCCTTTGAACGTGATGTCTTCACCTTGGCACTTTGCCATGTGGGGCATTGACATGATTGGAAAGATTGAACCGACTGCTTCAAATGGGCACAGATTCATCCTGGTGGCCATTGATTACTTCACCAAATGGGTTGAAGTCGCTTTGTATGCAAACGTCACCAGACAAGTGGTAGCCAGATTTCTGAAAAGAGACATCATCTGTCGATATGGAGTTCCCAAGCGAATCATTACTGATAATGGTTCCAATTTGAACAACAAAATGATGGCAAAACTGTGTTGGGACTTCAAAATTCAACATCACAACTCTTCTCCTTACAGGCCAAAGATGAACGGCGTTGTTGAGGCAGCCAACAAAAACATCAAGAATATTATGCAGAAGATGGTGGTTACTTATAAAGACTGGCATGAAATGCTACCATTTTCTTTGCATGGGTACCGAACCTCAATCAGGACATCTACTGGGGCAACACCTTATCGTCTTGTGTACGGTATGGAAGTTGTCCTACCTGTTGAAGTTGAGATACCCTTCTTACGGGTAATGATGGATGTGAAACTGGATGAGGCAGAGTGGGTCCGGTCCCGGTACAATCAATTAAATCTGATGGAAGAGAAAAGATTAGCTACCATCTGTCATGGACAGTTATATCAGAAAAGGATGAAGAAAGCCTTCGATTAGAAAGTCAGACCTCGGGAATACCAAGTGGGAGAGCTTATTCTGAAGAGAATCCTTCCTCCTCATACAGACCACAGGGGGAAGTGGACACCAAATTATGAGGGTCCCTATGTCATAACCAAAGTCTTCTCAGGTGGAGCACTGATGCTCGCAACCATGGATGTTGAAAACTTCCCGTCTCATATGAATTCAGATGCAGTTAAAAAATACTTCGTATAAAATGACCCGCTGGACATGAAATCAGAATGTAAGTCCAGGCAAAAATAGGGCATCCCGGCGAGTTAAAAACAGAATAAAAGACTCGGGAAAATGTAAGGGAACAAATCAAGCAAAAAAATGTACACCTGCTGAGTTGAAAACCCGCATTGGACAGCTCTGGCAAAAATGGGTATCCCGGTGGATTGAAAACCCGAAAGGGCGATCCACGCAAAATCAGGGAATAAGCGAACAACTGTATTACGAATTTGTCTGTATCGCCCGCAACATGGAAAGCCTCAAAAGGACACAGCATCGGTCAGAATCATCCTTCTCCAGAAAGAAAGATTAGAAGAGCGTCAAGGTCATACAGGTCATAGTAAAGGAAGTTCAATGGAGCGTCGTCGTCAATATTGCCAACACTTTTATTTTCCCAATTTTACAGCAATCTCCTCCTTCCAGGGGATTCGCTTCTTTGATTGTACTTGCCAATTCAGGGCACACACAAATCAATAAAATCATAATTTTCAGTCACACCTTGTTTGGTACATTTTTATTTCGTTTGCAAAATGTCCAATGTTCATAATACAACACTTGCATAAAACATATGAGCCCTTTTTAATAAATGCTTGCAGGAAATATATTACTTTCAGGAAAGTCTAACTCCTATGACGGAATCCGGTTAAGGATACCTCGGGATACTTGTGCGTTTTCCTTTGTCTTAACAAGTTGCAGGTATTCAATACGCAACAGGGGGCATATAAAGCATTGAATCCCCAACATGCTACTTCCCAGAAGTTATCTCCTCCCCAAGCAGGACATCCCGAGCAGTGCCTAACAACCTTTTCCATAGCAAGATGGGCAGGGAATTTCCTATCCCCCACCATAGTGCCAAATTTCTCTCATCCATAGCAAATTTGATGGAACTGATTCCCCACAAAGTTACCTCCCCCAGAAGAGCAATACCCGAAACACATCCCCAACGGAGTTGCTAAAACTTCCTTCTCCCCAGCTGAGTTCTCCCTTCGGATAGATCTACCATTGATCTATTTTCCCAAGAAGAGTTCTCTCCCCAAACAGATCAGCCAGAGATCTTTATCCCTGCGGGATCCGAGTCCCGGATCAGTTTCTCTCCTTTGCATAATCATAGCATTCACATCATATTCACCAAAAATAAGCGTAGCATTCCGTCTAATACAGAGAATTACGGCAAAAATCAAACATTTGCATGATCATAAGTCAGGTTCGAGCCAGTCACCAACAAATACCATCAATATTTCACTAACAATATACAAAATACATCCCCAGCACATAAAATCCAAAGCACCCCCTTTGCACTCTCAAATACAGATACCTATGCATGCTCTTTTTGACACTCGTCTGTGTCATCCTTCCCTAGTAAGGTCTCCAGAACACCTTCTGCAAGCAGATACTTGTTTCATACATGCTTTTCTCGACACTCGTCTGTGTCATCTTATTCCCCCACAGATCGCCAGAATACCTTCTGCACTCTCAAATACAGAGTTTTGTTCATAAGTTGTACATGTTCCTTTTGACACTCGTCCGTGTCATACTTCCCTAGCAAGTCAAACACTCGTCCGTGTCCCTTGCCCAATCTTCCAACGCTCGTCCGTGTCTTATATATACTTCACCAACAAATCAACACTTGTACTTACATAGAAGTCTTTGATACTCGTCCGTATCTTGTATATATCACTCCTTAGCAAATTCAACACTCGTCCGTGTTCCTTGCTTAACCGATTATTACTCGTTCGTATCATCAACTTTAAACACGTGTCAGCGTTTGTTTCTACCGATACTCGTCTGTATCATGGTCCTAAGGATGCTCGTCCGCATCTTTAATCTCTACACACTGTCAAACACTTGTATCCTTTATTCTTGAAAGCATAAGCACTCGTCCGTGTTTACCATTCCCCAGTAAGTCATCAACAAAAAAACATTCTCCTATCTGACATTCGTCCTATGTCGTGATACGTTCGGCAGCAGTCCCCTGCCAGGTGATCGTCCTTCACCTTTGGATGACCGTACCTCATCCTTTTTCTCAGTGGAATCTCCATTATTGGAAACTTCTATCTGACATTCGTCCTATGTCGTGATATTTTTAGCAGCCGCCCCCTGCTAGGTGATCGTCCTTCACCTTTTGATGACCGTACCTCATCATTTTATCCGATGGTCATCCCTATCGTTGATCTTGTTATCCGACATTCGTCCTATGTTGTGATAAACCCCGAGAGCAGTCGTACCCTGCTAGGTGATCATCCTTCACCTCTTGATGATTGTCCTTCATCATGCTTATCCGATGGCCATCCCCATCGTTGACCTTTTCTATCCGACATTCGTCCTATGCTGTGATAAAGAGCAGTCGTCCCCTGCTAGGTGATCTTCCTTCACCTTTGATGACCGTCCTTCATCATTATTTAATTTATTCTTTAAACCAATGGTCGTCCCCATCGTTGTTTACTTTACTTTCCAAGCCTAATGGTCGTCCCCGTCACAGTTTAGTTACTTTCAAGCCTGGTGGCCGTCCCCATCATTTCTTTTCTAATCACTTTAACCCCCAGAGAATCTTATTTCTTTGCTCGATGGTCGTCCCCATCGTGGTCTCTTTATTTCCCCAATTTGTCGGCCGTCCCCGTCATTGCTTTACTTACCACTTTATCCCCAGCAGTCGTCCTCTGCTCGATGGTCGTCCTCCATCGCTTTCATTTGATAATCATATTATACCATCTTTTACAATTTATATCCCTTTTCTTCTTCTCCCTAGTGAGTGCAAATTTCATACTGTCTTTGGTATTCAACCACAAGTTATCTTGTTTGTCTGATAAGCCAGGCGCTTACACCCTGCAGAGCTAACTCATGCTTGAATAGGGGCAGCTGTAAACACCCCAAATTTTCCCTCACTTTTTCTCACATCATGAATTGTGATCTTTCATTTTTTCATTTATATAAGCATTACATCTCATATTGCATATTTGTTTCATCTGCATCTAGGGTTTGTGATCTGAGCAATCCAATAATCCATTTGAGCCATCCAAAAGGTCTTAAAGCTTTCCAAGAGGGACCATGTGTGTTGTATGATCATATTTTGCTCCCCAAAGTTCATGAAAGTCAAGAAGTCACAAAATTGGCAAAGGCATGGAAGTAGAGCTAGGGTTTTCACTGCACAGATGACCAAAATTAGGATTTTGGTTTCAGAGGCCTTAACTCCAAATTTTTTGGTTATTCTTGTTTCTAATGTTCTCAATATGTTATAAGGATAATGTGTACCAAGTTTGATGAAGAAATTCATTGTGGAAGTCATCTGATCATTGGGTAACTTCTTGAGCAAGTTAAGTCAAAATCAAGGCATCTGAGGCCCCCAACAATGGAACCAAAGGGTCATTTTCATCAAATTGAAGTTCTATGATCTTTATTGGATCTTAGAAGTGGTTGTAAGTTCACAATATTGAAGAATTTTGAGCCAATTGCAAACTTGCCATTTTTGGAAATGACTTGAAATGCAAACTTTCCATTTTGGGAAAGATTTTCAACCTCCTCTTTCATGACCAAAAATGCTTCAAATGAAAAATTCTTAGGCATGAAAGTTGTAGATTAGGTCTTTCCCTTTTCAAAACTTACAAGAACATGTCTTGATTCATCCTAGTACTCAAGATATGGCCTTTCAAATTTGGCAAAAATCACATAATTTCAAGTTTCATGCCAAAGAGGGATTTTTGCAAATTCAAGTTCTAAGCACTTTCATGACCTCTAATTCACTTCTAAACTTCATTACATGACAATGCAACATTGCAAGCCCAAAATCATGCCTTGGAACACAAGTTTCTATGATCAATTTTCACAAAAATTTCAAAGAGGGAAATTTATAAACTCATCACAGCTCATGTAATCTGATCCAAGGGACCTCCACAAACTCAGCTGAGCCCAATCCACCCTTTAGATTTACTCTGACCCGAGCCCATGCTTGTGGTACAAACTTTTGACTTTTTTGCAAAACAAGCCATACCAATTAAGTTATGCCATTACCAACATTTTGACCAATCACAACACATTATACAAACCTCAAGCAACACAAAACACATAACATGCAGGCCTGAATCCATCAACAAGCTCAGATTTCCAAAAACCTCAAAAAAACTTCATCTCTTCGAAACTCATTCCACAACCATCAAAACTTCAAACTTCTTCCACCAATCAACTCAAAAACACTCAAAGATCATTTCCCACCCATTACAATAGCCTGAAACACCCCACAACACAAACACGATTTCTGAGTTATCAGAACCAAACATCAAAAACCAGCCATCATAAACTTGTTATAAGCCTTCCAGAAGCATCAAGTTGTCATTGGAGTGATTTTGCACAAAGGAGGAGGCCAGAAAGCTCAAACATAGAAAGCTCCAGCTCAGGTATCATCCAAGAACATTTTTTCCAGAACTTGTTTTTTAAATTTTAAATTGATTCTATATGATGTGCTGATCATGCTGATGTGTTTATTTTTCAAAATAGTTGAGTATTAAGCATGTATGAAGTTTCTGAAAGTTTGACCTAAAATATGTTCTTGTTCGATTCTTGTTATCGATGCGTGATAAATGAGTTTTAGGGCTGGATTCTTGTTTAGGGAGGTTAGATGATTCATTCTGGAGGTTTTGGGGGCTTGGGGTGGTGTTTTGAGTGAGCTCAGGTGGGAGACACGCCGGAGAAGACGCCGGAGTTCTTCTCCAGCCACCTGAGTTTAATTAGGGATAATCCCATTGTAACACCCAAAAATTTGCCCTCTTTTTTATTATCTTGACTGGCTTGGGTTTCCCATTCATCCGCATATTTCATCAGGTCATAACATTCACAATCTTGCATTTCCTTGGCCCCTAGGGCATGGGATCAAAGGATTTCGGGTGATTGGAATTGGCTTTATCCAAAGGTGATTCAGTTGGTTCATACCTCAATATAAGTGGTGCAAAGGTTCTTATCTCTGGTATGATTTTGTTGATTGAAAATGGTGTTCAAGTTTTCATATCAAAGGTGTCATGATATTCATGGTACACGAGATCAAGTGGTGGACTCTCATGGTATAAGGTCACGAGGTTCGAGATTGAAGTAGATAGAAGTTTGTGGATTCGTTGAAAATACAAGCATGATATGGGTTGAACATTTGAGTTGATGTAAACATGCTAAGTTTAATCGTATGGATTAAGTGTATTACCGATTAACCAAATCATTGTCAATCCCAACTTAATTAATTATCTGATCACATATGTCAAGTAAAATACCTTTTTATTTTTATTTTTATTATTATTCTCTTGATTATAATAATCCCATTTCAAATTTCAATAACCACCCTCAATTCATTTCTAATTCTACTTTTGTAAATCCAATTTCATTTGGATCATTTCCACATCTAATTTTCAGTTTCATTCTCTTAAAGAATCTCACTTTCCCCAAGTCAAGCTCACATATCAGATCTAAATTCAGTCCAAGACCAACCTTAAGTTAATTTAAATTCATGATTCATTTTATATTATGATAAAATGGAAATGTAAAGGAAGGAAATAACTTGATGTGCAGGAATAAAAAAGCTTCCGTACAACTTCACCATTCATCCCACACGTGACCCACTTGCAAAAGGAAAAAGAGGAACGTGCAAATCACAGGATTGTTTTTCTATTATTGCAGAATTGAGAAACTTATTCAACAAAATTGTTTTTTTTTATTATAGCAGATTTGAGAACTTATTCACCAGGATTTTTTATCATAACAGAATGGAGGTATTCAGAAGAACAGAAGATTATCAGGAGCTGAAAACAGGTATACCATATAGAAATAACACAGCAGAAAAATTTTAGTTTGAGAAATACAATAAGGAGAGAGAAGAAACTCAATACAAGAAGAAGAAATATAACAGAAAAATCAGTTATGAACTGATAAAACTGAAAAAACTGAAAACAGTTAAAAAGGGCTAACTGATATAAAAACATAATAACATAAATGAAAAAGGTGGCTGCTCATTCTTTCGGATTCATCTTCATCTCCTCTCTCAACTTTCGATTCTTCATTCTTCTTCTTCATTCTGAACTCTTCAATCTCCCCATTTTTCGGATTCATCTCCATCACCTCATCTTCATTCAACCAGATTTCTCATTCTTCATCAACATTCTCTTGAATCTTCTTCTCCAATCACCACCCTTCCTCCATTTTTTCAGAACCATTCATCATCTTCATCTCCTCCTCAAACTCTTCACCACTTCTCTGTTTTTTTGACTTCTTGACATCTTCAAGTTGATTATACATTCATCCATCTTCAAAATTTTCACCAATCTGCATTTTCCACCTTTAACCCTGCAACAATACACAATCACAACCTGAAAATCAGAAGGATTTCTTCATCATAGAATCAAAGAAGAAGTTACAAGAACAACAAATCACATCACAAATTCGATGTGATTTAACTCAACATCAGAGAAAGGGAATAAATGGTAGAATCAAAGTGTAATAAGAAATCTGCATTCAAGATCATACCTCCAATCCAGCATCATCAATCTTCATCGTCTCCAATCTACAGCCTCCGCAAATCCGCCGTGTCTTCATCAACATCACAAAACCTTCATTGGTTTAAACGTCAATCTTCATCAACCTGCGGGATTGGGCAAGAGCAATGTCAAAGAAAACGTAACGGAAAATTTCGTAACAGAAGAAGAAGAATCAGCAATCGCAACAACCTTCAACTAATTTCACTTCACCAATCATCGACACACTTTCGATCTTCGCCATCATCATCAATCCTACCACAAGAATTCAACAGGCTCCAACTGAAATCTTCTTCTTCAATGCTTCTTCAAGAAAAGCGTTATTCCATCTCCATCGTCATATCATTCAACGCGCCGTCACCATTGATCGTCTTAAAGCCTTTAGCTTTCAAATCTGTTTCGCCGATTTCACCATCCTTCAACGTGCTTCAGTAATCATCGACAACAAACGATCTTCCCAAAAACTGAAAATTCAAGAGATACGCACGATCAATACTCAAACAATATATGCAAATCGCAGCAAAAAAGATAAGAAAATCCGAAGAACGAAACAAGAAGCCTACGGAAGCTACCTGAGTCATTGATAACGTCGCATTCCTCTTCAAGGTAACTTTGTTGAGTCCACTTGGTGCGGTTCTTCTCTTTTCGCAAATCCAGGTACCAATAGGATGAGATAAACGACCGGAAACCCTAAGGTTTGAGTGTCGACAAAGCTGTGATAGTCATTAAAATGTTGATTCTTTGTTTTAGGGTTCTTGGTTATTTTTCCCTTTGATTTGAGTTATTGGGTGGAAATTAGGAGAAATGATTTAAGAGCTTAAGGAGAAGAACAAGAACGGTGAGGAAGGAGGGAGACCGGTTGAGAAGGAAAGGGACATGGCGGTGTGGGGGACGAATCACGACGGCGAGGGGGAGTGATTTGTGAATGTTAGGGTTTGGAAGGCATGCGTTTAGAGAGAGAGAGAGAGAGGGAGACATTGGGCGTTTTGTTTATTAGGTTAGTACGATTCAGGCTTTGTGGTTTTAATAAATGGATTATGATAATAAAAACTCATAACTATTAGTTTAATGCCTCTTTTTCAAATTTAAAAACTCATAATAATCACCTTAATTATACCATTTAATCATATTAAAAAACTCATTAAAACCTCATAGGAACCTTATTTAATTTCCACCACTCCAGATTAGAAGGGGATAAGATTTGGGATTTCGGTCCACTCCGGCGGTGACATGTGTCACCGTCCGGTTGGACCTCCATAGAAAAATCGTGTGCATCCTCCCCACCATAAGAATGATGCATCTCTAACACCTGGAACCTCCATCAATTCAACATGTGTGAATCAATAGATCAACGGCTGGGATTAGTCTCCCTAGTCAAGAGAGTTGACCGAAAGTCTATGTGATGGACCTCCAGGCTCCTACGCATTTGGGCTTTGCCAGCAAGCTTTTCGCACCCCTCATGCGCGAGCCCAATTGTTTTTTTACTTGAAAACATTTCTTTCCTCACCCCCCATTTCTATTCCATTATTATTTTAATTTCTGTTTCTTACCTTGTTCAATTTAATTCATAAAAAATACCAAAAGGAATAATAAAATTCCACAAAAATTAAGATAGAATATTAATGAAATTCAGAAGTTTTCCCAATTTTTACTTTCTGAATTTTTGCATTTTTCAATTTAATTTCGACTTTTTCATTTAATTGCTTTTAGATTGAATTATCACATGGACACATAAATTTGTACATTTTATTTCTACCACTTCCTATAACATTTTTGATCCATTCTTTTTGCTATGATTAGAGGATAAATAATAATACCTAGAATATTTTTGGTACAATTTTTAGGTTATTTTATCCACTGTTTTGGTAATGTGATTTGTGTAAATTTAGGATTGAATCTTAGATAGAATTCAAGGAGTATTTGACATAGTTAGACTTTGAATTTTTAGGAGATTTTTTAACACAATGTTATAATCAGGTTAGAGACCCTAAGGAATTAATTTCACATTTTTACCATGACTTTTGATATTTTTGTCATTTTAATTCATTTCCATCATATTATGCATATTCATGTTCATTTCATTTACTAACAATTTCCTTATGGACTTGGATTGTTATTAATGACTCAAGGTATTTTCCGAGGATTTGCTTATGGACTTGGATTGTTATTATGCCTCGATTATATTTTGTGTACTTTGTGATGTAATACTTGTATGCTTGTATAGTTTCTATAATTAGGATAGAAAAGATAAAACAAATCGATAGAAAACCAAAATCTCAAAAATAAATAAAGACTCGATCCAACGTCGAGTAAATTTTCAAATAAATAAAGTTGCATGTGACTTTAGGATTCCTCGATTACCATCGATCCATTCCATTACACCACAAGCAAGCCTTGTATGTTGCACACCATAAGTCGTGCGTCTCAGCACCACGCAACTGACCCACCTGATCCATCGTTTCATCCCATTTATGTTTCATACACGTTTTTACCCACCATGACTTAGGAGGACCATATTGTTCATTATTACCTTTTATACTTGCATTTCTAGTCTAGTATATCTTAGGTAGATTTAATCTTTCAAACCTCACTAACCATAGGTCATCCTTAATTCAACTAACTTAGGGTAAGTCTAGTTTCCCTTAGAAGTTTTCCTTTGATAACTTGAGTCTCACTTCTCATCTTTAAAAGAAAATCAAAAAAACTTAATAAAGGAAAAGGTGTACAATGCGCCACGAGCCTTAAGCCATACGGGAAATGACTAGTGGAGGTCTCCTCCACTCTTCTAGGATGCTTTACAAACGTTCCATTGGGGGCGATCTTGGAAAGTATTCGCTCCTGTGTCATAGTCTTTAGCGTTGTACATACAATAAACACAAACTCAAAACACTTCTTTTAAAAGACAACAAACCAAGACATCACGTCTTCTTTTCTCATCTCATACTCTTTGCGGACGAATGTGACTTGTCTCGACAGTTCAAACAGCGATACGGTAAACACCCTCGAGTCAGAGCCGGTAACACCTGAGCTAGAGCTATGGCAACGTCATCCTAAAAATCACAAACAAGTTTCAGCCTTAGTTAGACGAACTACGGCGTCTCTGATCCTCATTTATCCTGATGAGGTACGTAGGCAGTGGGGTAGGGCCCATTCGAGGACAATCTTTCTTTTTCCCTACATTTTCCCCCATTCTTTCCATTTTTCAATTCCATTCCTTTTCTCATTTCCATTCCATTCCAGATAGCCATTCTTTCATTCAAAAAGCATATTATTTCTCACCCTTTGAAAACAGACTTATAAGCGTGGATCTCGTCGGATACGGCAGACGGATTGGGGTGCTAATACCTTCTCAATTCGTAACCGACTCCCGGACCCAGATCTTTGGTTCGCAAGGCCTCGTCCTTTTCCTTCTTCCTTAGGTTTGTGCAACATTAACTTTCCCATTCCTTCGGGATAAAAATGTCTGGCTGGCGACTCTAAACTTTTCCGCGCCAATTTTCGCGTTTGTACTAGGATGAAAATCCCGGGAGCGACAGCTGGCGACTCTGCTGGGGACCCGGAATCTCTGGTTCCCCTTTGAGAGTCAATCCTAGCGCTTGTCTGTTTCTGTTTTTGTTGGGTACTTATTCATTCTCTGTTGTGATTTAGTTTAGCTTTACCGTTTTGTTTACAGTTTATCGCTTTACTTTACAACTTTTATTTACAGCTTTCTGCACTTTACTTTACTGTCGCATATACTGCCATATACTATACTGGCTGTTCTGGTTTTCCTTGGCGGGATGGGATTATTGCGAGATGAGCCAAATACCCGGCTTTAGTATACACATAGGATTTAGAGTGGGCAGTCGTGTGGCTTGCGTGGTTTTGAGCACGTGTAGTTTTCACGAGTCCCACACCCAGATCAGGCTCTCTTGGGATATGTTCTATACTGCCTAGGCAGGCCATAGAATGTTCCCACCTGAGCTGCTAACACTAGGAACCGATCATCGAGGACCTTAGTGGAAACAACCCTCTCCAGTGGTGACAGTGGCAGACCACATTTTGTGGCAAACCCATTCGCACCCGAGGGCCCACTAGGAAATCGCATAGGATGACCTTGTTCTCTCATAGGAACCCCGTTAAAGCGACTGGTCGTTTGACGGTAGTATTGTACCCTTCGGGATGAATGTTTTATTGTTTCTCGACTTCAGTGCTTGAAGCCGGGAACTTATGAGGGATGCTTGTTTTTCCGGAATTCAGCTGAGGCCTCCCTGAGTAGTACATAATGCCAAACCAACTTCCTAATTTGGTCATGAGCCATTTTTCGGAGATGGTGAACGTATTATTGCTACTCGGCTTTTAGAGTCCATGATGTTGACCCTTAGTAGCATACCCGTGAGATTGGGAGGGGTTTACAGGTTTGCAGGAACCCTAAACTTCCAACATACCTGCTTTTGCCAGTATTACTCCATGATATGATCCGGTCCTATATGATACTTGGTTGAGAATTCTGGAATTTCTGCACAAAGATAATGATATTATGACTCTTCACCAACACTTGGTTATCTGATCCACACCAGCGTCGGACCGCTGATCACATGCATGTTGCATACATGACATCATGGCATCTTAGCATACATGTTCAGTTACTTCCAAGGATCACATATCTGAATTAAATCGTCGGATTTTTTCTGCATCAAAACTTGGATCAAAACATATAGTTTCCTTGGAAATAATCGAACATGGCATTTGCATACATCCTTGCATTTTTGATAGGTGTTCAGGGATAAATTCTTATCCTGACTTGGTTTCTCTCCAGAATGGCCAATTTGAATCACGATTGTCAAGGTATAGGCATGGAACAACTCCGAGCGGAGGTAACTGAGATAAAGGCCCAACTGGGGCATTTTATAGTGGACATTCGAGCGTTGTCCCAGGATCAGAAATTGCTGAGAGAAGAATTCAACTTGATGAAGACTCAGATAAAGTTTCTTACAGGAATCATGAATGCTATGTCGAAAAAGGAAAATAGTCGTGTGTCTGCTTTTCAAACAGAAGGTCATGTTTCTCCCATCTCTTTGGGATGTCCACTAAATCAAGGTTTGTTAGGTGGGGTTCCTCTACAGTTTGAATCTCTTCACCAGCAATCGCCGATTGGCAGTCAGGAAGAGCATCAGATAGGAACCAACTTCACATGTGAACTAAATGATCCTACACCGATCGTTACCAAAGAAGTGAGCACTTTCTTTCCTTATCAGGGATCCTCCTCTACTGCTACGCCTTGGTTTTCAGGAGAAATACTTCAACAGGTTTCGTCAATAGCTCCTCCATTGGTAGAAACTCGTCATCAACAGGAGCAAGAAAGGATTATTGATCTGATACCCGTGTCTTATGCTGAATTATGCCCACAATTGTTAAAAATGGGGATTGATTGAGTATCGCGAGCTGACTCCTCCTTCCGGTAAACTTTACCAAAGTTGGAATCCATACGCCTACTGTGTTTTTCATTTTGGAGCTCCCGGACATGATGTTAATGATTGCAAGGCGTTTAAACATCAAGTACAAGACTTAATTGATGAAGGCCTAATAACTTTTAGACTGACCGGGCCGGAAGTGTCGCAAGATATAACATGCAGGTATACAAAAGAGGTGGTCAATTTTCCTTCTTCCAGAATCATTGCTCAGGCCAAGTCTTCAAAGGGGCTACATCAACAATCTTCATTCGCTCCTCGGCCGAGTATGGGTAAGAGAGTACAGGGACATGTCAGGCGTCCAACACAATGTCAACAACGACCACAGGGTCGGCAATATCAGGCACAAAGACCAAATCAAGAAAGAACAAGAGCGAGAAACCGTAGACTTGATCCCGTCCCATGCCCATATGCTGTATTGCTCCCAGAGCTGCTAAAGTTGAACCTGGTCGAGCTTCGTACCATGAGAGCTCCTGCTCCTGATAATCTACCTCACAACTTTGATGCAAATGCCAGATGCGAATTCCATTCGAGTGCCCAGGGGCACAGCATTGAGAAATGTTGGGCTTTTCAGAACAAGGTACAGGACCTAGTTGACTCCAAGGCGATCAATTTCGCTCCTCTCTCAAATATACTCCAGAATCCAATGCCTAGTCACAATGGAACCGGTGTCATGGTTGTTCTACCAGATGGTCCACGTTAAGCTGAAGTCTTCGAGTTAATCACCCAGGACGCCAGGGTATTCATGAAGCAAATAAAGCCAGCAGTATTCAAATACTCTCAGTGATGGCATTTATGTGTTTGTCTTTCTTAATTGTTCATTTTCATCCCTATTGAGGGGAACTACGTCGCTCTGATTCCTTATTGGTCATCAGTCAATGGAGATACGTAGGCAGAAGATCATCAGGTCTTTCCGAGCAACCTTAGGGGGCAACTTTACTCCCCAGCTTCACTTTTTCCTTCAGATGTCTCGTGTCAGAGTCATAATAGCTAGAAGAAGAAGTATGACTACCATGGTTGGGTATACGGCTTTAACTTGAAGGTTACAAGTCCGTGAAAGAGCTATTGATCAACTGAAAGTATCCAAGACTGACAGGTCCAGACGGAGCCAAGCCTCCTCAACTACAGAAATATTCAGTTTCTTTACTGCATTTCCATTTGTAGTTTCTTTTATATGCTAAACATTTGTCTACATGTATGAAATTTGTTTGCTTTTGAATGTTAGCAATAATAAAACTCACATGTTTTTCTTGAAGTAATTCATTCGCATTCACTTATGACTTTGCATGTGCACATTGCAATACCAATTTTCGTGCTTAAATTCTATGAAGGAGAATGACGAAACAAAAACACAAAATCTCTAATTGTGTGCTCTCGAGTAAGGCCATGTTGACGATGCACAAGCTTTGTTTCAAATCCCTAAACACTGGAGATATAAGGAAGATAGACCCTTGCAAACCCCTTTGAGCCTTGAAGTAGGAGTTTCTTTTCACATGAAAAAACCCTCACATGTAACCCAGGGGCAGGGTAGATGTTAGCTAGTCGGACCAAGCGTCGTTCAGGCTTTCATAAAGGAGTGTATTTGAGGATCTATTACATTCCATCATGCTAATCAAGAGGTCCAAAGACCAGAAACCACAATGGTTATCCAAGTCAAAAGGTCCAAAGATTGAAAACCACAATGGTTATCCTTCGTCGACTAAAGAATGAGGCAGTCACAACCCTCGCAAAGCAATCAAGGCAAGTAATGTCACACGACTGGTTCAAAATGCAAAAAGAAAAAATAAAAAGCCCGCTAAGTCGAAACTTGAAAACAAGCGACTTAGGCAAAAGTTAGGGCATCCCGCTGACTTCACAACCAAAGATTCACAAGAATCAGTCCAGGCAAAAGTTAGGGATAAGCAAAATAACGCAAAAGCGAAAGATAGAAAGGATTACACAAGAAAGATCCTCAAATGAGAACAAAGTCGTGTGGCACAGACACAAAAGATAGAGGAGTGATTGACTCTCAACAATAACCTGATTGGTGCATGAACCGATAGCAGCAATGGTTCCTCAATCAACACGAAACCCTTATGAAAGGTGAATGCTTGTGAAAACTAGCTGAACATAGGAATGGAGAACATCACGAAGAGTGGGTGGGAAAAAACAAACTTCGAGCCTATATCCTTTGTTTTTGTAATCATGAACCAGGCCACGATACAACCCTTAAAAGTCCTAACTGAAACAGTGATAATTTGAGAGCGTACTACTACAAGGTCGCGTTCCTGACTCCTATGAGTTGTGCTAAAAGAAATTTGTTGGTATTGCATGTACATACTTTCATTCAAAATAATGTCGTATCTTAACCAGTGATTCGCTCACAAAGGTTTGCGATCCCTTTTCAAAACTTCAAGTTTGACATGTGTGTTGCATTAGAATTTTCATTCTAAGAATAAACATTTTTTCGCTTGCATACATTTGTTTGGCATCATAAATGGTTCACATGCGGAAATTCAATCCAGAAGCTTAAGCTTGCCAAGTTGAGAAGTCCAAAACTTCTGAAAGAAAGTCACGTTGAGATGCATTTTTCCGAGAAAAGCTCCATCGGGTGAAGACTTCCCCAACTAGTCATGGTAAGAGCTAGCCAATCCGGGGAAATTACGTCGAGCAATCTCTTCAAATTTCAGTCAAACTGGGGCAATCACCTCGAGATTCAAATCTCTCCAAGAGCGAAGATTAGTCAGTCAAGTGAAAAACTATTCAAATACTCGTACTGGGGCAGGCCACCCCAATAGTACAAGAATTCATCCTTTCCCGACGACAGACAATCGGAAGCATTTATTCGGAGTTTAGAGCACCAAGACAGTTATACTCTCAAAGAGTTTCTATGCTCCAAGCTCATCTGCATTGGTAATGGTTACCTCCTCAGCAAGGTTGTTACCCTGATTCATGCCGTCGTTATGATACCTAAGAGTTTAAAGACACCAGGTCTTTTGTAAAATCCTCTTGAGGTAAGATCCATACAACAGAAACTGATCCCCAACACGAGACAACTTGAAACCTTTCCTCCTTAGCAGGACGTGTCTCGGTGTTGTCATCTCCAACAGACAAATGGAAGTTATCTTCACTAAAGTCACAAGTTTTTCCTTCAATTGGTTTCCTTGATCTCGGTTCCTCAACAGATCTAAGGTAACTCCTATTCCCCTAGCAGATTTCATATAAATCACTCTCTTCCCCAGCAGTTCCATAAGAGTGGATAATCCCCAATAGTCGAGATGCCCTCTTGCACGGACCTCAAATCTAAAGTCCAATTTATTTTTGGCAAAGGTGATAATTCGGGACAGGTGAATTATTCACGCTCTTCTCCAATAGAGATGTTATCCCCACAAGGATTCTTGATATCGAATCCACGATCATTGTGTTTCCCCGCAGAGTTAGCAGAGACTTATTACTTTTGCGTCAGGAATTTCTTTTGCATTCACACAAGGTCATTATCAATACTCAAGACATAACATCCCTAGTTTCATGGGGCAACATGCCATGAAGTTCAACATATGTAAAGCCCAGCCACAGACTGGCCAAAGTCCATCTTCGGGTGGCAGATTTCAAAGCCCAGCCACAGACTGGCCAAAGTCCATCTTCGGGTGGCAAGTTTCAAAAGTCTCCCACAGTGAGCAAAAGTCCAGCCACAGACTGGCCAAAGTCCATCTTCGGGTGGCAAGTTTCAAAAGTCCCCCACAGTGGGCAAAAGTCTCCCACAGCGAGCAAAAGTCCAGCCACAGACTGGCCAAAGTCCATCTTCGGGTGGCAATTTTCAAAAGTCCCCCACAGTGGGAAAACATCTCCCACCGTGAGCAAAAGTCCAGCCACAAACTGGCCAAAGTCCATCTTCGGGTGGCAGATTTCAAAGCCCAGCCACAGACTGTCCAAAGGCCATCTTCGGGTGGCAGATTTCAAAGTCCAGCCACAGACTGGCTAAAGTCCATCTTCGGGTGGCAAGTTTCAAAAGTCCCCCACAGTGGGCAAAAGTCTCCCACAGCGAGCAAAAGTCCAGCCACAGACTGGCCAAAGTCCATCTTCGGGTGGCAAGTTTCAAAAGTCCCCCACAGTGGGCAAAAGTCCCCCACGGTGGGAAAAAGTCTCCCACAGTGAGCAAAAGTTCAGCCACAGACTGGCCAAAGTCCATCTTCGGGTGGCGAGTTTCAAAAGTCTCCCACAACGAGCAAAAGTCCAGCCACAGACTGGCCAAAGTCCATCTTCGGGTGGCAAATTTCAAAAGTCTCCCACAGCGATCAAAAGCCCAGCCACAGACTGGCCAAAGTCCATCTTCGGGTGGCAAGTTTCAGAAGTCTCCCGTAGTGAGCAGAAGTCCACCCACAGTGTGGAAAATTTCTAAAGTCCCCCGCAAAGGCAAAAAGTCTCCTACAGTGAACAGAAGCCCACCCGCAGTGTGGCGAGTTTCAAAAGTCTCCCGCAGTGAGCAGAAGTCCACCCGCGGTGTGGCAAATTTCCAAAGTCCACCCGCAGCATGGCAAGTTATCCAGGGTCCACCCACAGTGTGGCGAAGTATCTGAAGTCCAAACGCAGATTGGCAAAAGTCCATCCCCAGGGTGGCAAGGTATTTGAAGCCCAACCGCAGATTGGCAAAAGTCCATCCCCAGGGTGGCAAAGTATTTTAAAATTCGATCGCAAATTGGTGAAAGTACGCCCGCAGCATGGCAAGTTAGTAGTCGTCTGACATTGCTCAAGAGGCACCACCTGTTTACTATTCTCCCCATCATAATTATATCCAAGCAGAGTTCGTTCGGTAGAGTTTATTTCCCTGTTCTTCTACCACATAGTGCAAATTTTCTTGTTGTTTCTAGTATTCAATCCATGCATACTTGAAACGTCTGAAAGCACTGCTATCATCCATTCACGTCTACAGTGATTGAATAGGGGCAGTTGTAACACCCAAAAATTTGCCCTCTTTTTTATTATCTTGACTGGCTTGGGTTTCCCACTCATCCGCGTATTTCGTCAGGTCATAACATTCACAATCTTGCATTTCCTTGGCCCCTAGGGCATGGGATCAAAGGATTTCGGGTGATTGGAATTGGCTTTATCCAAAGGTGATCCAGTTGGTTCATACCTCAATATAAGTGGTGCAAGGGTTCTTATCTCTGGTATGATTTTGTTGATTGAAAACGGTGTTCAAGTTTTCATATCAAAGGTGTCATGATATTCATGGTACACGAGATCAAGTGGTGAACTCTCATGGTATAAGGTCACGAGGTTCGAGATTGAAGTTGATAGAATTTTGTGGATTCGTTGAAAATACAAGCATGATATGGGTTGAACATTTGAGTTGATGTAAACATGCTAAGTTTAATCGTATGGATTAAGTGTCGTACCGATTAACCAAATCATTGTCAAGTCCAACTTAATTAATTATCCGATCACATATGTCAAGTAAAATACCTTTTTATTTTTATTTTTATTATTATTCTCTTGATTATAATAATCCCATTTCAAAATTTAATAACCACCCTCAATTCATTTCTAATTCTACTTTTGTAAATCCAATTTCATTTGGATCATTTCCACATCTAATTTTCAGTTTTATTCTCTTAAAGAATCTCACTTTCCCCAAGTCAAGCTCACATATTAGATCTAAATTCAGTCCAAGACCAACCTTAAGTCAATTTAAATTCATGATTCATTTTATATTATGATAAAATAGAAATGTAAAGGAAGGAAATAACTTGATGTGCAGGAATAAAAAAGCTTTCGTACAACTTCACCATTCATCCCACACGTGACCCACTTGCAAAAGGAAAAATGAGGAACGCGCAAATCACAGGATTGTTTTTCTATTATTGCAGAATTGAGAAACTTATTCAACAAAATTGTTTTTTTTATTATAGCAGATTTGAGAACTTATTCACCAGGATTTTTTATCATAACAGAATGGAGGTATTCAGAAGAACAGAAGATTATCAGGAGCTGAAAACAGGTATACTGATGCGTGTTTTTCGCAAGTGTACGAACACGTCAGAGTAATATAAAATATTTTCGAATCCACAGAGACCAAGTGTTAATCTATCGTACCTGTTGTTATGGTGCGTATCTAAGGCAACTGAATATAAGGATTTTAAGGAGAGTGCAATGGTAAATAAAATGGTAATTTTAAACAATTAATAAAGACAATCTCGAATGTAATTCACGTAATCAATAGATATTCCGGTACTTGTTAATAGAACTACTTATGGGCAATGTTTTCTCCTTTGAAAAAAACTAATTTAACAGGAATTGTCGCTTTCGCGTATTCAGAACCGAGTTGTACTCTCCAATCAACCCCTCCTATTGTCACGGATAAAAAGGTGCGTACTGCGTTAGAGTAGTAAACCTATTTTTAAGAAATATAGTAACTTAACTAAGTTGAAAAGTATTTTAACCTGGATTTCTTAGCAAAAAGAGATTCTCACGAACCAGACTCTAAACTTCATAACGCGTCCGAAAATCGTTTTAAAATCTCTTTTCTTTTTAATCTAAAAACTCCTAATGAACTAGACAAAGCGCTTTTGGCTGTTTTTGAAATAGTTAAAAACAATTTCTTAAATTGAAAGATGAAATAGCCCTTAAGTGTTTCCACGAACAATTGTACGGATTACTGGTTCAATTACGATCCTTACATTCTAACCTTTATGGATTTAGTTAGACATGGTAAAGTAAAAGTTCATTTTATAGTTTTTCATAAAAGTAATTAGTGCGAGTGCGGAAAGTAGATAAAAGTAATGTGAGTGCGGAAAGTAAATAAAAGTAGTGCGAGTGCGAGAAATAAAGGTATTTAAAGCGAGTGCGGAAAATAAACAAAAGTAGTGCGAGTGCAGGAAATAAATAAAATAAAGCGCGAGTGCAGGAAATAAATAAAACAAAGTGCGAGTGTGGATAATAAATGAAAGTAAAGCAATGCGGAAAAGTAAAATACGAACTGGAATTAAAATGGCGGCAGGATTAACTTCCTCCCAGAGTGCTCCAAAACTCGATCACACAGACGTATACAGACTCGATCGCTCAATTGCAGTAACACCCCGATATGGAATGATAACTGCTTTAAAACTGATATATGCCTTAGAGATTCTAAGTTTGGATGAAGAAAAACGAAAATCTAAGGTCCTATTTATAGGAAAACTAAATGCAGGAAAAGACCAGGATACCCCATCCACTAAAAAGTGGAGGGAACTGTTTTTGCCTTGTGGCGCCCGCCATTGGACTAATGGGGAATCGTGGGTCTTGGCAGTTGTGGAGTGGTCTTGAGATGTGGCCACGTCATGGCAGACCCCATGGCGCCCGCCACGGTGGATGCCGTAAGTGTAAAACGCTGAATTTCTAGGTTTTCATCCGTTTCCACTCCTTTTTCGCTCCTTTTCTCGATTTAAGCCCCGATTACATAAAAAACCTGAAAACAAAGAAAAACAAAGTAATAACATAAAAAATAACAATAAAAGCTAAGAATGCATGCAAAATCCGAGCCAGAAATACGGTGAATTTTAGTGTGATCAAATTCTCCCACACTTAGACCTTTGCTTGTCCTCAAGCAAACATTAAAGCTCAAGAAAAAAATGGTGTCAACACGTGTCTTTGGGCTAAAGGGCTTCTAAGTTCAAGTCAGGATGCAGTGACAGGTACTAACTAAGTGAACCAAGGGTACCATAGTAACACAAACACAAACTTCAATCCTATATTAACCACTCCATGTCATCCCACAATACCTAGGCCTATCTTCTCATCTTTTTGGGTCCTTTTCATTCAGGCGCAATCACATTAAGCCCGTTATCCGTACATGCTTCATAGTAGAGTGAACGGTTAGTGATTCTGATCCATAACATAAGGTTTCTGGCACATAAGCATGTGTAAACCTGTTTTATTTGACCTATTTGTAGTTGCGGGGGATCGGATCGTAATCCGCCCTACCAAGTTCAGTGCCAGATACCTCTGAACCAACTAACAATAGGTGACTGCAAAAAAAAAATCTTTTTGTGGCAAGATTTTTTTTTCTTCTCTTTTTTCGGTTTAAATGACTTTGTGAGGGTCACCTATCCCAGAGTTTGCCTTTTTTTTTCTTTTTTATTAGCACTGGATCATTCACTTATGTTCATCGGCCCCCTACGTAGAGCATGCTTAGGCCGGAGCTGACTGCTAGAATAAACTACTTAGGACAATTTTTTGAATGATAATAAAGGCCATGGTGTGGGGTTTAGGAGTGATTCCTATATTCAAGAGGTCTATGGTGCTACAATGGTGCTGATGTTTCAAAAAGTTGACCTAAGTCACCACATCCTAATCTAAACATGTCTCAAAGCCCAAAAAACTTGTGAAAAAACATTGTTTTCTTTTTAAAAATTTTCTGGTAAGGCTAAGGAAATTGGAAAAAATGAGGATGTACTAAAAATACACTATACTGGTGACTCGTCAGACTCATGCATTATCTAAGAAATTTAAACTAAATAACTTACTGAAAAGGGAAATAACTGAAAGGGAAATGACAGAAAGCAATAAAATCCCCTCCCACACTTAAATCGAACATTCTCCCCAATGTTTCGAAATAAGATAAGGAGGGTAACCTGAAAAAAAACTACTGCGGAGGAGCGCTGGTGCCCTCGCCGTCCTGCTGTGATGGTCTGGAATGACGGGATCTACTGCGATGCTGGTCCCTCCGGTCAAGTCGTGCCGATAAGGCAGCCTGGGCACCCCGGACCTCTCGAAGGTTACCTAAGATGGAACCCTGAGTGGCCTCCATAAGCTGGTAGTGTCGGCGGTTGAATTCTCTCTGACGGTCCGGCTCTAATGTGATATCGTGCAAGGTACGGCATACGTTGCTGTAAGCACGATCCGAAACCAATCGCGATTGTTGCATGAAGCTCATGTTGTCCATCAGTTGTTGTGAAATAGTAGAGAGAAGGTCGTCTCGCCTTTCCTCTCTAGCTGTCATATCACGCCGCATCTCCTCAGTGACATAGAATCCAGGAACAACACATGCAACAGGGTTAGAGGAAGATGGTGCGGTGTGTGACTGTGAAGGAAGATGGGGGGACATGTGAGGTATGGGAGACTTCTATCTCCGATCATACTCTTCATCAGTGTCATGTGCCTCCCCATCAGGAATATTAGGAGGAAGTGGACCCAAAATAGGTGGAGCATTCAGATCATAGGTCCAGTTCCTTTCATTACGTACATCGGTACGTCTACTGCAAGGTAAAGCAACAAATGAGATAGCTACCCCATGAACCATCAACTCATAACCACCTTCTCTCCTCGTTCGGCACAATTTCATGTCTTTCAGAATTTTAAATTAATTGTGCGAGGAGGTAGTGGTTCAAGTGTAGTTATCTCATTGTTCAGGTCAAGAGCCCGAGCAAAAGACGTAACAAGCCCTCCAAAAACAATCGGTCCTGTTTTATTAGTAAGTAAAGCCATGTGTGCAAGCATAAACGGGACTGGATTGATATGGGTACTAGTGAGACATCCTTGCAAAAATAGGAGTTCTCTAGCGTTTACCTTGTTTGGACTCTCCCGGCCAAAGATAGTACATTCCAAAAGATATCTGAAAACTCTTATGGCCGGGTTATGAATGGTCGACGCAAGTATTCCTTCAAAAGAATTTATTGAAGTACTTGAAAGCCTTTGCCAGAAGGAAAATAACTCGGCCGACTATTCTGTATCCAAAGGTGCCTCAAAAATCGCACCTTCCCTATGAGGGATTCCTAACAAGCCTGTTAGTTCGTCGGTACCGAATTCATATTCAATTCCAAACAGTCTAAAATTAATAGTGCCGACTGTGCTAGCAGTGTTAGGACTGACAGTGTATATCAATGAACTTAAAAACTCAACTGTCAGCCTCTCATAGGTAGGTTCCTGATTAATAAAAATATTATGCAAGCCTTAAAAATCTAATAAATGGAAAACACTATGATAAAGACCCAAAGCATACAGACAGTTATCATCGACGTACCTAGTCGAGAGAATTTCTCGACTCTGAAGCCTCTGAATAATGTTCCTTTGCCTATCACCCGGTCTTCCATCACGAAGAAGAAATCCATTGAACTCCATTGTTGTTGCTCCTTAGGAAGTGAAAAATGGTAGAAAATGGTTTATGAGAGAAATGATAAAGGTTTGATTTTTATGGTTTGTGGTGGATGAAAATGAAAATGGATTTTGGATAGGTTTTATGGATGGTGGGTATTTTGGAAATGGGGGAGTTTTAATGAGGTTCAATGGGGTTTTTGAAACTTGTAAAAATGGGTTTTTGAAGATGGAAGGTGTGAAAATGGTGAAAATGAAGGATCAGCCCCGTTTTAGGGGAGGACGGCGTGGCGCCCGCCATGGGCCTGTGGCGCCCGCCACAAGGCTAATTTCTGATGGGCCTTGGATTTTTTAAATCCTCCTTTGGGACCTCTTTGCACCTTCGGTCTTCGGGGGGTCTGGATAGCGTTTTCTTCTCTTTTCCAAGGCATGAGGCTTGCATTTTTTTTTTTAAGACAAAAATGAAAATATTTTTGTCTTATATTTTTTTTCTTTGCTTGACAAAAAATAAAATAATTAAAAATCAAAAAGAAAAGAGAAAAATCGATATTAGTGCATAAAATAATATGTATATATAAGATAAACTCAAAGTACATGAAAAAAGAAAATGTAATATATGCAATAATGTAAGATATGTCTGGAGATGCGAGAAATAAAATAAAGCGTGAAAAAAAGAAATTAAATACTAGGGTAATATCGTCAGTATAGAACGAATCATGTGGTAGGCTTCTCCTCCTGGTTTGATCCACGAATCTCAGCTATCTTCCTCCGAAGCTCTTCAATCTCCTGATATAGAGCATCGGCCTCTGAGGCATGAGTGAGATCAGAAACCTGAATCTGTAATTCCAAGTTCGCTACTTCCTGCTTGAGCAGGGTAGTCTCCTTACGGAGCTCATAAATCTGAGTTTGTAGATCAGACGGCTGCAGAGACATATTGTTAGACATAATAGTGATTCGGGGAGAAAGAGGTGTAGGAGTGTACTCAGCGGCGGGAGGTGATTTCGGCTCTTCTACAGTCTCTCCATAACCCTCTAAAGCATAACTCCAATTAGCAGGATCATGGACACTGGTCATCAGCGGGTCTGGTAATGTAAAGTAATGTATCACTTCACCGTCGATCAGTAATCTGAAAGTGTTGGGCTCAAAAGAAGCCCTCCTCATCATTCCTCTGTCAAGACAAAAGTCAACATCCAGGGTGGTGTAGCAGCAGAAGGTCATGAGGTGCAATAATTTGCGAGACAAACCCAATGCAGTAGCTATCTGTGTAACAATCCCACTGACATGTATGATGCCTACAGATGATCTTGCAACACTAGCAAGGCCCTTCAACAGAAAGTTGCCACAAGCAACTGGGCGTGACTGAGTTGCACAAAACAGCAGGAAAATCTCCTCTTCACTTAGCAGAGTCTCTGTATCTGGAAAACCTAGGAACGAATGCGCCAGAATCATCTGGAAGTACCTTAACGCAGGGTTGTGGATTACCTGAGAAAACTGAGTGGAAGGATCTTGGCTCCCTCCACCTGAGATGTTAGACCAAAACTTTTTCACTTCTCTGCTCATAAAATACCCCATCGGTGTCTTTGGAATAGCATCAGGAGTAGTCTGAAAACCTAGTAAATCACCAAAATCTTTGTGAGAGAAGGAGTAGTCAATCCCGAACAACCTGAAAACAGCATATCCATCGGGTCCAGCCCATGGATCATAATGAAACGAGCTGAGGAACTCTAGAGTTAAGTTCCTGTAAGTGTTGTTCCTATCGTCAAACTGGTCCCACTGGAGTTGATGGCATAAGAATCTGACGCTTGGATCTATCCCCAAGGCATCCATGCAGTCATGGTCAGGGTACCTGGTAGGAGCCATAGGGTGTCTCATGTGGACATAGTAACGCTCTCTCTGTGCGTCGTCTCTAAAGGCCACGTGCATGTCATCGGGGTTCTGCATTCTGCACAAGGTTAGCAAACAAGTCCTGAAAGCACATAAAATATTCAATCGTTAGTCCTGACATAATAATAAAGTAAACAAATTAAAATAAAGTAAAAATAAAAAAGAACGTAAATAAGAAAACCATGGGTTGCCTCCCATGCAGCGCTTGTTTAACGTCATTAGCTCGACGACCGGTTTTTATACATCATTGGAAGGATATGCTGGATCAATCAAAGTATGGCATGTGTATGTTGTTGGGATGTCACCTCCTTCGTAGGGCTTCAACCTCTGTCCATTGACGATGAACGGTTTACATGTTTGGTTCTTGATTTCAATAGCACCAGATCTTAGGATCTTAGATACTTCGAAAGGGCCAGTCCATCTCGAACGAAGTTTCCCTGGAAAAATTCGTAACCTAGAATCGAACAGGAGAACAGGATCGCCTATTTTGAAGTCTTTTCTTATGATTCTTTTGTCATGCCAAGCTTTTGTTCTTTCTTTGTATATGATGGCATTTTCGTAGGCAGATTGTCTAAGCTCTTCTAATTTGTGGATATCAAGGATACGTTTCTCACCAGCAGTTAAGTAATCCAAATTCAAAGTTTTGATGGCCCAATAGGCCTTATGCTCCAACTCAAAAGGTAAGTGACATGATTTTCCATAGACCAGTTGATAAGGAGTTGTTCCTATAGGAGTTTTGAAAGCGATTCTATAGGCCCATAATGCTTCTTGAAGTTTCTGCGACCAATCTTTTTTAGATATAGAGACAGTCTTCTCAAGAATTTGTTTGATCTCCCTATTAGATACTTCCACTTGTCCATTGGTCTGTGGGTGGTATGGTGTTGCTACTTTATGCTTAACTCCATACTTGCTTAAAAGTTTTTCAAATATTCTCGATATGAAGTGTGATCCTCCATCACTTATGACTAAACGGGGGGTTCCAAACCTGGGAAATATATAGTTTTTGAATAATTTGATGACTACTCTGGTGTCATTCATGGGTGCGGCGATAGCTTCAATCCATTTAGACACGTAGTCAACAGCTACTAAGATGTACTGATTTTCGAAAGATGGTGGGAACGGACCCATAAAGTCTATACCCCATACGTCAAAGAGTTCTACTTCTTGGATATTTCTTAGAGGCATTTCATTACGTCTTGAAATATTTCCTGTACGTTGGCATCTGTCGCACTTGACAATGAAAGCATGGACATCACGCCACATAGTAGGCCAGAATAGGCCAGCTTGAAGAATCTTGGCGTAGGTCTTAGATGTGCTTGCATGTCCACCATAGGGTGCAGAGTGACAATGCTCAATTATATTATTTACCTCTTCTTCTGGAACACAACAGCGGAAAATGCCATCTTTACCTCTCTCGAAAAGAAATGGTTCGTCTCAATAGAAGTTTCTCACATCACTGTAGAACTTCTTCTTCCGGTGGTAGTTTAGATCAGAGGGTATGATGTCAGCGGCTAGGTAATTAACAAAGTCTGCATACCAAGGTGCATTACTTATAGCTAAGGATTTATAAGAATGCTCATGTGGGTCTGGGTTATCATCTTCAATGGTTTCTAGTTGGGCTATCAGTCTATCATAGGCAAAATCGTCATTTATGGGTACTGAGTCAGGTTTCAGGTATTCTAGCCTAGAAAGGTGATCAGCTACTACATTATCTGTGCCTTTTTTATCACGGATATCTAAATCAAACTCTTGCAGTAATAGAATCCATCGAAGTAACCTAGGCTTGGCATCCTTTTTACTTAGTAAGTAACGAATGGCAGCATGGTCGGTGTAAACTATAATTTTGGCTCCTACTAGGTAAGATCTAAAATTGTCTATGGCGAAAACTACAGCTAGGAGCTTTTTTTCGGTTGTTGCGTAGTTGAGATGTGCAGCGTCTAGGGTTCTACTGGCATAATAAATTACGTGTAACTTTTTATCTTTTCTCTGACCTAGAACGGCTCCAACAGCATAATCACTGGCGTCACACATTATCTCAAACGGTTCTAACCAATCAGGGGGTTTCATTATAGGAGCTGAAATCAGAGCTTGCTTCAGAAGATTAAATGCTTCGGTACATTTTTCATCGAAGATGAATTCAGCATCTTTCATTAAAAGACCAGTTAAGGGTTTTGTTATTTTGGAGAAATCCTTGATAAAACGTCGGTAAAATCCGGCATGTCCAAGAAAACTTCTTATCTCCCTGATAGTCTTCGGCAGTTTTAGATTCTCTATGACTTCTATTTTAGCTTTATCTACCTCTATACCTTTTTCGGAAACTATATGTCCTAAAACAATCCCTTCGGTGACCATGAAATGACATTTTTCCCAATTTAGCACAAGGTTTACCTCCACACATCTTTCCAGGATTTTCTCAAGGTTGATTAGACAATTTTTGAAATCAGATCCACAAACTGAGAAATCGTCCATAAATACTTCCATGATTCCATCTAAATAGTCTGCAAAGATAGACATCATGCAGCGTTGGAAAGTGGCAAGAGCATTACAGAGTCCAAAAGGCATTCTTCTATAGGCAAAAGTTCCAACTGGGCATGTAAAGGTAGTTTTTTCTTGATCTTCGGGGTGAACAGGTATTTGGAAGAATCCTGAATATCCATCTAGGTAACAAAAGTAAGAGCGTCTGGCTAGGCGCTCCAACATTTGGTCTATGAATGGTAATGGGAAATGGTCCTTCCTAGTTGCTTTATTTAATTTTCTATAGTTTATGCACATACGCCAACCTCCATCAGTTCTTTTTGCTACAGGTTCGCCCTTCTCGTTTTGCACGACTGTGATGCCTCCCTTTTTAGGTACTACATGCACAGGACTCACCCATTTACTGTCCGAGATCTGATATATTATACCTGCCTCTAGTAACTTAAGAACTTCGTTCTTAACTACATTACTCATCATAGGATTTATTCTTCGTTGGTGTTCTCTGGAGGGTTTTGAATCTTCTTCAAGCAAAATCCGATGCATGCATACAGATGGGCTTATTCCTTTTAGATCTGAGATCTTATATCCTAAGGATGAGGGATACCTTCGTAAAATATCTAATAATTGGTCTGTTTCCTTTTGGTTTAAGGTAGCACTGACTATAACTGGACGGTTCATTTCTTCATCAAGAAATTCATATCTCAGGTTCTTAGGCAGTTTCTTAAGTTTTACAGTTGGTTTTATAGGGCAAGGCATAGGATCTTGGGTAAGAGATAAACATTCGTGAAGGTTATCATCAATGTAGGGTTCTTTATAATTGTCATCTTCCAAAATAAGGGTCGATGGCAATTTTATAGATTCAGTTTCTTCTTCTTGTTCTAATTCCCTAATGCATTCATCAATAATATCTAAGGCATAACAAGCATCTCCTATTACAGGTGCCATAAGAAATTTAGAAAGTATAAATTCTATCTTCTTGTTGCCTACCTCAAAGGTTAGTTTCCCTTTTTTAACATCTATTACAGCTCCAGCAGTCGATAAGAACGGTCTACCTAGGAGGATTGGTATGTCGTCATCTTCTTTAATGTCCATGACAACAAAATCAGTAGGTATAAACAGCTGACCTATCCTAACAAGGACGTCTTCAAGTATGCCTATAGGGTATTTAACGGATTTATCGGCTAATTGAAGTGACATCTTAGTAGGTTGTAATTCTCCTAAGTTTAATCTCTCACAAACTGCTAAAGGCATTAATCTCACACTAGCTCCTAAGTCTAGAAAAGCTTTTTCGATGACATGATTCCCCAAAACACAAGGAATGGAAAAATTTCCGGGATCTTTATCTTTCTTTGCTAACCTATTTTCGGAAATAAAATTACATTCCACGGGTTTCGGATCTTCAAGTCTACGTTTATTTGTAAGTATATCTTTGAGAAACTTAGTGTAAGAAGGTATTTGGGTGATGGCTTCTGTAAAAGGGATTTCTACGTGAAGTTTTTCTATAACCTTAACGAATTTTTGATACTGATTATCGATTTGGGTTTTCTTTAATCTTTGAGGATATGGTATTGGTGGTTTGTATGGCGGTGGTGGTACATAGGTTTTATTTTTAGGTTCTTCTCCTTTTTCTTGACTTTCCGGGTTTTCAGATTCCTCTGGTTCCTTCTCCTCATTTCTCTCAGAAGTTTCGGGATCACTTAATCTAGGGTTTGAAGGTTCCTTATAAGCGGTTCCACTTCGTAGAGTAATGGCATTTGCTTGCCCTTTCGGGTTTTGTTGAGGTTGTCCAGGGAACTGTCCTCCAGGTGTAGTCTGTGGGGCTTGGTTTAAAGCTACCTGAGAGATCTGGGTTTCAAGCATCTTATTATGAGTGATAATTTGATCAACCTTGGTTCCTAACTGGGTAATTAGTTCGTTAACATGGACGTTTTGGTTCATGAACTCTTTGTTTTGTTGTGTTTGAGCAGTGATAAAATTTTCCATAATTTTCTCAAGGCTCAGTTTTGGTGGTACAAGTTGCATAGATTGATTTGTTCTTGGGGCTTGGTAACCTTGTTGTCTCGGAGGAGCGGTATTTTGAATAGGGTTATTATTTTTATAGGAGAAGTTTGGGTGATTCCTCCATCCAGGGTTATATGTGTTTGAAAATGGGTTCCCTTGGGTGTAGTTCACTTGCTCGGGGTTGCTCTCATTTAACAGATTGCATTTGGCGGATTGGTGTCCTTGTGTCCCACATATCTCACAATTCGGCGAAACTGTAGCTACATTATTCGGAGTTGTACACATATGTTCGACCCTAAGGGCCAACGCGTCCATTTTAGCCTACATCATGTCCATAGAGCTTAGCTCATGTATTCCTCCTTGGGCTTCCTTCTTTTCTATTGTTGCTCGTTCTACCCCCCATGATTGATGGTTTTGGGTCATATCTTCGATAAGGGCACTAGCTTCAGGGTAAGGTTTGTTCATCAGTGCGCCACCAGCGGCAGCGTCGATGGTCATCTTAGTGTTATAATGAAGTCCATTATAGAAGGTTTGAATGATTAGCCAATTCTCTAATCCATGATGTGGGCATGCTCTCAATAGTTCTTTATATCTCTCCCAGGCTTCAAACAACGACTCTCCTTGGTGTTGGATAAATCTGGTTATTAGGTTTCGAAGAAGAGCGGTTTTGCTTGGGGGAAAATATCTAGCAAGGAATACTTTTCTAAGGTCATCCCAAGTTGTTATGGAATTGGGTGGAAGGGAATATAACCACGATAGAGCTTTATCTCTGAGGGAAAAGGGAAATAATCTTAAGCGTATCGCCTCAGGAGGAGCTCCATTGGTTTTAAAGGTGTCTGCTAACTGAAGAAAGTTTTTTAAATGTTGGTTTGGGTTCTCAGTAGCAAGACCTGCGAATTGTCTCTGTTGCACTAATTGCAGCAGGGATGGTTTAAGTTCAAAATTATTGGCTGGGATAACGGGGTTTACTATACTAGAACTAGGTTCCTCGTTTGATGGTTGGGCGAAGTCCTTAAGAAGTCTTCGGTTTTGATCTTCAGCCATAGCTCTCCTATTCCTATGGTAAAATAAACGTGCGCGAGCGTAACGTTCAGGTTCAGCTAGAGGGTCTACTAAACTTTCGGCACTGCGAGTCTTTCGCATTGACCGGTGGGTAACAACCTTAGTCTAAACGGTATAACTACAGGGTATGAAATTTGACGAAATTGATCCCCGGAAACGGCGCCAAAAACTTGATGCGTGTTTTTCGCAAGTGTACGAACACGTCAGAGTAATATAAAAGATTTTCGAATCCACAGAGACCAAGTGTCAATCTATCGTACCTGTTGTTATGGTGTGTATCTAAGGCAACTGAATATAAGGGTTTTAAGGAGAGTGCAATGGAAAATAAAATGGTAATTTTAAATAATTAATAAAGACAGGCTCGAATGTAATTCACGTAATCAATAGATATTCCGGTACTTGTTAATAGAACTACTTATTGGCAATGTTTTCTCCTTTGAAAAGAACTAATTTAACAGGAATTGTCGCTTTCGCGTATTCAGAACCGAGTTGTACTCTCTAATCAACCCCTCCTATTGTCACGGATAAAAAGGTGCGTACTGCGTTAGAGTAGTAAACCTATTTTTAAGAAATATAGTAACTTAACTAAGTTGAAAAGTATTTTAACCTGGATTTCTTAGCAAAAAGAGGTTCTCACGAACCAGACTCTAAACTTCATAACGCGTCCGAAAATCGTTTTAAAATCTCTTTTCTTTTTAATCTAAAAACTCCTAATGAACTAGACAAAGCGCTTTTGGCTGTTTTTGAAATAGTTAAAAACAATTGCTTAAATTGAAAGATGAAATAGCCCTTAAGTGTTTCCACGAACAATTGTACGGATTACTGGTTCAATTATGATCCTTACATTCTAACCTTTATGGATTTAGCTAGACATGGTAAAGTAAAAGTTCTTTTTATAGTTTTTCATAAAAGTAATTAGTGTGAGTGCGGAAAGTAGATAAAAGTAGTGCGAGTGCGGAAAGTAAATAAAAGTAGTGCGAGTGCGAGAAATAAAGGTATTTAAAGCGAGTGCGGAAAATAAACGAAGTAGTGCGAGTGCAGGAAATAAATAAAATAAAGCGCGAGTGCGGATAATAAATGAAATTAAAGCCATCCGGAAAAGTAAAATACGAACTGGAATTAAAATGGTGGCAGGATTAACTTCCTCCCAGAGTGCTCCAAAACTCGATCACACAGACGTATACAGACTCGATCACTCGATTGCAGTAACACCCCGATGTGGAATGATAACTGCTTTAAAACTGATATATGCCTAAGAGATTCTAAGTTTGGATGAATAAAAACAAAAATCTAAGGTCCTATTTATAGGAAAACTAAATGCAGGAAAAGACCAGGATGCCCCCTCCACTAAAAAGAGGATGGAACTGTTTTGTCTTGTGGCGCCCGCCATAGGACTAATGGGGAATGAAAGAGTGGGGATCGTGGGTCTTGGCAGTTGTGGAGTGGTCTTGAGACATGGCCACGTCATGGCAGACCCCATGGCGCCCGCCATGGTGGATGTCGTAAGTGTAAAACCCTGAATTTCTAGGTTTTCGTCCGTTTCCACTCCTTTTTCACTCCTTTTCTCGATTTAAGCCCCGATTACATAAAAAACCTGAAAACAAAGAAAAACAAAGTAATAACATAACAAAATAACAATAAAATCTAAGAATGCATGCGAAATCGGAGTCAGAAATACGGTGAATTTTAGTGTGATCATATACCAGAGAAATAACACAGCAGAAAAATTTCAGTTTGAGAAGTACAATAAGGAGAGAGAAGAAACTCAATACAAGAAGAAGAAATACAACAGAAAAATCAGTTATGAACTGATAAAACTGAAAAAACTAAAAACAGTTAAAAAGGGCTAACTGATATAAAAACAGAATAACAGAAATGAAAAAGGGGGCTGCTCATTCTTTCGTATTCATCTTCATCTCCTCTCTCAAATTTCGATTCTTCATTCTTCTTCTTCATTCAGAACTCTTCAATCTCCCCATTTTTAGGATTTATCTCCATCACCTCATCTTCATTCAACCAGATTTCTCATTCTTCATCAACATTCTCTTGAATCTTCTTCTCCAATCACCACCCTTCCTCCATTTTTCAGAACCATTCATCATCTTCATCTCCTCCTCAAACTCTTCACCACTTCTCCATTTTTTTGACTTCTTGACATCTTCAAGTTGATTATACATTTATCCATCTTCAGATTTTTCACCAATCTGCATTTTTCACCTTTAACCCTGCAACAATACACAATCACAACCTGAAAATCAGAAGGATTTCTTCATCATAGAATCAAAGAAGAAGTTACAAGAACAACAAATCACATCACAAATTCGATGCGATTTAACTCAACATCAGAGAAAGGGAATAAATGGTAGAATCAAAGTGTAATAAGAAATTTGCATTCAAGATCATACCTCCAATCCAGCATCATCAATCTTCATCGTCTCCAATCTACAGCCTCCGCAAATCCGTCGTGTCTTCATCAACATCATAAAACCTTCATCGGTTTAAACGTCAATCTTCATCAACCTGCGGGATTGGGCAAGAGCAATGTCAAAGAAAACGTAACGAAAAATTTCGTAACAGAAGAAGAAGAATCAGCAATCGCAACAAACTTCAACTAATTTCACTTCACCAATCATCGACACACTTTCGATTTTCGCCATCATCATTGATCCTACCACAAGAATTCAACAGGCTCCAACTGAAATCTTCTTCTTCAATGCTTCTTCAAGAAAAGCGTTATTCCATCTCCATCGTCATATCATTCAACGCGTCGTCACCATTGATCGTCTTAAAGCCTTTAGCTTTCAAATCTGTTTCGCCGATTTCACCATCCTTTAACGTGCTTCAGTAATCATCAACAACAAACGATCTTCCCAAAAACTGAAAATTCAAGAGATACGCAAGATCAATACTCAAACAATATATGCAAATCGCAGCAAAAAAGATAAGAAAAGTCGAAGAACGAAATAAGAAGCCTACGGAAGCTACCTGAGTCGTTGATAACGTCGCATTCCTCTTCAAGGTAACTTCGGTGAGTCCTCTTGGTGCGATTCTTCTCTTTTCGCAAATCCAGGTACCAATAGGATGAGATAAACGACCAGAAACCCTAAGGTTTGAGTGTCGGCAAAGCCGTGATGGTCATTAAAATATTGATTCTCCGTTTTAGGGTTCTTGGTTATTTTTCCCTTTGATTTGAGTTCTTGGGTGGAAATTAGGAGAAATGATTTAAGAGCTTAAGGAGAAGAACAAGAACGATGAGGAAGGAGGGAGATCGGTTGAGAAGGAGAGGGACATGGCGGTGTGGGGGACGAATCACGGCAGCGAGGGGGAGTGATTTGTGAATTTTAGGGTTTGGAAGGCCTGCATTTCGAGAGAGAGGGAGACATTGGGCGTTTTGCTTATTAGGTTAGTACGATTCAGGCTTTGTGGTTTTAATAAATGGATTATGATAATAAAAACTCATAACTATTAGTTTAATGCCTCTTTTTCAAATTTAAAAACTCATAATAATCACCTTAATTATACCATTTAATCATATTAAATAGTCATTAAAACCTCATAGGAACCATATTAAATTTCCACCGCTCCAGATTAGAAGGGGATAAGATTTGGGATTTCAGTCCACTCCGGCGGTGACACGTGTCACCATCCGGTTGGACCTCTATAGAAAAATCGTGTGCATCCTCCCCACCATAAGAATGATGCATCTCTAACACCTGGATCCTCCATCAATTCAACATGTGTGAATCAATAGATTAGCGGCTGGGATTAGTCTCCCTAGTCAAGAGAGTTGACCGAAAGTCTATGTGATGGACCTCCAGGCTCCTGCGCATTTGGGCTTTGCCAGCAGGCTTTTCGCACCCCCCATGCGCGAGCCCAATTGTTTTTTTACTTGAAAACATTTCTTTCCTCACCCCCCCCCCCCATTTCTATTCCATTATTATTTTAATTTCTGTTTCTTACCTTGTTCAATTTAATTCATTAAAAATACCAAAAGGAATAATAAAATTCCACAAAAATTATGATAGAATCTTAATGCAATTTAGAAGTTTTCCCATTTTTACTTTCTGAATATTTGCATTTTTCAATTTAATTTCGATTTTTTCATTTAATTTCTTTTAGATTGAATTATCACATGGACACATAAATTTGTACATTTTATTTCTACCACTTCCTGTAAAAAATTTGATCCATTCTTTTTGCTATGATTAGAGGACAAATAATAGTACCTAGAATATGTTTGGTGTATTTTTTAGATCATTTTATCCATTGTTTTGGTAATGTGATTTGTGTAAATTTAGGATTGAATCTTAGGTAGAATTAAAGGACTATTTGACATAGTTAGACTTTGAATTTTTAGGAGATTTTTTAACACAATGTTATAATCAGGTTAGAGACCCTAGGGAATTAATTTCACATTTTTACCATGACTTTTGATATTTTTGTCATTTTAATTCATTTCCATCATATTATGCATATTCATGTTCATTTCATTTACTAACAATTTCCTTTTTGTGCAAGGTATTTTCCGAGGATTTGCTTATGGACTTGGATTGTTATTATTCCTCGATTATATTTTGTTTACTTTGTGATGTAATACTTGTATGCTTGCATAGTTTCTATAATTAGGATAGAAAAGATAAAACAAATCGATAGAAAACCAAAATCTCAAAAATAAATAAAGAATCGATCCAACGTCGAGTAAATTTTCAAATAAATAAAGTTGCATGTGACTTTAGGATTCCTCGATTACCACCGATCCATTTCATTACACCACAAGAAAGCCTTGTATGTTGCACACCATAAGTCGTGCGTCTCAGCACCATGCAACCGACCCACCCGATCCATCGTTTCATCCCATTTATGTTTCATACACGTTTTTACCCACCATGACTTAGGAGGACCATATTGTTCATTATTACCTTTTATACTTGCATTTCTAGTCTAGTATCTCTTAGGTAGATTTAATCTTTTAAACCTCATTAACCATAGGTCATCCTTAAATTCAACTAACTTAGGGTAAGTCTAGTTTCCCTTAGAAGTTTTCCTTTGATAACTTGAGTCTCACTTCTCATCTTTAAAAGAAAATCAAAAACATTTAATAAAGGAAAAGGTGTACAATACGCCACGAGCCTTAAGCCATACGGGAAATGACTAGTGGAGGTCTCCTCCACTCTTCTAGGATGCTTTACAAATGTTCCATTGGGGGCGATCTTGGAAAGTATTCGATCCTGTGTCATAGTCTTTAGCGTTGTACATACAATAAACACAAACTCAAAACACTTCTTCTAAAAGATAACAAACCAAGACATCACATCTTCTTTTCTCATCTCATACTCTTTGCGGACGAATGTGACTTGTCTCGACAGTTCAAACAGCGATACGGTAAACACCCTCGAGTCAGATCCGGTAACACCTGAGCTAGAGCTATGGCAACGTCATCCTAAAAATCACAAACAAGTTCAGCCTTAGTTAGACGAACTACGGCGTCTCTGATCCTCATTTATCCCGATGAGGTACGTAGGCAGTGGGGTAGGGCCTATTCGAGCACAATCTTTCTTTTTCCCTACATTTTCCCCCTTTCTTTCCATTTTTCAATTCCATTCCTTTTCTCATTTCCATTCCATTCCAGATAGTCATTCTTTCATTCAAACAGCATATTATTTCTCACCCTTTGAAAACAGAATTATAAGCGTGGATCCCGTCGGGTACGGCGGACGGATTGGGGTGCTAATACCTTCTCAATTCGTAACCGACTCCCAGACCCAGATCTTTGGTTCGCAAGGCCTCGTCCTTTTCCTTCTTCCTTAGGTTTGTGCAACATTACCTTTCCCATTCCTTCGGGATAAAAATGTCTGGCTGGCGACTCTAAACTTTTTCGCGCCACTTTTCGCGTTTGTACTAGGATGAAAATCCCGGGAGCGACACCCATTAAATTAACCAGGTTTAAATTAGGACCCTTAGATTTGTTTTTACCCGCGCGAGTGGACGACCCAGATTGACCCATTAACCCTAATTTTAATTAATTGGTTTTAATTAGGTTTAATTAATTTAAAAATCTCAGATTGAACCTCAGCCTTTGGATTGCGCGCCAGTCAACACTTAATTCCCCAGTTTGAATCTGGACCCCAGGATCTGATTACCTTTCATTTTAATTCATTTAATTTCATTTTTATTCTATTTCTTTTGCATAATTTGTCTAAAATAGCTAAAAACTTCAAAAAAAAAATATTTCCTTATGCATTCTGATTTTAAATATTTTTCTCAATCTGAAAATGATTTTTATTTTATTTTTTGCATATAAAGAGTGTTTTTAAAATATTTAAATTTTATTTTTAATTAATTAAAGTATTTAAATTAATTAAAAATGCATTTAGGTTTCTAAAAATCACCAAAAAAATCATGAACCATTCCAATGCATTTAGGAACATTTTCAAACTCTTCATACAAATTTCTTTTAAGGTTTGATCATAGTTTCCCAATTTTCTCTGAATTAAGGGTCTTTAAAATCACAATTTTTAACCTTAACTTTGAAAAATCATTTCTTCCTAACCAAGAAGAGTTTGAACTTGATTCTTTTTGTATTGTTTCACATATTGCATGTAGTTTCTAGGTTATTTTTCTCATGAATTTACCTTGCATTTTCAAATTGATTTGCATTTTTCCTTTTGAATCACCCAAAAACCCTAGCAAACTTAGGAAAATCATAACTTTCAATAGGTTAAGCTTATGACCTTCTCCTTTGGGGTGTGACATAATATGGGGTTAGGGTTCGTTTGAGCTTGATTTCAATTTTTGTGATGTTGTATGTTTCTGTCTTGTTCATTTGCATCTCACATGTCCATAAAACCCTAATTTCTCATGTTCATTTGCATTCACCTTGCATTTTCATCATCACATGAGCTTGCCATGACATTTAAAGAATTCATATGTCATCTTAGACATCTTAGGACATGTTAAAACATTGCTTGATCATTTCTTCATTCATTTTCCATGTCTTACATTCATTTCATTTCATAAACATCCATGTGTTTTCAAACTTCTAAGCATACTTTCATAACATCTCATCTTTGTATGATCATTCATATGCACATTGTATGACTTTGGTCTTTGCATCTCATTTCATCTCATTTCAACTCATTTCTCTATGCTTTATACCTTATGCATTCATACTAACACTTTCAGGTACTTTTGGTAAGTTATTTGGGAGATGGATTTGCCTTCACCTCTCACTTCTTCTATCTCATTCATATGCATCTCATTTGTTCTTGAGGTGAATCTAATTCATTTATGTTCCATCTTTCTCACTTTCTTCCTTTAAGTTACTTATCTTCTTAGGAAGTAAGTAACTTATTCTTCTGCTTCCTCCTATTTTCATCTGCTTCTTCCATTGGTGGCTTCCTTGAAGATCCTTTTTCTCCTAAGCCTAACAAACCATAGGATATCCAAGCATGATAATATTTAGGGTTGTGTTTAGTCCCCCTTAGCTTTTTACCTTTGAGTCTCCTTGAGTCTCTCTTCTCATCTCAATAATCAGAGACTAAACTTTTAAAGTTTTAGGACTTTGGAATTAGGGTTATGCCTGCATCATTCTCTTAGGATGAAGTGTATAACTTTAATCCTAAGTGTTAAAACTTTAATTTGTTTAAAACTCTTAATCAAATCACATTAATAATCACTAAGACTTTATCTTGTAACTTGGGCCTTACATTAGGGTTCTAACTCTTCCTTATGGTTAAGAGGGACTAACCCTAGTGTTTAATGGACAAGTCCCCCTCAAGTTGTCTTACAAACTTAAAATCCACTTCTTAATCTCATCCCTTAATAAAAATCCATTTTAATAAAGGCTTATTATATAATGAATTTAATCCCTAGCCGTGGATTAAGTTGAGGTATCTACCTCAGCTTAAGTGTTCTCATCTATTATCCTTCTATTAGGATGGTGTAATGAGTTCACTAATTTGTGATTAGAGATTAAACTCATTAATTAACACTAAACAAAAATCCAAAAACATCTAAATAATCACAAGTAGGTTAATGATCTTAATCCTACATCATCATGGTAACTAAGTTGAGATGCTTATCTCATAATTAAGTAGGCTCATTATCTCTAATCAGGGAGGATATAATGAGTTTACAACCCTTGATTCAGGCTTAAGCTCATTAACTTATGAAAAACACCAAAAACAATAACAAAACTGAAAAACACAAAAACAAACAATAATCGTCTCCTTCGGGATTCTTTTCTCATCACACTCATTCATAAACGAGAACTTGCTTCTTCCGTCTAATGCAAGACAGTTAGCACTCGAGCCAGACGAGTCATACACTTGAGCATAGGCAAGCAAGCAATTCACAGTCAAATCATTTTTTCAGTCTCTTTGAGTCAAACTACGATGTTCTGACTCCCTCATTGCACGCGAGGATACGTAGGCATAACTTAACAGTTATCGAACAAAAGTCTCTTTGTCATCCCCCTCTTTCAGCATCCTTTTATAAGCCTTACTTCCTGAGCAATTCACCCTTTGCACTGACACCTGTATATTCTTTTCTTAGCTTTTGCACACAAATACACATACACTTACCCCTTTAAACACAATCTCTTAAGCGTGGATCCCATCGAGTACGACGGGCAATCTGGGTGCTAATACCTTCCCAGGTTGTAACCAACCCCCTTTCTCAGTCTTTCTGGTTCGCAACCGTCTTATCCATCTCTTTCCAGGTTTATGCAGCATTGCCTTTCCTTCGGGATAAAAATGCCTAGATGGCAACTCTATTCAAAATCATTTTCATTTTCTCTTTTCGGCCGACAGTTCGCGTCTGCACCGGGATGTAAATCTTTGGGAGCGACAATCGCTCGTGAGTATTCTGATCCTATTATAATTGGTGGCTTGGTTACTATGATTGATGATGTTATCGGAATAAGATGCCACTTGAACCATTCTCTCATTTTTGGCGGTATTCACCCCTGGACATTAACTTTTTCTTTAATCGTGGAATTATCTCAAACCTTGGACCTGTTGAGTTTTAACGGCTCATTAATAATGACGTGGTTCATGCTTTCACTCTACCTGATCATGAAAGGATAAGTGTTCACAATAGAGATAACTGGTTGTATGACTTGGACATCCTAAATAAAAATTTGAGAACTCCCGACTCTCCTTAGGCATACAAAGTGCATGATACAAATATGTTTGGCCCTGCTACCTTTGGTTCTGAGATTCATCCTATCAATTCGGCTATCTCCATAGGTATTGCTATTAATGGCACCTGTTCCGAGTTGGATTTCTTTCGCGATGAGATTAACTCTCTAAGAATCGATTCATAGGACTTATGGATGTTATACATGATGAGTTGGATCATCTATTCCAGATTGTCTACTCTCTTAGGAAATATCACAGATGATTCCGAAGTTGTACCATTTTCCATGTTTTCTTAGGATATTTTGTTTCCCAGTATAGTGTTTCCCATTCTTGTAATGTTTGTATTGTTTTTCTTTTCACTATTTTACCGTCAGAATGCGGACGAAGAAACTTCAATGTAATGTAATTTTGATTCAATGCAAATTTCTCTTTCCTAGTAAACTTACATTTTAGTTCCTCTTTATGTTTTAGGAATTTCCCTTAATATTTCTTCATTGTTTTGTTGTTTAAATTCGTATAGATTATACACACAAAAAACAAAAATACCAAGCCTACATTTAATTCTACTTTAGCAGAGAAAAATTCATGTTTCTAGCTTCATGGTGTTCGCCATAAGCGTATAAGTTGAAAATTCTCTCAGAAGCACATGCTGTTCGCCATGTGCCTTATGGCGTTCTCCATACTGCTCTGAGAATCCTACGCCATTTTGAATTTCCTACGGTTTTTTAAATTCAAAATCCACCATAAATCCCTTTTTCAAATTCCAAGGAGTTTTTAACTACCTCATAACTCCTCTTAATCATCTCCAACCCCCAACCACTCATTTTCCCTCTCAATTTCTCCTTTAAATTCACCATTTGTCTCATTTTCTCATCATCACCATCATTCCAAATTTCTTCTTCTTCTCTCATTACTTTCTCCTACTCTTCCATCTCCAATTTCAATTTACCATGCCTCCGATAGTTGCTCCCGACGTTGATTTTATGGGGATTAAATTTCACGAAGATATCGTTGGTAAACATCAGAGGACTACCTTTCTCAAGTTGCACCGGAGATAAATTCTAGCAACCTGTTATCCAGACATTAATACTTTCCATGCTCTTGAGCTGTTTGATAACATCAACTGGATGATTACCAATTTATGTATGTCAAATTTTGTTTCAATGAATCATGCTACCTACATTCGACTTACTTATGAATTTATCAGTTCTTATCATTTTACCACTGACCTGTCACGCACCATTAGTATATCACAATGGACTATTCATTCATCCATGAACAAATTAGAAACATTTTTAGTTTTTTGGGGGGTGAAGAGCATGCCATCGAAGCACCTTTAGATAATGATTGGAAACCCAGTTGTCAAACCTCGAAAAATATGATCCTCGCGATGGGACGCAGAAAGAAAACAAAAGAGTCACCACCTAATTATATTTATTCTACGAGAGAAAAGGGAGATATAGATACAACCTAAAGGAAGGATAAGAAATGGTTTACGAAACCAAATCCTAAGTTCGGGAGTCAGTTAAGGGGAAGGTATTAGCACCCCTCACGTCCGTTGTACTCAACGGGAACCTCTTAGCTAACTATGCGATTAAATGTTAATCTAAGTCTTGTCTTCTAAATGTTTGTTAATATGTTTGCTAAAAGGAAAAGAAAGTTTTAAATTATTATTAAAGATGACAGAGAAATTAAAGTTTTTTATTATTGTGCTTGTGAAGGATTAAAATCTCTGTGCCTACGTATTCCCTTGTGCAATGGGAAAGTCAGAGCTTTGTAGTTCGTGCAACTACGAATTGTGTTTTTTAATGGAACTATCGTTTAAAACGCATTCTACTACTAAGCGTTGGCTTATACTCGCGGTGGAGGCTGAAGCGCTAGCTTGTTTGCGAAATAGAATGATTTGAAAAATGTTCGTTTAAAGAAAAGGGTTTGTCCTTTGTTAAGTGTTTTAAAACGAAAGGTGAATGGACCACAACTCGAGGGCTAGCCTCAAGAGTGATTACATTCAAGGACCCGTGGAGTGCTGGACTCCAGAGTTCAGTTATTCGATAATTAGTTGTGAAATTATTTGCATTTGTTGGTAAGTTATAAGTTGTATTTTTTTAATGTGTGAAAGCGAACGAAGTACAACTCGAGGGCTAGCCTCAAGAGTAATTCAATTCAAAAACCCGAGGAATACTAGATTCCTGAGTTTAGTTCTTTCACAATTTTAATTTTGAGATTTAGATGTTTTGAAAACGAAAGAGCGAATGAATTACAAATCGAGGGCTAGCCCCAACAGTAATTCAATTAAAAACCCGAGGAATGCTAGATTCCTAAGTTTAGTTCTTACGTTAATTAATTATGTATTAAGACGTTTTGCGATCGTTTTGGATGGATAAGGTTTAATGTTTGAGAACGAAGGAGTAAATGAAGCACAACTCGAAGGCTAGCTTCAAGAGTGGTTCATTAAAGAACCCGTGGAATGCTAGATTCCAAAGTTCAGTTCCTCGTTCATTGATTAAGACACGATAAAGATCGTACAGATGGCGATCACTTAGCGACCGACTTACGTGTGTGCAAAATATGGGCGTATTATTTTACTTGACGTTGGACCAAGGAAATTTTATGTATCTTGAAAAGATTAGGAATTATTATTATTATTTTTGGAAAGATAATTGTGCTTGTCTTTTCTAACTTAGCAAATTTCAATCGAAATGTGAGAATAAATTATTCAAGTTAAGCAAGACATATAATCTACATATTATCCCAAAAAAGAAAACATGGTGAATTAACTAGATCGATCATTCACACAACCATAAAAAGGGATACCAAATTAAAATATCAATATAAGTTCTAACATAAACTCTATCCAAATTTTTTTATAAGAAAATAAACTATTCCATCTCTTATTTCTAATCTTCTATATTTTTTAATAAGATAACATTTATACAAAAAAAACTAATTTATGAGAAAACTTATATATGACCTTTATTAAAAACTTGGCATAAGAAAATATTTATGAAAAAAAAAAAGAGCCAGGGGTGCATCGAAAAAAGAAAGAAAAGTACTTCTTTAGATATACCTAGCTACTATACCATGCTAGGATTATGAAAAATGAGAATAACTTTCTTGTGCTGTGAAATCTTTTGGAAATAATTGTTACATCACAACAGTACTTTAATTGAATGGGGCGGTGATACATATCTCAATAATATCCACATTAATTGTAAACAAAAACAAACATGTTTCTCTGTACATTCGCATGACACAACAGTAACCAATATTCAATGGTAGTCTAGACTAGGACACCTACCACCATCATTAGGATTTGCACCACATGATAATAAAAAATCCATAGAAAAAGCTAATAACTGGCGTGATATTATATAAATGGTACTAATGTCTTTTAGATGCATCAACCAACAAACATTATTATTATAAAGCAAAATTTTCTATAGGAAAAAAACTTTAGAAGAAAAATAAATTAAAAAAAATTCTGAACATTTCCTGCGCACCAAAAAAACAAGTCCAATCCTATTGTAGTCACTTTTTGACAAGAACCAAAGCTAGGAAATCTTGGATAGTGTGAAAACAATATTAATCATTTTCCTTTATCATGTGTTTATTTGTTAGAAACAAGGCAAATATTCATGTTATTGAAAACCATCAAATATGCTAAATAACAAAAAAAACAAGGAAAACAAAATGTTACATATTTTTTCATGGGTCTCTCTCTCTCCAACCAGGACACACTTTTTCCATATACAAAATGAGCATAAGAAAAAAAAACTCCTACGGTCTATCAGTCAGGTTCTAAAACGCACAACCTTGTTAAAGTTCAAGAAATTTACTTACAGAGGATCTTTCTGTGGAATTTTCGAAGGTAAGTGATGACCTCCTTCTGACTTGAATCTGAATCTCCCCTTTCTCCTTGCCTTTGTTGCTCTTTTATTCGTCGTCCTTTTCTCTCTTTTGGTGATTGGGAGCCCCCTTTGATTTAGGTTTTTTTTTTTGTGAATCCTTTTTCTGAGTTTCGAAAAAAATCCCCTCCCCTTTCCTATGAAATTCGTCCCTTTAAATAGGATAGAATTAGGGTTTGTCCATTTTAATTTTCTGAAGACTTGTTGAAGAAGTCTATAATATCAGATTTTGTTTGGTTCTGATGAGAAGTCCTTTTCTGTTTCAAATTCGCAGGGCTTTGGAGTGGAGTTTTTCACAATTTGGTGTAAGGAAAAAAATGCAGGTTTTTGGTCATACTTGCAGGGTCCCTGTTGTGTTTGTTGTGAACAAGAGAAGAGAGGATAGGCAAACTACAACCCTGCTCTTACAGCAGGTCTGAGTTTATTGGCTTGAAGACTCCTTTTTTTTGTCCGAAATTTGCTCGTTTGTGAAAGGAAAAGGGGGTCCACATCACTGTACTAATTCTTTTTTTATAAGAAACTATTTATTATTTTTTTTCTGAAATTTGTGACATTAGCAAAATAAGTAATGATGCATGAATATGTTATGTAATTGAAATATTTTGATGAACTTGAAATATGCTTGTCATGAGAAGAAAGAACGAACAAATTGAAGTTGATTTAAATTGATGTTGTTATTGAATGAATGAATGATTATGTATGAGCAGGATGAATGAAATTGAATTGAATTCATGAATTAATATGATGCTTGGATGAATAAGGAACAATGAACTTGAAATGGGAATTGATGACTTGGAATGAACTTGAAATTCAGTATTTCAAAATGGCACTTGGAAAGAAATTTGGGAACCATAACATTAAACTGAAAAATGAATTAAAACTGGAAATGGAGCTAAAACTTGGAATCTAGAAACATCTTAGAAATTAAGACATAAAGTTGGAATTTGGAAATAGAAATTTGAGATGAACATGAAATAGGAATTTGAAATTGGGAAACAAACTTTGGACTTGCAATTAGAATATGAAGTAAAAGAAAAAGAAGAACTTCGGATTAAATCTTAAAAATGAATAAAATTTGGAAATTGAAATTAAATTAGAAATAGAATCTTGAAAAGTAGGTTATAATAAAAATTGGAAATAAAAAATTAAATTAGGAATAGAGACTTGAAAAAAATGGATTAAAAATTAAAATTGGAAATTAAAATTAAATTAGGAATAGAAATTTAAAAAAAAAGTAAATTAAAAAATAAAATTAGAAATTAAAATAAAACTAGAAATAAACATTAAAAAAGAAGTGACTTAAAAATAAAAAGTTAAAAATAAAATTACATTTAGAAATAAAACTTTGAAAACGAAGTTGGAAATAAGATTTAAGTTTAAAATTAAAGAATAAATTAAAAATTAGAAGTAGAAATTGGAACAAAGATCAGAAGTAGAAAATTGAAAAAATTAGAAACTTGAAAATAGAATAAGTAAAGGAAATAGAAATTAAAACATGAAAATGAATTAAAAGGTTAGAAATGGGAAATAAAAATTTAATTTTAAAAAAAAACTTGGAAGTGAAAAGAAATTAAAATTAGATTTATAAGCAACTTGAAAAATGAGTTGGAAGCAACAGAAAAAAATCTTGGAATTTTTCTTTTAAATGCAATGAATGTATGATGCAAGCAGTTAGGGGTAAAATTTGGGGTGTGACAGTTGCCCCTATTTAAATAACTTTACCAGATACCATGAGTGATGTTAATCCTCATAAAATCGGAGTGAAATGTATTTAAATATATAAATAACCGAAAATTTTGCCCCTAAATGCAATGGCATGCTATGAACTTATGAGGGACTCCCTTTGTTTTGTTGGGGATATAGCATACGAGATGCCATGAACCCTAGCATCCTTTTTTTTTAATGATGAATATGCTGAATATGATATGCGGGACATAATGAAGATGAATTGTAAAGGTGATCCACAGAAACGAAACTGAGGGTGAAGACTCACTAGGGATAACAATATGCTGGGGTCGACGAGACGAAAACAAGAAGTATTCAAAGTGATAGATCAACAGGTTCAAGTGTAACTGTTGGCACTAAGAATGACAAAAGACGAAAAACAAAACTGAAATCCAGAGCATAAGATTAATGAACAGGCTGACACTTAGGATAGCAAGAAAATAGTTCAAAGTAAAAACGTAATGGCTTGATGCACCTAACTGACACTATGAACGAGAATAGACTATCTGAAGTGAAGAGTTAGTAAGTTCAAGGATGATTGTTGGGGATCCTAATACAGCAACTCGTCGGTTGAGAAAGGCAGTTGAGATGACATTGACACGGCGACTGGGAAAACAAAACTCAACTCAGTGATTGAGTAAATAAATAACAGACATCGACACAGCGGTCGGGAAAGCAATTCAACACGGCGGTTGAGGAAATAAATAACAGACATCAAAACAGTGGTCGGGAATAAAATTCAACACGGAGGTTGAAGAAATAAATAACAGACATCGATACGGCGGTAGGGAAATAAAATAACAGATATCGACATGGCGGTCGGTAAATAAAATTCAACACGACAGTTGAAGAAATAAATAACAAACATCGACACGGTGGTCGGGAAAGCAACATAACAGACATCGACACGGTGGTCGGGAAATAAAATAATAGACATCGACACGGCGGCCGGGAAAGAAAATAACAGACATCGACACGGCGGTCGGGAAAGCAACATAACAGACATCGACACGGCGGCTGGGAAAGCAAATAACAGACATCGACACGGCGGTCGGGAAAGCAACATAACAGACATCGACACAGTGGTTGGGAAATAAAATAACATACATCGACACAGCGGTCGGGAAATAAATAACAGACATCGACACGGCGGTCGGGAAATAAAAATAACAGACATCGACACGGCGGTCGGGAAAGCAACATAATAGACATCGACACGGTGGTCGGGAAATAAAATAACAGACATCGACACGGCTGTCGGGAAATAAAAATAACAGACGTCGAGACGGCGGTCGGGAAATAAAAATAACAGTCATCGACACGACGGTCGGGAAAAAATGAAACTAAACACGGGCGGTTGAAGAAATAAATAATTAAATCTCGACATGGCAGTCAGGAAATACAATGACAGACATCAACGCGGCGGTCGGGAAAGCAATTTAACACGGTGGTTGAGGAAATGAAATAACAGACATCGACACGGCGGTCGGGAAATAAAAAGAATAACAGACATTGACACGACGGTCGAGAAATAAAAAATAACAGACATCGACACGGAGGTCAGGAAAACAAAAATAACAGACAAATAATCCAAAGTGGTAAATCAACAGGTTCAAGTGTAACTGTTGATACTGAGGATAAAGATAACGAAAACATTGTTTGGGCAGTGGCTCTGTGCAACCAACTGATACTGGGAGTAGAATGCGAAGCATTTAAAGATAAATCAAACGGCTCTAAGCGATTGGCTGACAATAAGAATAAATGTTGGATTTTTCATCAAGATAAACAACCAAACTCTGGAAATTCCTTGAATGAAGAGTTCAAAGAAGAATTTTAGGAACCATAAGGAAAACACGGATGCGTGTTGGATTAAACGGCCTTAAACCGTAAAACATTTTAAAGGATTTGTGCCCATGATAATTGGGCTTAAAAGGAAAATTGGTGGTACTAAGGTACATATCAATAGCAAGGAGGACCTCTGAAGGGGATACCAGTGTTACTGGGAAGAAGACCTTGGTTAACCACACTTCAGGGTGCCCACAACAATGGATTTCAAAATGAAAATTGACAGTAGTCTGGACCTAGAGTCAAACAAACGACAACTGGGGGAAGACAAATGATTATGTCAATTGCGTATGATTGAGCATGATGCGAATGATCATGAGATGTGAATGCTAACTCTGGGGAGACAGAGAGTTTTGATAGAATAGGGGAGAGAAGGATCTCAACGTAATACTTAGACGAGTAATAAAAAAGATGTTGGGGAGATGTCTTCGAACTCGGAACTCAATGCTTGGTCCAAGGATCCATCCAAGGGTGCTTCCAGCTTTGAATCCTTTATGGGGATTTCTGTAATCATGACATGAGAGTGTTGCTGCAAGCTAGAGGGTTTTTCGAGAAGACAGAAGATTTTTAATCTTTCTAATGTCAAAGAAATTTGAATGTTTTCAAGTATGTTTTCAGAAAAACTATTTCTAATTTGTTTTTGTCATTTTCAGAGTTAAATTGTAATTCAGTAAAGACATTTTGCATAACAAAAGAAAATAAGAAGTTGAAATACAAAGTTCATAGGCAAAGGTTGTATTTCATTCAAGAATGGTAGCTTGCCAATAGAAAAGGCTTCCATGGAAAATTAAAATTTGAAAATGGCAATGGGGAAAGGTCTACATTGAATCCAACGACCACTATAATCCCTAATAACTAAAATTGCCCAACACCTTGCTTCTGACAAGAGAAACTGGATTGGTCTTCAACTATGGTTCTTCAGTAATGGTAAACACCATCTGATACAGTCAAATGTCTTTGTCCCTAATTTTTGCCTGGATCGCCCTTTCGGGTTTTCAATCCACCGGGACGCTCTTTTTTGCCTAAGCCGCCCTGTCGGGTTTTCAACTTAGCGAGCTCTCATTTTTATTTTTATCCCTAACTTTTGCCTGGATCTCCTTCATAGGTTTTGATCCACCAGGATACCCATTTTTGCATAGGTCGCAATTTCTGGTTTTCGACCTATCGGGTTTTATTTAGGCACAATATTTTTTGACTGCATCAGAATTCACCGGGTGCTTCAGCTGTTCACCATCCATAGTTGTGAGGATTAAGGAACCTCCGGAAAATGCTATCTTCACAACATATGGACCTTCATAATTAGGACTCCATTTTCCATGCATGTCTTTGCGGATTGGCAAGATTTTCTTGAGTACAAGATTTGCTTCTTTGAATTTTCAGAGACAACTTTCTTGTCAAATGCTCTCTTGATACGCTTCTGGTACAACTGGCCATGGCACATGGCGGTCATTCTCTTTTCATCAATGAGGTTCAATTGGTCATATTTGTTATGGACCCACTCAGCTTCTTCTAGTTTGGTTTCCATCAAGATTCTCAAAGATGGTGTCTCGACTTCAATAGGGAGAACTGCATCCATCCCATACACCAGAGAGAAAGGGGTTGCCCATGTTGAAGTGCGAACTGATGTTTTGTATCCGTGTAAAGCATATGGTAACATCTCATGCAGGTCTTTGTAATTCTTCACCATCTTTTGCAGAATCTTCTTGATGTTCTTATTTGCAGCTTCAATAGCTCCATTCATCTTCGGACGGTAAGGAGAAGAGTTATGATGTTCGATCTTGAAAGTCTCACACAATTCTTTCATCGTCTTGTTGTTCAAATTGGTTCCATTATCCGTGATGATTCGACTTGGGATCCCATAACGGAAGATAATTTGGTTCTTGATGAAGCGGGCAACCATTTGCTTGGTCACATTGGCATAGGAAGCTGCTTCTACCCACTTGGTAAAGTAATCGATCGCAACCAAAATAAACTGACGACCATTGGAAGCTTTAGGCTCAATTTCCCCTATCATGTCAATGCCCCACATTGAGAAAGGCCAAGGTGATGACAAAACATTCAAAAGGGTCAGAGGTACATGCACCTTGTCGGCATAAATCTGGCATTTATGAAACTTCCTGGCAAATTTAAAACAATTTGATTCCATGGTCAACCAGAAGTATCCAACTCTAAAGATCTTCCTAGACATGGCATGTCCATTGGCATGTGTTCCAAATGATCCTTCATGGATTTCTCTTATCAACAAGTCTGCTTCGCGTTTGTCCACACATCTGAGCAGAACCATATCATGATTTCTCTTGTAAAGCACATTGTTGCTAAGGAAAAACTTGGATGCCAATCTTCTCAGAGTCTTCTTGTCTAGAGTTTTTGCATCCGCTGGGTACTCCTGATTTTGCAAGTAGTTCTTGATGTCATAAAACCCTGGTTTCTCATCAGTTTCTTCTTCGACCCGTAGACAGTAGGTTGGTGTAATATTTCGCTCGATTGTAATGAGCAGAGCTTCATTAAGAAATCTGACTTGAAACATAGAGGCCAACATAGCCAAGGCGTCTACTATTTGATTATCGGCCCTCAGAACGTGATGGAAAGTGACTTCGTCAAAGTATTTGATTAATTCCACAATGTGGGAACGGTACGGGATCAACTTCTCATCGCGATCACCTTTGACTTGGTAAATCACCAAAGTCGAGTCTCCATATACTTCAAGGATCTTGATTCTGGTATCAATTGTAGCTTCGATACCCAAAACACATGCTTCATACTCTGTGATGTAGTTTGTACATTCAAAACATAATTTGGCTGTGAAAGGAGTATAACCACCATCAGGATTCATCAAAACAGCTCCCACACCATGCCCCATGTAATTAGAGGAACCATCAAACATCATCTTCCAACGAGATCCTGGCTCTGGACCTTCATCTAGATCTGGAACTTCATAGTACTTTACCAACATAATGTCCTCGTCTGGGAAATCAAATTTCAAAGGTTCATAGTCTTCATTAGGTTGATCAGCAAGGTAATTAGACAAAACATTGCCCTTGATAGACTTTCGGGTTACATATTGGATGTCGTATTCAGATAACAGCATGTGCCAACGGGCAAGTCTTCCAATTAAAGCAGGCTTCTCAAGAATGTACTTTATTGGATCCATTTTCGAGATCAACAAAGTAGTGTGACAAATCATATACTGCTTGAGGCGTCGGGCAGTCCATGCCAAAGCACAACAAGTCTTCTCTAAGAGTGAATATCTGCTTTCACAATCTGTAAACTTCTTGCTTAAGTAATAAATGCCATGTTCCTTGTGACCAATTTCGTCCTGTTGGCCTAAAACGCAATCCATAGATCGCTCAAGTACAGTCAGATACATGAAGAGAGGCTTCCCTGGAGTAGGTGGGATTAAGATAGGAGGTTCCTGTAGATAAACTTTAATCTTCTCAAAAGCCTGTTGACAATCAGAGTTCCACTCAATTGCTTGATCCTTTCAGAGAAACTTGAATAAGGGCTCACATGTAGCTGTCATGTTAGAAATAAATCTGGAGATGTAGTTCAATCTTCCGAGGAAACCTCTGACTTGCTTTTCTGTTTTGGGAGCTGGCATCTCTTGAATTGCTCTGACCTTGTCCGGATCTACTTCAATTCCTTGCTGACTAACAATAAAACCAAGTAACTTTCCTGATCGGACACCAAAGGTACACTTAGCTGGATTCAGACGCAGTTGGAACTTTCTGAGGCGCTCAAATAACTTCAGGAGATTATTCAAATGATCTTCCTCACTCTGTGATTTGGCAATCATATCATCCATGTAAACTTCTATCTCTTTATGCATCATATCGGGGAAAAGGGTGACCATTGCCTTCTGATAGGTGGCTCCTGCATTTCTGAGACCAAATGGAATAACCTTGTAACAATAAGTACCCCATGGTGTGATGAATGTAGTCTTTTCCATATCGTCAAGATCCATCTTGATCTGGTTGTATCCTGAAAATCCATCCATGAAGGAGAAAACAATAAACTTAGCAGTGTTATCAACCAAAGTATCAATATGCGGAAGAGGGAAATCGTCCTTTGGTCTGGCTTTGTTCAAATCCCTATAGTCCACACACATTCTAACCTTGCCATCCTTTTTGGGGACTGGCACAATGTTAGCTACCCACTCAGGGTACTTTGCAACGGCGAGGAATCCATCATCAAATTATCTTTTGACCTCTTCTCAAATCTTCAGAGCCATATCCGGTCTTGTTCTTCGGAGCTTTTGCTTTACTGGGGGACAATCTGGTCGAAGAGGCAACTTGTGGACCACTATATGTGTGTCTAAGCTGGGCATATCCTGATACGACCATGCAAACACATCCACATACTCTCTGAGAAGCTTGACCAATCTTTCTCTGACATCTTCCCCAAGTGTTGTACAAATATTGACTTCCTTCTTGTCTTCATCGGTGCCAAGGTTGATGGTCTCTACCTACTCCTTATGTGGCTGAAGATCTGTGTACTCATACTCAACCAATCTTGCCAGTTCTTCGGGAACATCACAATCTTCCTTACTTTCATCTTCTGCTTGGTAGATGGGGGAATCGAAGTTAGGAGAGAAAATAGAGTCATTGGATTCAACAGGGTTTTCATTTGTTCTGCATATGGGAATGATTTGGTTTTATTAAAAGTGAAGACAGAGAGATGCAAGAAAAACTTTTATTGGTTTTGAAAGATTTCCCTTTTCTTTTTAAAGGTGAAAAAATAAAAACAGTAAATAAAACAAAGTAAGAGTTTAACAAAATGCCTTCATTGATTAAATAACTTGAAAATGAGAAGGGGCCCTACAAAATGATCCCATAGCCTTGGGCAAAGCTAGAGAACTTTGAAAACACTTAAAGAAAACAATAAATTACTTTGATAGTGGAAACAATTCTGGGATCTCAACTGCCTCCCAATTGCCCAAAGCTGCTTCACACTGATAAACCAAACGATCCACATCTTTATCTTCAAAATCCCCATTAATTTCATTGATCTAATAGTCGGCACTAGAAAACACCTCTTGAATGGTCTTTGGACGTCCTTTAACAGAGGTTGATGCTCCTTCCTTCACATGGGTTGGTTTGTAACCCAACCCGTAGCGATCTAGCTTCTTCTTAACTTCGATAACATCACCCCAACCTTCATAGCTTCCTTCTTAGATAGTGGAAATGGTACTCTTAAGGGATGCAAAAGATGGAATACCCTTCTCCTTTGGTTCCTCTACTTCCATAAGGACAACATTGGCTATCTCAAGAGCTTGGAAAGTGTCGCTCTCAAAGATTTGCATCCCGGTACAAGCGCGAATGGTCGATGAAAGGAGAAAATGAAGTGACCTGAATAGAGTCGCCATCTAGGCATTTTTATCCTGAAGGAAAGTGAAATTCTGTGATCAGGTATGAGATGTCCTAAGAGATGTCCCAACACTTAATAGGACATTTGACAAATTTAACCAAAACTTAAACAGCAAGAAAAGTAAACAACACAGAAGTTTGTTAACCCAGTTCAGTGTATAACCACACCTACATCTGGAGGCTACCAAGCCAGGAGGAAATTCACTATTAGTAATATTAATTCTAGACTTAAACCACCCTGTTTAATCTATCACTTAATACTTACCCAATGCAATTTCTACCTAAGACTCACTTAGATAAGAGTACCCTACTCACTCCCCCTTAATCACACAGTGATCAAGTTTACAAGTTTACTGAAATTGAAGACATCCTTCAAACAATACAGCTTGATCTTACTTCACAGTTTCAATCAAGTCACAAATGCACTTTTGCTTAAAAGCTCATAAAGTGGTACAATAAAAACAACCTGCTATTAAAACTCTAGACACCCTATTTGGTCTTCTGTAATTCGTACTCAATTCTATGAGTTTCTGTTGTTTAAATAGGTATCTGAATTTTGGGCTTTCTGTAGAATAATCCAGCCCTAATGAGCAGCAACTGTCACCTTGAATTTAGGGTTTGTTACCTCCTATATTCTAGGTGATTTAGGTCTTCTGTTTTAATCTGAATCTTCAATATAAAACACCCTACAGATGCGCCTTGTTCTGTTTTTATCCATCATTAATTAATTCCAGATACTTCTCCTTAAATATCTCTGATCAGTTAATCATTAATTAATTCTGGTAGCAGGTCTGAGATGTCTCAACATCTGTTGGGACATCCTGGAAAACTGAACTTAAGTTATTTACACAATGTCCCAACATCTGGTAGGACATCCTGAAATAAGTTCACATACTCTGTTTGCTAATGTCCCAACATCTGATAGGACATTCTGAACTGAATTTAATATTTCTTATTTGGTCAAAAATTCTGCCAATTCTTAAACATCTACAAACTCCCCCTTTGGCTAATTTTTGGCTAACATCCTTTCTGGTTTTCAGAGTGCAGCAGAAGTTCTTTTTATCAGAGTATAGCATTACTTTTCTGTTGATTCTTATTTGAGATTACTCCCCCTCAAACATATATGTATCCAATTTTGTTGCAACAGAAGAAAAACACTAATCAGTTCAGAAGCAAACACACAGATATTTCATTCATACTAAAACAGCAATTACATTTGATGTTGTTCTCCCCCTTGGTAGACACAAAATTAGGAGCCAAAGACACTATTACTGTCATTACATTGCTGTCATTACATTTGCCTCACATACATTGATCACTCAGATTCATCACTCTCAGTTGCTTCCTCCACCTCAGTGTCTTCATCTTTATCAGCTTCACTTTCTTTATCAGCCTCACTGTCTTCACCAGCTTCACTGTCTTCATCAGATGCAACATTCTGATCTTCTTCACTTTCCAATCTTTTAATTATTTCTTCAAGCTTCTGCTTTCTAGCCTCAAGCTCTTTGCAGGTGCTTTTGAGTTCAGCAATTAAGGCCTTCTTGGAGATTGGATTCTTAGCAGTTGAGGGACCAGAAGATGTCCCAGCAGGTGCTTCAACATCTGCAGCATGATGACTGAGAAATAATTTGTAGTGAAAAGCCAGGGGGCTTTCTCTTTTGCATGCTGTATCCTTGTCAGTGAGAATGTCAGGGTATTGATGGAGCATTATCCCACACAGCAATGATGGGAAGGCTATTGGAAGCTTTGTTGCTGAGGAGCTGGCATGCTTCATGGTTTGATCAAAGATAAAAGCTCCATAGTCCAGATTGGCTTGAGTTCCCACAGCATAGATGAATCTGGCCAGACCAGTTGAGATTGATGAAGTGTGGTTGGTAGGCACCCAGTTAGCAGTTCCAATCCTGTTAAGCATGGCATACTTTCTGGTAAGCATGCTCACAGAGAGCTTTCCCTTCACAGGCCAAGCTTTGACCTGGTTTGCAGTGATCACCTTACAGATTTGATTATCTGTCTTGCCTAGCTCATTGGGTCCATCTGTGTCCCTTCCTAGATACTGATTAATGATTTGGGGAGAGAACTCAACACACTTACCTCTCACAAATACCTTTCTGAACTCTGAAGACTTACCATTGGAGCAATCCTCCTGAAGATTCACAATGAACTCTTTGACAAGAAGTTCATAGCAAGGAGAGAACTCTGAGACTGTCTTGAATAGTCCTGCAGCAGAGATTAGGTCAATGAGTTTTGTGCACTCAAGTGCATTGCTGCTCAGTTCTCTTTCCAGGGCAACCCTTCTTTGGTACATATACTTCCATCTGTTGACACTAGAGACAAGATGGAATGATATGTTGTCCAAGGGAGCTTCTGGAACAGCAGTTGAAGCTCTTGCTGGTGTTGGTCTTTTCTTGGGAGGAGATGTTGGGACATCTGATTCAACATCTGAATCTGATGGTGTGACAGCTTTTCTCTTCTGGGATTGGACTTTGCTCCAGGGTTTTGTTGGACCAAAGGTAGCTTTAGCTTTGCCTTTCTTTGGACTAGCCTTCTTCTTCTCAGGGATGACAGGTTCAGCTTGCATCTTTCCTTTCCTGGACCTTAGTCTTTTAGCAATGCTGGGTTTCACAGATGATATGATCTCTGCATCAGAGTCCTGCTCCAGATTGACCACTGGAGGAGATTGAGCAGCCTCCTCTTCAGCTGGTTGATCAGCAGGGATTTGATCTTCATTTGAGCCTTGAGCCTGTTCTTCAGAGACCTCTTCATCATTTTCTTTTGAGGCTTTGTCCTCAGTTTGTTCCAGATCAACATCAGATGAGTTCTTTTTCTTATCTTCAGATGTTCCAACATCTGTTGGGACATCTTGTTCTGCAGCAGTGTTCTCTGTATCTTGAGTTGGTTCTTCTTGAGGTGCAGGAATGGTGTTCAAAGGAACAGAGATCCCTCTCACCACTCTTTGTTCAGAGAAAACTTGATTGACAATCTCCTTGATGGAATCATCAACATATTTGGAGTATTTTGTGGACATGTTAGCAGGAGAGGGGTTGCCTTTAGCTTTGCTTCTGATTTGATCTTTACATCTCTTTGGTGTTCTTGCCTTTTTAGTGTGAGAGGCACTTCCCCTGAGCTCGTCCAATGGTGTTGATGACATTGGCACAACAGAGATTGGAGTGGCATGAACCACGTCTTCCTTGTTGAGAATTTCCTCAGTAGCTTTAGGGTTTTGAGACATTGTAGAAGAATATGGATGAACAGCTTTAGGGTTTATGATTTCTGAAGGATTGAGAGTTAATGTGATTCGCTTGTGATGATATGATGAGAATCTTGATAGCTTCTTATAAGTAGTTACTAAATATGTAGCCGTTACAATCCAAATGATTAGGGATGGAATTCCCAAGGATCTAGACCAGGCTAGCTTTGCCATCTGGAACTTATGCCATGCAATGTCATATGACATGTTGGCACATCTCATTAATTGCTAAATCTCACATAAACAGATTCCAAGTTTGCCCCTTAAATTCTCAAATTGAGTAGCATCCAATGCTTTGGTAAAAATATCAGCTAATTGCAAATCTGTAGCTACATGCTCCAATGAAATCACCTTCTCCTCCACAAGGTCTCTGATGAAGTGATGTCTGATGTCTATGTGCTTAGTCCTGCTGTGTTGGATAGGATTTTTGGAGATATTAATAGCACTTAAATTGTCACAGTATAATGTCATGACATCCTGTGGGACATTGTACTCAGTGAGCATCTGCTTCATCCAAACCAACTGAGAACAACTGCTACCTGCTGCTATGTACTCAGCTTCAGCTGTAGATAAGGATACACAATTCTGTTTCTTACTGAACCAAGAAATCAGATTGTTTCCTAGAAAGAAGCATCCTCCTGAAGTGCTTTTTCTGTCATCAGCACTTCCTGCCCAATCAGCATCACAGAAGCCAGTGAGAATTGGTTTGCACCCATGAAAGTACATTATGCCATAGTCACAAGTACCATTAACATATTTAAGGATTCTCTTGACTTGATTGAGATGACTGACTTTTGGATCAGCTTGATATCTTGCACAAACTCCTACTGCAAATGCAATGTCTGGTCTGCTAGCAGTCAAGTATAACAAGCTTCCAATCATGCTTCTATATAAACTTTGATCTACATTCTCACCCTTTTCATCTTTAGTCAGCTTTAAATGTGTGGGAGCAGGAGTTCTTTTATGAGAAGCATTTTCCATTCCAAATTTCTTCACTATGTTCTTGGAGTACTTACTTTGGGAAATAAACATTGAGTCTTCCATTTGCTTTACTTGCAGACCAAGAAAGTAGGTTAATTCACCTACTAGACTCATTTCAAATTCAGATTCCATCTGCTTGACAAAATGTTTGACCATCTTATCAGACATCCCACCAAACACAATGTCATCAACATATATTTGTGCAATCATGACATTTCCTTCTTCATCTTTAACAAATAGGGTTTTATCAATCCCACCTTTTCTGTATCCTTGCTTGATAAGAAATGTGGTCAGTCTTTCATACCATGCCCTTGGAGCTTGCTTCAGACCATAAAGTGCTTTCTTTAATTTGTATACATGATTTGGACAGCTTGGATCAACAAATCCTTTAGGCTGTTCTACATATACTTCTTCATTAAGATAACCATTAAGAAAGGCACTTTTCACATCCATTTGAAATAGCTTGAACTTTAAGATACAAGCAATTCCCAACAGTAGTCTTATTGATTCAAGCCTTGCTACTGGTGCAAAGGTTTCATCAAAGTCTACCCCTTCAATTTGAGTGTATCCTTGAGCCACAAGTCTAGCTTTGTTCTTTGTAACAATTCCTTGTTCATTTGACTTGTTCTTATACACCCATTTTGTACCAATCACATTTATGTCATCAGGTCTAGGTACAAGATTCCACACTTCATTCCTTGTGAATTGACCTAATTCCTCTTGCATAGCACAAATCCAGTATTCATCAGTGAGAGCTTCCTTGACATTTTTAGGTTCTATTTTGGAAACAAAACAAGAACCTGAAATCACTTCTCTTGATCTAGTGCTTACACCTCTGTTGGGATCACCAATTATTGAATCTTTGGGATGATCCTTCTGTATTCTGATGGAGGGAGGTTTGCTTAAATCTTCTGATCTTGTATCATTTTGAGTGAAGTTATATTGATCATTCTTTTCTTCAGATTCAATCTTGATATCAGCAGATGTTCCAACATCTTCTGGGACATCTGTAGAAGCATCATCAATTATCACATTTATGGACTCCATGATAACCTTTGTTCTGTAATTAAATACTCTATATGCTCTGCTGTTTATAGAGTATCCAAGGAAAATCCCTTCATCACTTTTAGGATCCATTTTTCTCCTTTGCTCCCTATCTGCCAGAATATAGCATTTACTTCCAAACACATGAAAGTACTTCACAGTGGGTTTTCTGCCCTTCCAGACTTCATATATTGTGGACAGGGTTCCCTTTCTCAAGGTAACTCTGTTATGGATGTAGCAGGCAGTGTTCATAGCTTCAGCCCAGAAATACAGAGGTAACTTTTTAGCATGGATCATAGCTCTTGCTGATTCTTGAATAGTTCTATTCTTCCTTTCAACAATCCCATTCTGTTGAGGAGTGATAGGAGAAGAATACTCATGATTGATTCCTTCTGAAGAGCAGAAATCTAAGAACTTTTGATTCTCAAATTCTTTTCCATGATCACTTCTTATTCTGATCACACAGCTGGATTTTTCCCTTTGCAATCTTTGACATAATTCTTTGAATACATCAAATACATCTGACTTTTCTTTGATGAAGTTTATCCATGTATATCTTGAAAAATCATCAACCACAACATAGGCATACCTCTTACCACCAAGACTTTCAACCTGCATAGGTCCCATAAGATCCATATGTAGAAGTTCCAAAACTTTGGAAGTTGTCAGATGTTGGAGCTTTGGATGGGACATCTTGGTTTGCTTGCCTATTTGACATTCACCACATATTTTGCCATCATCAATCTTCAGTTTAGGAATACCTCTTACAGCATCCATAGATATGATCTTCTTTATGCCTCTGAAATGAAGATGACCTAGTCTTTGATGCCACAGTTTCACTTCTTCTTCTTTAGCTAGAGAGCAGGTTGAAGTGAGACTGAGATTTTGGGATTCCCACATGTAACAGTTCTCTTTAGATCTGGCTCCTTTCATGACAACCTCTTGTTCTTTGTTAGTCACTATACAATCAGATTTGGTAAAGTTTACACTGTATCCTTGATCACATAGTTGACTTATGCTGATCAGGTTAGCAGTTAAACCTTTAACTAGCAGCACATCATCTAGTCTTGGAACATCTTGACAATCCAAGGTTCCAACTCCCTTGATTTCTCCTTTAGCTCCATCTCCAAAGGTAACATACCTGGATGAATGTGATTTTAAGTTTACTAGTAAATTCTTCAATCCAGTCATGTGTCTTGAGCATCCACTGTCAAAGTACCAGTCTTCTTTAGTTGATACTCTTAGAGATGTATGTGCTATGTATGCAGTACTTTTCTTTGACCAGATGAGTTGAGATTTCTTTTGATGCCTCTGCCATGTGTGATGTTCAGCTGATCTCCAAGCTTGATTGTTGATCTGGTTCTTGGGTATGTGGATTTGATCAGTCTGAATGTCAGCTTTTGGTCTCCAAACCTTCTTGATGACCTCTGTCTTCTGCTTAGGAGGTTGCTGATTTCTTTGATGTCTATGCAGCACTTTCTTGGTACCTTCTACTTTCTGTTTGGAAGGTTGCTGATACATCTGATTTGGATATCCATGTAGCTTATAACAGTGAGGTTTGATATGCCCAAATCTTCCACAGTGATGGCATCTCCATCTTTGATACTTCTTCTTCATTTTGTTCTTTTCAGAATGTTGAGACATCTGTTGGAACATTATGTTTGTCTTTGTGTTCTGATGTTGAAGCATCTGTTGGGACATCTTGTTTGACTGTGTAGTTTTTGCAGTAGCTTTGCTAGAGCTGGCTTCATCTCTGTTATATCCCAGTCCACTTTTGTCTCCTGAATGTTTATTATTGCTGAGAACAACATCCAGTGTATTTGAGCTGCTGTTCAACATTTTAACAGATTTTGACATATGTTCCAACTTAGAGTTGAGAAGAGTTACTTCACTTTTCAAGGTATCAATGATTACTTGATCATTTGCTTTGTCATCTTCTAATGCCTTATTCTGCTTCTTTAGCTTTATAACTTCACTGCATATTTCAGAGCTTCTTTTGTATAGATCTTTGAATGCTTGCTCAAGTTCTTCATAAGTAAGTTCTCCACAACTTGAATCACTATCATATTCACACAGTCCAGCTAGAGCAGTAATATGCTTAGCTGATTCTTCTTCTGACTCTCCTGAGTCTTCATCAGACCAGGTCACAGAGAGTCCTTTCTTTTGCCTCTTTAAGTAGGTAGGACATTCAAACTTGATGTGTCCATATCCTTCACATTCATGGCATTTGACTCCTTTATCTTGACTGGTCTTTTCAGCAAACTTTGACTTTCTGTTAGCATCATATGGTCTCCTGTTCTCAGAGTTTGTGTTTCTTCCACTGGATTTGGATTGGCCTTCCATTCCTCTGAGAATCTGTTTGAATTGTCTTCCAAGCATGGCAAGGTTGTCTGATAAGCTTTTATCATTTGTTGATTCATCATCTTCTTCTTCATCTGTATTTGAAACCAAGGCTATGCTTTTGTTCTTTTTAACATTTGTGTCATTCATTCCCATCTCAAAAGTTTGAAGGGAACCAATGAGTTCTTCAACTTTCATGGAGCATATGTCTTGAGCTTCTTCTATTGCTGTGACTTTCATGTCAAATCTTTTTGGCAAAGATCTGAGAATCTTTCTTACAAGCTTTTCATCAGTCATCTTTTCTCCCAAAGCTCCAGAAGTATTGGCTATATCCAAGATGTTCATATAGAACTCATGAATTGATTCATCTTCCTTCATTCTCAAGTTTTCAAACTTGGTGGTGAGAAGTTGAAGTCTTGACATTTTTACTTTTGATGTTCCTTCATGAGTTGTTTTGAGAGTATCCCAAACATCTTTGGCCAGCTCACAATGATGTACAAGTCTGAAAATGTTCCTATCAATGCCATTGAATAAGGCATTTAAGGCTTTTGAGTTGCCTAGTGCTGAGTCTTCTTCCTCCTTACTCCATTCTTCTTCAGGTTTCAGCACTTTTGATCCATCTTTGGTGTCTTGGACAGGGTGATCCCATCCAACATTAACTGCTCTCCATGCCCTGTTGTCAAGTGACCTTAAGAATGCAATCATCCTTGGCTTCCAGTAGTCATAATTAGATCCATCCAGAATAGGTGGTCTATTTACTGACCCTAAATCTCTGTCCATGTTACAGAATTTGTATTCCCTAGATCTCACCCAGTATAAACAGGCAGGGTGCCTGCTCTGATGCCAATTGAAATTCTGTGATCAGGTATGAGATGTCCTAAGAGATGTCCCAACACTTAATAGGACATTTGACAAATTTAACCAAAACTTAAACAGCAAGAAAAGTAAACAACACAGAAGTTTGTTAACCCAGTTCAGTGTATAACCACACCTACATCTGGAGGCTACCAAGCCAGGAGGAAATTCACTATTAGTAATATTAATTCTAGACTTAAACCACCCTGTTTAATCTATCACTTAATACTTACCCAATGCAATTTCTACCTAAGACTCACTTAGATAAGAGTACCCTACTCACTCCCCCTTAATCACACAGTGATCAAGTTTACAAGTTTACTGAAATTGAAGACATCCTTCAAACAATACAGCTTGATCTTACTTCACAGTTTCAATCAAGTCACAAATGCACTTTTGCTTAAAAGCTCATAAAGTGGTACAATAAAAACAACCTGCTATTAAAACTCTAGACACCCTATTTGGTCTTCTGTAATTCGTACTCAATTCTATGAGTTTCTGTTGTTTAAATAGGTATCTGAATTTTGGGCTTTCTGTAGAATAATCCAGCCCTAATGAGCAGCAACTGTCACCTTGAATTTAGGGTTTGTTACCTCCTATATTCTAGGTGATTTAGGTCTTCTGTTTTAATCTGAATCTTCAATATAAAACACCCTACAGATGCGCCTTGTTCTGTTTTTATCCATCATTAATTAATTCCAGATACTTCTCCTTAAATATCTCTGATCAGTTAATCATTAATTAATTCTGGTAGCAGGTCTGAGATGTCTCAACATCTGTTGGGACATCCTGGAAAACTGAACTTAAGTTATTTACACAATGTCCCAACATCTGGTAGGACATCCTGAAATAAGTTCACATACTCTGTTTGCTAATGTCCCAACATCTGATAGGACATTCTGAACTGAATTTAATATTTCTTGTTTGGTCAAAAATTCTGCCAATTCTTAAACATCTGTAGAAAGGTAATGCTGCATAAACCTAGAAAAAGATGGATAAGACGGTTGCGAACCAGAGAAACTGAGAAAGGGGGTTGGTTACAACCTGGGAAGGTATTAGCACCCAGATTGTTCGTCGTACTCGACGGGATCCACGCTTAAAAGATTGTGTTTAAAGGGGTAATGTATGTGTTATCTGTGTGCAAAAGCTGGAAAAGAGTATACAAGTGTCAGTGCAATTGGGTGAAATGCTCAGGAACTGAGGCTTAAAGAAGAATGCTGAAAGAGGGGGAAGACAAAGAGACTTTTGTTCGATAACAGTTAAGTTATGCCTATGTATCCTCTCGTGCAATGAGGAAGTCAGAACACTGTAGTTCTACTCAAAGATACTGAAAAAATAAATTGACTGTGAACTGCTTACTTGTCTATGCTCAAGTGTATGACTCGTCTGGCTCGAGTGCTAACTATTTTGCATTAGACGGAAGAAGCGAGTTGTCGTTTATGAATGAGTGTGATGAGAAAAGAATCCCGGAGGAGACGATTATTGTTTGTTTTTTTGTGTTTTCAGTTTTGTTATTGTTTTTTGTGTTTTGCATAAGTTAATGAGCTTAAGCCTAAATCAAAGGCTTGTAAACTCATTATATCCTCCCTGATTAGGGATAATGAGAATACTTAAGTATGAGATAAGCATCCCAACTTAATTACCATGATGATGTAGGATTAAGATCATTAACCTACTTGTGATTATTTAGATGTTTTTGGTTTTTTTGTGTAGTGTTAAGTAATGAGTTTAATCTTTAATCACATATTAGTGAACTCATTACACCATCCCAATAGAAGGATAATAGATGAGAACACTTAAGCTGAGGAAGATACTTCAACTTAATCCATGGTTAGGGACTAAATTCATTATATAACAAGCCTTTATTAAGTAGATTTTAATTAAAAGATGAGATTAAGAAGTGAGTTTTATGGTTTGTAAGACAACTTGAGAGGGACTTGTCCATTAAACACTAGGGTTAGTCCTTCTTAACCATAAGGAAGAATTAGAACCCTAATGTAAGGCCCAAGTTACAAGATGAAGTCTTGATGATTATTAAGATGATTTGATTAAGAGGTTTAAACAAATTAAGGGTTTAACACTTAGGATTAAAGTTATACACTCCATCCTAAGAGAAGGATGCACGCATAACCCTAATTCCAAAGTCCTAAAACTTTAAGAGTTTAGTCTCTGATTTTTGAGATGAGAAGAGAGACTCAAGGAGACTCAAAGGTAAAAAAATAATGGGGACTAATCACAACCCTAATTATTATCATGCTTGGATATTCCTATAGTTTGTAAGGCTTAAGAAAGATCTTCAATGAAGCCACCAATGGAAGAAGCAGATGAAAGGAGGATGAGAAATGAGAATAAGTTACTTACTTCAATGAAGAAGATAAGTAACTTAAAGAAAGAAAGTGAGAGAAATGGAACAAAAGTGAACAAGTTCACTTAAGAGACAAACAAAATGCAGATGAAAGAGATAAGGAGAAGTGAGAAGTGAAGGCAAATCCATTTCTCAAAGAAACTTACCACCAGAAAATGTTAGCATGAATGCATAAAGTACAAAGCATAAAGAAATAAAATGAAATGAGATGCAATGAGATGAAATGATCAAAGTCAGAATTGTTTATGCAATGTTAATGTCATGTGAGATGATGCAAAGGCATGTAAAGTGTATATGTATGATGAGATGTCATGTAAGCATGCTTTGAGGTTTGAAAACACATGAAAGTTAATGAAATGAAATGAATGCAAATCATGGAAAATGAATGAAGAAATGATCAAGCATGGTTCTAACATGTCCTAAGATGTCTAAGATGACATATGAGTGCAAGAAATGTCATGGCAAGTTCATGTATGGATGCATATGCAAGGTGGATGCAAGTGAACATGAGAAATTAGGGTTTTATGAAAGTATGAGATGCAAATGAACAAAACAGAAGCATATGACATGATAAAAATTTGAAACCAAGCTCAAACAAACCCTAATCCCATACTAGGTCACACCCCAAAGGAGAAGGTCAGAAGCCTAACCAATCACAAGTTATGAATTTCCTAAGTTTTCTAGGGTTTTTGGGTGGTTCAAAGGGAAAAATGCAAATCAATTTGAAAATGCAAGATAAATTTATGAGATAAATTACCTATAAACTACATGAAATATGTAACACAATGCAAATAGAATCATCTTCAAACTCTTCTTGGTTAGGCAGAAATAATTTTTTTAGGTTAGGGTTCAAAAATAAGATTTTAATGACCCTTAATTCAAAGAAAATTCACAAATTATGATCAAACCTAAAAAGAAATTTGTGTGAAGAGTTTGAAAATGTTTCTAAATGCATTAGGATGATTCATGATTTTTTTGGTGATTTTTAGAAACCTAAATGCATTTTTAATTAATTAAAAGACTTTAATTAATTAAAAATAACATTTAAATATTTTAAAAATACTTTTTAATGCAAAAAATAAAATAAAAATCATTTTTGAAATGAGAAAAATATTTGGATCAGAAATGCAAAAGGAAATATTTTTGTGATGTTTTTAGCTATTTTAAATTAAATATGCAAAAGAAATAGAATAAAAATGGATTAAAAACAAGTACGGATCACTCGATCCTTAACGTATAGATAACTTTCTCACCCAACCACACTCCCCGGTGCCAAGCAAGCATGGGTCACTCATTATCTATCAAAGGTACTTTCCCCACCCAGTCATACTCCTAGATGACAAGCAAGCACGGGTCACGGTACCTACAACTAAGTAACTTTCCCCGCCCAGTCATACTCCTAGATGACAAGCAAGCACGGGTCACGGTTACTCTTCCTAATGGATACTTTCCCTGTCCAGTCATACTCCCCGATGACAAGCAAGCACGGGTAACGGTCATCCATTAAGAGTTTCGGATCCACGGATTAATTATATTGACACAAGCCAGATATAATTAAATTAGGATATATCGTAAAAAAGTAAACTTCTAACAACTACCTAGCCCAAAGACACCCTCCAAGTATCGACACCTAAGTATTGTTATGTCTCTAAAACAATTTCGTAGCAACCTAGGGTAGCCTAGCTACCTCACAAGTTTTTACCATTTTATTACCTTAAGCTCACAATTCCCTAACTTAACATTTTTACGGGTTTAACGAAAAGTCGGGCAAAAGTCGGGTAAAAATAACAATTTTTCAGCATCACATGAAAGTACACACTTCTAGCTTTCCAACGATATAAAGAACATTTAAATCGAATAACCGAGTAAAAAGTTATGAATTTTCAAAGTTTGGAAATAAAATATTTTCTCCCATACTTACAGTGTTAACCAGTTAACGCATTTGGTTAACCGGTTAACCAAACCAAAACAGGGACAAAATACGCAAGTATCAAACGCGTTAGCCGGTTAACAGATTTGGTTAACCAAACACAGACATCAGTAAAACACGCAAATTTCATGACAGTAACATCCCAAAATCATTCCAAACATTGGCAATCATCAAAACAACATAGTAGCAATGTTCCTACACCTAGAGGCAACATATTCAAGCATTTATACCGATTTCTAACCGTTTAATCTACCGATTCTAGGATTTTTCATAAAAATTGCCCAAAAACTCATAACCCTAAAAACTCTACCAAAACCAAAAGAAAACGTTTCTAGCTATGAAACCACCTCTAGCAAGAAGATTGGAGAAGATTGAATGCTGAAATGAATGGGTGGAAGCAACAAGATTAGGAGTCATCTTCTTCTTCTTCAAGACTTTTTCTTCTTCTTTCTTCTCTTCTTTTCCCTCTTCTCCGTCTTTCTCTATTTCTATGTTTTTATATAAAAACAAAAGAAATAAGACTTTAGGTCTTAAAAGGAAAGATAACGTTTCCTACCGACGGGTCCAATAATATTAATATCAAATAATATTAATATCAAATAAGACTTTAGGTCTTAAAAGGAAAGATAACGTTTCCGTTAAAATTTCTTTGAGTAATCCGAAATAATATTAATATCAAATAATATTATTCAGAGCATTAAATAAATTTACGGGGTATTACAGACCCCGACACCCAAAAGGATGACAAGCGACTGAAATTTAAATAATTGTTATCACCAAAAGGATGATAAGGAGACCCTGACACCAAAAGGATGACGAGTGATAAAAATTTAAATAATCGCTATAACCAAAAGGATGTAAGGCGACCCCGACACCCAAAGGATGACAAGTGACTGAAAATTAAATAATCGCTATCACCAAAAGGATGATAAGGCAACCCTGACACTAAAAGGATGACGAGTGACTGAAAATTAAATAATCCCTATCACCAAAAGGATGATAAGGCGACCCCGACACTAAAAGGATGACGAGTGACTGAAAATTAAATAATTGCTATCACCAAAAGGATGATAAAGCGACCCCAACACCAAAAGGAAGATGAGTAACAGAAAATTAAATAAATTGTTACTCTAAACATCCCAAATTTGCCCTATCACTTTTTTCTATACATTGGCTTATAATTTAACATAGTACATAGCATATCACTACATCTTACATTGCATATTCACCATTATCATCTCATGGCACCCTGCACAGCTAGGGTTTGTGATCAGATGAATCTTGAAAAGAGTATGAGGCATCCAGATGACCATGAAGCATGAAAAGAAGGTCTTTGAGTGTTATAAGATCATATTATACCCCCAAGGGTTCTTGAAAGTCAAAAGATCACAAGATATTGCAGAGCCACCCAGACAGGCTTAGGGCTCCTACACAGATGACCAGAAATTAGGGTTTTGGTTTGAGGCCCTTACACTCAAATATTTTGGCCATTCTTGATTCTATTGGTCTATATATGTTATAAGGAGCATGTATATCAAATTGGAAGCAAAAATTCCTTGTGGAAGTCATCTGATCAAATGGTAACTTATTGTGCAAGAAAAGTCAGAATCAGGGCATCTAAGGCCACCAACAAGGGTTCCAAAGGGTCATCATCATAAATTTGAGGTCCTATGATCTTTATTTGATCTTAGGAATGCTTGGAAGTTCACAAGATTGAAGAATTTTGAGCCATTTGAAAACTTTTTATTTTTGGACATGACATGTAATGAAAACTTTCCATTTTGGGAAAGAATTTCAACCTCCTCTTTCTTGACCAAAAAGGCTTCAAATGAAATTTATTTGAACATGAAAGTTGTATATTGGATCTTCCCCTTTCTAAAAAGTACAAGAACTTATCTTGATTCATCCTAGAACTCAAGATATGATGGATCAAAGTTGGCAAATTTCACATAATTTTAAAGTTCATGTCAAAGGGGGAATTTTGCAAGATGGACTTCTAAGCATCCTAGTGACCTATAATTCACTTCTACACTGCATAACATTGATGAGAAACATCTTAAGACCAAAAAATCATGCCTTGCTTCACAAGTTTCATGGCCAATTTTCACAAAATTCTCAAAGTTGGCAACTTGCAAAACATGTTCAAACTTCTGCCACAAGTGTTACAGCTCACTACAAATTATCCAAGGGCCATCCATGAAGTTAGATGATGCAGAGCAAGCCTTCAAAATATCTCTGTCCCAAATACCATACCTCAAGTACAAAATCTTGACTTTTTTGCATTTTCACCCATGTCAATCCCACAGTGCACAACCACTCTTCTGATCAATCTCAATTGTTTATACAAACCATAACCATCATAAAATATATCACAGCAAGCCTTGAACAAGGACACAAACTCAGACTCACAAAAATCCTCTCAAACTTTCTCTCTTCGAAACTCTCAATCCAGCCAACAAAAATCACATTTTCTTTCACCATTCAACTCCTTATCACTCAAGGAACAAAACCCACCCATCACCATGGCCGGAAACAGCCTTAAACACAAACACGATTTCTGTCATATCAGAACTGTATCTCACAAAATAGCCAAAATAAACTTCATCCAAGCATCTCAATAGCTTCAGGAGGTCCAAAGGAGTTGGTTTGCACAAAGGGAAGGCCTTGAAAGCTCTAGTTTGAAGAACTCCAGCTCAGGTATCCCTCAAGAACAATTTTTCCATAACCTTAATTTCTTGTTAAAATGTGAATCTACATGTTATGCTGGTCATGTTGATGTGTTTAAAACTTAAAATGAGTGAAAAATAAGCATGTTATGATGTTCTGAAAGTTTGACCTAAAAAATGTTTGGTTTTGATTCAGCTTTTTCATGCAATATAAATGGTTTTTGTTTGTGAATTCGTGTTCTATGATGTTTGGGGTTTGATTATGGGTAAGTTTGATGCGTTTTAGTGGCTTATAGGTGAAGTTGGGGTTGGGAGCTCACCGGAGAAGACGACCAGAGCTTATCTTCGGTCGCCTGAGATTAATTAGGGTTAATCTTGTTTATGTTTCCAGTTTGAATATCAGCCCTTAAATCCTGATTAGGTTAGTAAATGGATGGCCCAGATCATGTCATTAACCCTAATTATGTTTAATTAATTTAAAACCTAATTAATTAAATCAGAGTGAATATTGGCCCTTGGATAACGCGCGCATTGAATGTTTGAACCTGAACCCTTGGATCCTCATACCCCAAGTCACGCTAACTTCCCTTCACAACCCTTGATCTCATCAACTTTGCATCCTGGCCATCCATTGTGATTACTTTGCATTTTTTTATTTTTTTTATTTTTGCATTTTTTTCCTCATATTTATTTAAAATAGCAAATCATTTTCTAAAATCATGATCTTTTGCATTTTATCTTCAAATATTTTTCAGAAACCAAAAACATTTTTATTTTTAATTTTTGCATTAAAAATATATTTTTAAATCATTTAATTGTATTATTTAATTAATTAATTCATTTTAATTAATTAAATACTGTTAGAACAATTTACAAACTCATCTTACAAATTTCTTTTAGGGTTTGATCATGTTTTGACACTTAACCATGAATTAGGGTTTCCAAATTTCCTATTTTTCTAACCCTAACTTCAAAAATCCATTTCTGATCAACCAAGATGAGTTTGCATATGGTTCTTTTTGCATTCTTTCATACTTTGCATGTAGTATCTAGGGCATTTTACTCATAGTTTTACTTTACATTTTCAATTTGTTTTGACTTTTTCTTTTAAAAGTGTCCAAAACCCTAGCCTAACTTAGAAAAACCATAACTTAACTTTGGTATAGCTTTTGACCTCCACCTTTGGGGAGTGATCTTATGTGTGTTTAGGGTTAATTTGGTTGCATTTTCAAATTTTTATCATGTGTTATCCTTCTGTTGTGGACATGTGCATCTCATACTTTCTTAAAAGCCTAATTTGCCATGTTCATTTGCATTCATCTTTGCATACCTTCATCATATGGACTTGGCATGGCATCTCATGCATTTGTATGTCATCTTAGATACCTTAAGACATGTATGAACATTGGTTGATCATTGTTGCATCCATTTGGTATGTTTTGCATTCATTACTTCTTATGTGTATTCATGTGATTTCAAGCTTCTAACATGTCTTCCTTTGCATCCCATCTCTTGTATGATCATGCATAAACATTGTACATGTCTTTGAATCATTTCAAAACACATTTGCATTGTGTTTTCACTTCTGGTATTGATCATTGCATCTTCATTTTCCTTATTTCCTTTTGTTTCACATCTTATGCATTCATACTAACCATTTCAGGGGCTTCAGGTAAGTTGTTTAGGATGTGGATTTGCCTCCACATCCAACCTCTTCTTATCTCTTCATTTGCATATTTATTTGTCTTTGAAGTGAGTTTGACTCACTTATGCTCTCTCTTGCTCCCTTTCTTTCTCTTAGGTTACTTAGCTTCTTCAGGAAGTAAGTAACCTATTCTCCTTTTTTCTTCTCTTTTCATCTGTTTCTTCTTCCTTGGTGGCCATATGAAGATCTTTCTCTAAGCCTCACAAACCATAGGAATATCCAAGAATGATAACTTTAGGGTTGTACATAGTCTCCCCTAGTTTTTACCTTTGAGTCTCCTTGAGTCTCTGCTTCTCATCTCATTATCAAGGCTAAACAGTTAAAGTTTTAAGACTCTGAATTAGGGTTATGTTTGTATCCTTATCTTAGGATGGAGTGTATAACTTTAATACTTAGTGTTAAACCTTTATGTTGTTTACACCTCCTAATTAAAACACCTAATAATCATTAAGACTTAATCTTGTAACTTGGGCCTTATATTAGGGTTACATCTCTGCCTGTTGGTTCAGAGGGACTAACCCTAGTGTTTAATGGACAAGTCCCCCTCAGGTTTAGTCTTACAAACATAAAATTCACTTCTTAATCTCCTCTCTAATTAAAATCCACTCTAATAAAGGCTTGTTATATAATGATTTTAATCCCTAACCATGGATTAAGTTGAGGAGTCTTCCTCATCTTAAGTGTTCTCATCTATTATCCTTCTCTTAGGATGGTGAAATGAGTTCACTAATCCCTGATTAGAGATTAAACTCATTACTTAACACAAAACAAAATTCAAAAAAACACTTAATAATCACAAGTAGGTTAATGATCTTAGTCCTGCATCTTTAGGGTAATAAAGTTGAGATTTTCATCTCATATTTAAGTAGACTCATTATCCCTAATCTGGGATGATATAATGAGTTTGCAAACCCTTGATTAAGGCTTAAGCATATTATCTTATGCAAAACACCAAAAATAATATAAAAAAATGAAAACACAAAAACAAACAATAAACGTCTCCTCCGGGATTCTTTTCTCATCACATTCACTCTGAAAACGAGAACTCGCTTCTTCCGTCTAATGCAAGACAGTTAGCACTCGAGCCAGACGAGTCATACACTTGAGCATAGATAAGCAAGCAGTTCACAACAAAAACATCCAAGTCTCTTTGATTCGAACTACGGTGTTCTGAATTTCTTATTGCACGAAAGGATACGTAGGCATAACTTAATAGTTATCGAACAAAAGTCTCTTTGTCCCCCCTCTTCTCCTTCTAGCTCTCTTTGCTCAGCCTCATTTTTGAGCACTCACTTTCTTCTTGCACTGACACTCTGTACATCCATTCCTCCCTAGCCTTTTATACACAGTTTAGCACATACATTATCCCCTTTTAAACACAATCAGGTATCGTGGATCCCGTTGAGTACGACAGACGATCTGGGTGCTAATACCTTCCCAGGTCGTAACCAACCCCCTTACTTAGTTTCTTTGGTTCGCAACCATCTTATCCATCTCTTTCTAGGTTTATGCAGCATTACCTTTCCTTCGGGATAAAAATGCCTAGCTGGCGACTCTATTTAACCTCAACCTCCAACATCGCCGACACCAGTTCGCGTTTGCACCGGGATGCAAGTTCGGGGAGCGACAGCTTGGCGACTCTACTGGGGACTTTGCAACCAGGGCTTCTGGTTCTCTTGTGGGTTTCTCCTAGCGCTTGTTTGTTTGTGTTTATTGGGGGTGTTATGTGCTATTTGTGTTTATGTTTTTTCTTTATTTATTGCTTCTTGTATAGCTTTATTTATTGCATTTACTTTATCGCTTTCATTTATTGCTTTCTGCAATTCATTTATTATTATCATATCATTGTGCTGGATTTCTGGTTTGCTTTGGTGGGAAGGGTATTCCAGTGAGAAAGATCCAACACAAAGGCCTGAGTGACACATAGGATTAGAGTGGTTTTGTATTCTTTCCCATTCCATTTCGGTCTGGTGCGGGAATATGAAAACACGGTTCAGACATGGATTTCCTTTTGAGAACTCTGTGTTATGGATTTCCTGTAGTGCTATGGCTATCTAGGAAACCTGCTAAGTCTGGATGACCTTTTTAGATGACCTTCAGCACCTGAGGTGAATTAGAGGAGGATCCTTTATGATTAAGGTAAACATTGTACCTCTGGGTTAGAAGTGTTTACACTTCTCATAATAGATCTGAACTTGAGGATCCTTGTTCTAGAATTTATAGGTTTGCAGGAACCCTTGACCTCAACATATCTTGCTACTGGAATTTGTTCTTAAGGTTGTACTATTTTGGGCTAGTTCTTTGAAACCCTGGATTATTGAATCTTTATTTGAGTCCCCCACCTGGTTACTGGTTCTCAAACCTTCATCTGAAACTCTGAACACTCAAGGATCCTGTCAAAAGGCAACTAATAATCCAACACTTGATCATAAACCCTTGCATATCATCATCATGCATCATATTGCATCATTTAACATTTGTCTATTTGTTTTACAGGGTATCCACTTCTCTTGGTTTGGTTTTGACCATTCTTCTGCTCAACACTTCTTCAGCTATCTTATTCAGTTATCCTCTTCAGTTATCTCCTTCAGCACACATCTTCAACATGGATTCAACCAGGAAAAGCAAAATCACCTACCACTTCTTTGAGTATCCTCTAGCAGGCATCAGGCAGATACATGCCCTTATCACCCCTGATCATGTTCCCTTAATCAGAGAGCATTATGGTGGAATCCTGGACATGATCATGGACTTGGACATATTGCAGAGGAGAATGATTCACACCTATCTTCAGTTTGATGAACCTCCTCTATGTTGCTTCACTTTCCCAGATTTTCATATAGGTCCTTTGCTGGAAGAATACTTTATGCTATTGGGTGTCCCTATCAGAAGAAGAATTCCTTTCAATCCTGAAATGACTCCTCCAAAGAATGAAGACATAGCCAAAGCACTACATCTGGAAGTAACCACCATTAATGAACACATGACTTCCAAAGCTAGAATCCCAAGCCTTCATCTGGATTTCTTGATCACTCAGGCTATAAAGCAAGCTGCAGTAGGGAATTGGGAAACTGTGTGTGCTTTCCTGGCTCTCAGCATTTATGGTATCATTTTGTTTGTAGACAAGCCTAAGTTTGTAAGCAAAAATGTCGTCCACATCTTCATGCTAAAGAACCCGGTTCCCACCTTATTGGGAGACTTTTACTACTCAGTTCATCAGAGGAATGAGAAATAAAGAGGAAGACTAGTAAGATTTTGTGCACCTCTTTTCTACAGTTGGTTGATGAAGCATGTGTCGAAGACGGAAGCTTTCCTAAACCCACATCAGTCAAGGAATTGGGCTAAGAGCATGATTGCCCTTACTTCAAAAGATATCAGATGGTGTACTCAGAACACCAAGGGCCGAGACATAATAACAAGTTGTGGGCAATACCCAAATGTGCCACTTATTGGAGTAAAGGGTTGCATCAATTACAATCCTTTACTTTTCAAAAGATAGTTGGGGTATGCCTTAATAAATCCACCTAAAGAGCAGGACTTAGCAGAGTCTCTTTATTGTGATGTTCAGAACAATCATGCCATTGTCCGACAAGCAGCCTGGACTTGGGACCACATACAGACTAAAGGAACCGCCATTTTGGGAAAGTGTAATATCATAGCCTCTGCTCAGTACACCGAATGGTCGCGCATCAGAGGACAAATTACTCATATGCTATTCACTCTGGAGGATGTACCAGGGCCATCAGCAGTTGAGCCCATAGCCACAGTGAGCCTGGAAGAGTTTGAAAAGCTGAAAGAAAGAAATACCCAACTCGCCGAAGCTTTAAAGAATACCCTTTGGAAAAGGAACGATGGTCGTCTAGACATTGAGAGGTTAGAGAAGTTGCACATCAAGCATGTAACCAAAATTGAGAAGACTGAAGACTTCATCAGGAAAGCCCGAGCAGGGCAACTTGTGTTGAAGAATGTATGCAAGGAAGCAAAATTCAGAAGGCAAGAGTTGAGCATTATCTGGAAGAAAGTCATGGTAGATGGGTCATAATAACTGAGGCTCGTTTGCAAGAAGACCAGAAGATGCAAGCCAAGATAGAGCAGTTAGAGTCTAATGAGAAAAGAAGCCAAGAAGCACTGCTAGCAGCTCAGAAGGAGATCTCAGAGTGAAACTTTGGGCGAGGTTAAAGAGATCCAAAGAACAAGACAAGTATCAGAAGATGACAAATACCATTGCAACTAGAAACCTTCTCATCAGAACCATTACAGAGTACCCAGTTGGACCGGTAACTGATGCTCTCTTGAAGGAAGTTATGGAGGATGCTTTTGGACTGGATGTCTGATTTTCTTTACTTATATATATTTGATTGTACTTTAGCTCACGATGGTGATTTTGTTTGTTGTATTCTTGAGTTTGATTGTATTTTGATTCACCATGGGAGTTTGTTTGGTTATAATTCATGAACTACTTATATTTTGGCATTGCCACTTGTATTTTTATGGTTATGTATTGGATTTTCTTATGGACTTTGTTTGCTTCAACATCTTCATCTCCCAGAGGTCTGGAAGGTCAAAACCAAGAACCAAACCGGATACCCTCTGAAGACAAATAGACATATTGCATTGCATGCTAACCTCATAACCTTTTGTTTTTGCAGGTATTTTGTTGTTGTCTTCTCACTTTGTTGATTGTTTCAGGAAATATTGCTCGCAGAAGGGTCTTTTCCGTCAACCGAGTCCACAGATATCCAACTCGACACAACCTTCCGAGTCTATAAATGGATCAGCTACAACAGGAACTAACAGATTTAAGGACTCAAATGACAGATGTGAGGACAGAGTTGAGGACCCAAATGAATCAGTTTATGGCTGTGATGACTGGACTGGCACAGACCCAGGAAAGATTGAGGGAGTTGGTCGAGCGGAAAACCCCAGAAGATAACCACGCAGGCACTAGAGGTACTAGTAACAATGAGCGCGAGCAGCCGCGAATGACTCCAGTAGTGTTTGGACCTGACAACAATCCTGAAGCTAACATCCTTAGGCATGGCCAAAGGAACACTGGAGATCGTATTCTACGGGAAGATCCTCAGGATGAGTAGTTTACAATGTTAGGTGTTGGGGCAGATGAAGCTTATGATCGTCGTCTAGACGAGATATCTGAGAAGCTGAGATCCCTGGAATCCCAGAACTCTTTGGGATTCGATGTGATGGATATGGGCTTAGTGGAAGAGGTAAGGATTCCCAACAAGTTCAAACCTTCATGCTTTGAAAAGTATAATGGAACTTCCTGCCCTTGCACTCATTTACAGTCTTTTCTGGGAAGGCTGAAGGCATACACCATGGATGAGAAGTTGTGGATGTTTTACTTTGAAGACAGTTTAACCGGGCCATCCAGAGAGTGGTATTCACACCTATCAAGGGCCACTATCAGGAACTGGAAAGACTTAGCTGAGGCCTTTGTACGTCAATATCAATACAACTTGGATATGGCACCTAATAGGACCCTCTTGATGGGTATGTCTCAGTCCTCGAGAGAAACTTTCCGCGAATACGCTCAAAGGTGGAGACAACTCGTTGCTGCTGTCCAGCCACCTATGTCTGAAAGGGAAATGGCTGATATGTTTATGAATACCTTGCAAGGGACCAACATTGATAGACTTTCTGTCTTATCTTCTACCAGTTTTGCTGATGTGGTTATAGCAGGCGAGAGAATCGAAAGCCTATTGAAGATGGATAAGATTTCTAACAATGGTGCTAGCTCCAGCAGCATAAGGAAACCCTTCTCAGGACCTAGAAGGATAGGGGAGACTAATTCAGTGCATGTTAGTAGAGGTAGACCCCAGTACTTGCAAAGATCAGTGGTTGTAGTCACCATCACTACTCCAGCACCTCAGCAACAACAGTATCCTCAACAACAACAAAGATCTTATAATAACAACAACCAATAACAACATCCTTTCCAACAAAGGCCTTCTCAGATTAATAGGGTGATCGATCCCATCCAGATGCCCAATACAGTCTTACTCCCGCAACTATTGAAGCTTAACCTGACTGAACTAAGGACTTTGGCTCCACCAGATCATCTGAATCTTCCAAGAAATTATGATGTCAACGCCAGATGTGCTTTTCACTCCAATGCGCCTGGTCATTCAACAGAGAAGTGTAGGGCCCTGCACATGTAAGTCCAAGATTTGATTGACTCCAAAGCTTTGAATTTTGCACCTCCACCAAATGTCACAAGGAATCCAATACCAAATCATGGTGAGGCAAAGATCAATTCCATTGAGGAGGACCAACCAGCAATTCTGATTGATGACATTTCAAGTATTCAAACACCACTGGCCGAAGTAAAAGCTCAGCTATTGAAGTGCCAAGTGTGTCCGGGTTGTGAGGCTCGTTGTGAAGCTTGCAAAGTTTCTACCAATGGTTGTGCAAATCTGAAGAATGGTATCAACAGTCTGATTAAGGAAGGCATCCTACAGATAACATCAACATTTCAAGCTTCTACAACTGCAACAGAAACCACTTCTACAAATACAGCAAAAATCATTTCAACGGAATCAGCTACAACAACAACAAACACCAGCAGTGATGTTTCAACAGTTATCATCTATTTTGATCCAGCAACCATCCATGTTCCGGATTCTCTCAACAACAAATTTCAGCAACACCCTCATCAACATCAACAACTTCCTACACTTGCACCATCTTCAATCAGACCTCATGTCACCATCTACTACGATCCACAAACTATCACAACTCCTTCTTCTGCTGCAATTAGTCTGGTGACCATCACGGTGCCTAGGCCAATTCCCTATGACAACAACAGTGTCGTGCCTTGGCACTACAGCTCAGATCTTTACCGCCACGGAAAGAAAGTTACCTTTGACTCTTCAACTTATACACCACAAATTGGCAATGTCGGGGGAGGCGGAGGCTTCACTCGGAGCGGACGTCTCTTCGCTTCACAGTTTCCAAGAATTAATGCTGAAGCAGAAACTGCTGCCAAAGCTAAAGGTAAAAGTGTGGTGCCAGAAGAACCTGCTGCAAAAGAAACTCAAAAGATGCCCTTTGATCAGGATATAGACGAGTTTATGAGGATTATCAAAAGAAGTGACTACAAAATTGTGGACCAGCTCCACTAAACTACCTCTAAGATCTCCATACTATCTCTGCTCATGTGTTATGAGGCTCACCGGAATGCACTGCTCAAGGTCTTGCATGCAGCTTATGTGCCGAAAGAAATCACTGTCAATCAGTTGGAATCAGTAGTCGCAAATGTCAATACTAGTCATGGACTAGGTTTAACCAATGTTGACATGACTACGGAGGGACGTAACCACAACAAGGCTTTGCATATCACTTTGGAATGTAAAGGTGTTGTAATTTCTCATGTCCTTGTTGATACCGGATCATCACTCAATGTGTTGCCAAAGAAAGCTTTAGTCAAGCTGGAGTATGATGGTCTTGTACTTCGTCCGAGCAACCTAGTTGTTAGAGCTTTTGATGGTTCTCGGAAAAATTGAGCTGCCTGTGGTAATTGGCCCACAAGTTTTCAAAACTACCTTCTATGTGATGGACATACAGCCTGCCTACAACTGTTTGTTGGGTCGACCCTGGATCCACGCCGCCGGTGCGGTAACGTCTACCCTTCACCAGAAGTTAAAATATGAGTGGGAAGGCCAAATTATTACCATATGTGGAGAAAAAGACATCTTTGTCATTCACCTGGCTACGTACAAGTACATAGAAATGGATGGGGAGATCCATGAAACCATGAGTTAGGGTTTTGAAGCCTTGAACTTCAATGAAGCTACAACTGAGTTGTTTGCTGCATCCCAAGAGGAAAGGATGGACACCTCAATTGCTTCCTACAAACAAGCTCGGAAGGTTGTGGAAGAAGGGAATGCCCAAGGCTGGGGCAAGCTGCTGAAGGTTCAGATGAAAGAAGACAAGTTCGATTTGGGTTACAGACCATCCCGACAAGTTCCAGAGGAGGCTACTGAAGCTCCTAAGTTCATAAGTGGGGGAATGCTGACCCCGGATGCTGTCAACACTTTGGAAGACGGGGCTGAGAGCGACTACAACCTGGAAAGTTGGATCCTTCCAAGAGTCACGGGCCAACAAGTCCTCAACTGGTCTTCCCAGGAAATAATAAGGGTTACTGCTGCAGAGTAATTATTAGTTCCTGTTTTAAGCATGCATCAAAGTCCTGCATCTTGCCCAAGATGTCGGGACTCATTTTGTAATAGGGCCATATGTATTTGTGCAAATTGAATATTAATGAACAATGGACATCTTTTTGCAAACAATTTTTTTTGCTCACTGTCTTTTCATTTTTGTTATTTTCGCACAAAACGATAAATGGCAATGTTTTTCTCAATAATAACTTCATTCACTTTTTCTAAATAAGATAAAATCAATCACTAAAATGAACCAAATCTCCGCCCTTGCAGAGATAGCCCTCCAGATTGCACCGACAACGACACTGCTATGACCTTGTATGACTTCGACAATCTGATTAATCAATCAGATGAAGGGGTTGAAGAAGACTACGATTTACCTGAAGAGCTAGCTAGGTTATTGAGACAAGAGGAAAAGGTGATTGCTCCTTATCAGGAGGAGGTTGAGACTATCAATCTTGGTACCGAGGAAAATGTGAAAGAGGTGAAGATTGGGGCCAGACTGCAAGCTCCGATAAAAGAACAACTTATCAGTATGCTGTGAGAATATGTCGATGTCTTCACTTGGTACTACCAAGATATGCCGGGTTTAGATACAGATATTGTCATGCACAGGCTGCCATTGAAAGAGGATTGTCCACCAGTTAAACAGAAGCTGCACCATACTCGCCCGGACATGGCCATGAAAATCAAAGAGGAAGTACAAAAGCAGTGGGACGCCGGTTTTCTTGCCGTAACTAGTTACCCGCCGTGGGTTGCTAACATTGTACCCGTACCTAAGAAGGATGGAAAGGTGTGTATGTGTGTCGATTACCCGGATCTGAACACAGCAAGCCCGAAAGATGACTTCCCATTACCTCACATTGATGTATTGGTGGATAACACAACTCAATTCTCGGTATTTTCTTTTATGGACGGATTTTCTGGATACAACCAGATCAAGATGTCAACTAAAGACATGGAGAAGACAAACTTCATCACACCATGGGGCACGTTCTTCTACAAAGTTATGTTGTTTGGTCTAAAGAATGCTGGTGCAACATATCAACGGGCTATAGTAACATTATTCCACGACATGATCCACAAAGAAATCGAGTGCTACATGGATGACATGATTGCCAAGTCCCTCACATAAGAAGACCATTTGGTAAACCTGTTGAAATTGTTCAAGCGTCTGAGGAAGTATCAGTTAAGGTTGAACCCCAACAAATGCACATTCGGGGTACGTTCTGGTAAGCTGCTGGGTTTTATTGTAAGCGGAAAAGGAATTGAGGTTGATCCCGACAAAGTCAAAGTAATTAAGGAAATTCCCGCACCTAAGACTGAGAAAGAAGTTTGAGGGTTCTTAGGTAGATTGAATTACATTTCAAGGTTTATATCTCATCTCACTGCAACCTGCGAGCTCTTGTTCAAACTGCTAAGAAAGGAACAAACAGTCAGGTGGAACGATGATTGTCAAAGAGCTTTTGACAAGATCAAAGATTATTTGCAAGAACCTCCAATTCTCATGCCTCCAGTTGAAGGAAGACCTCTAATAATGTACCTGACAGTATTAGATGAATCAATGGGGTGTGTGTTGGGCTAACATGACGAGTATGGTCGAAAAGAGTATGCAATATACTACCTAAGAAAAAAATTTACCGACTGTGAATAACGTTATACACTGCTCGAGAAAACTTGTTGTGCTTTAGCGTGGGATGCTCGCCGACTAAGACAGTATATGTTGACTCATACTACCTTATTGATCTCAAGATGGACCCTGTCAAGTACATATTTGAGAAGCCAACACTTACCGGAAGGGTTGCAAGGTGGCAAATGATTCTAACAGAATATGATATTCAGTACACCTCTCAGAAAGCCATCAAGGGCAGTGTATTGTCTGACTATCTGGCTGAGCAACCCATTAATGACTACCAGCCTATGAGATTTGATTTCCCTGATGAAGACATCATGTTCTTAAAGTCAAAAGATTGTGAAGAGCCTATTCACACTGAAGTGCCTGATCCAGAAGAAGCATGGACTATGATGTTCGACGGGGCAGTGAATTGTAACGGTTGTGGAGTTGGTGCAGTGCTTATTACACCCAAAGAAGTCCATCTTCCTTTCTCAGCAAGGCTCACCTTTGCCTGCACTAATAATGAAGCAGAATACGAAGCTTGTATCATGGGTCTTGAAGAAGCCATTGACCTTAGGATCAAAACCTTGAATGTATTAGGAGATTCAACTTTGGTGATCAACCAAACTAATGGCAAGTGGTATACACATCAAGAGCATCTGGTTCCCTACCGTGACTATACGAGGAGATTGTTGACTTTCTTCACAACAGTCAAGCTTGAATACATTCCTCGAGATGAGAATCAGTTTGCAGACGCCTTGGCCACTATTTCATCTATGATCAAAGTACAGACTACCAACTATGTGCCTCGAATTTTAGTATCCAGGATGGACCGACCAGTATATGTCTTCTTAGTAGACACTGTTACTGACAACAAACCTTGGTTCCACGACATCAAATGCTTCTTAGAGACTCAAACATACCCACCTGGGGCATCGTCTAATGATAAGAAGACATTGAGAAGGCTAGCCGACAATTTCTTCCTCAATACTGATGGCTCCTTATACAAGCGGAACTTTGACATGGTCTTGCTCAGATGTGTTGACAAGAAGGAAGCAGACGTACTAATGCACGAAGTACATGAAGGTTCTTTCGGTACCCATGTCGGAGGACATGCAATGGAAAAGAAATTGTTAAGATCAAGTTACTACTGGATCACAATGGATGCAGATTATTGTGCCTATGCCAGAAAATGCCATAAATGCCAAATCTACACAGACAAAGTGCATGTGCCTCCCAATCCTTTGAATATATTGTTTTCACCATGGCCCTTCGCCATGTGGGGTATTGATATGATTGGAAAGATCGAACCAACTGCTTCAAATGGTCACAGATTCATCCTGGTAGCCATTGATTACTTCATCAAATGGGTTGAAGCAGCTTCGTATGCAAATGTCACCAAGCAAGTGGTAGCCCGATTTCTGAAAAGGGATATCATTTGTCGATATGGAGTTCCCGAGTGAATTATTACTGATAATGGTTCAAACCTTAACAACAAAATGATGACAGAACTATGTCGGGACTTCAAAATTCAACATCACAACTCTTCTCCTTACAGGCCAAAGATGAATGGCGCTGTTGAGGCGGCTAACAAGAACATTAAGAAGATTGTGAAAAAGATGGTAGTCACATACAAAGACTGGCATGAAATGTTACCATTTTCCTTGCATGGGTACCGAACTTCCATCAGAACATCTACCGGGGAAACACCTTATCAGCTTGTGTATGGTATGGAAGCAGTCCTACTTGTTGAAGTTGAATTACCCTCCTTGCGGGTAATGATGGATGTAAAAATGGACGAAGCATAATGGGTTCGATCTCGTTATAATCAACTGAGCCTGATTGAAGAAAAGAGATTAGCAGCTATCTGTCATGGTCAGTTATATCAGAAGCGGATGAAGAAAGCCTTCGATCAAAAAGTCAGACCTCGGGAATATCAAGTGGGAGAGCTTGTACTGAAAAGGATCCTTCCTCCTCATACAGACCACAGGGGCAAGTGTACACCAAACTATGAAGGTCCCTATGTGATAACTAAAGTCTTTTCAGGCGGAGCACTGATGCTCGTGACCATGGATGGTGAAAATTTCCCATCTCCTATGAATTCAGATGTAGTTAAAATATACTTCGCATAAATGACCCGTTGGACATAAAAACAAAATGTAAGTCCAGGAAAAAACAGGGCATCCCAACGAGTCAAAAAAAAGAATAAAAGACTCAAGCAAAAATAAGGGAAAATTATAAATAAAAAATATGTACACCCGCTGAGTTGAAAAGCCACATCGGGCAGCTCAGGCAAAAATGGGTATCCCGGTGGATTGAAAACCCGAAAGGGCGATCCACGCAAAATCAGGGAACAAGCGAACAACTGCATTCTGAATTCGTCTGTATTACACTTACATAATTTGGCAAGTTTCGAAAGGACAAAGCGTTGATCAGAATCAACTTTCCTCAGAAAGCAAGATAAGAAGAGTGTTTGAGGTCATACAGGTCATAGCAAGAGGAAGCTCATTGGAGCGTCGACTCCAGCATTGCCGAATAGGACTTTTATTTTCCCAATTTTGTAGCAATCTCCTCATTTCAGGGATTAGCTTCCTCGATGTACTCGCCTATTCAGGGCACACAAATCAATAAAGTCAAATATTCATTCACACTTTGTTTTGTACCTTTTCATTTTGTTTGCAAAATGTCCAAAGTTCGTAATACAACATTTGCATGAAAGCATATAAGCCATTTTCAATAAATGCTTACAGGAAATATGTGCTCTTAAGTGAACCTAACTCCTATGACTCAGGGCACTTGTGTGTTTCCTTTGTTTGACAGTTTGCAGGTACACAAGGCGGACAACCTTTCACAGCATGGGGCGTATCAGGCATTATATCCCTAGCCAAGCCGACAGTCACATCATCAGAAGGACTACTTGACGAAAGTATTCCCCCACAGAGCTTTTTATCCCCTCAGAGTATCCCCCACGAAGTTGATGCTCCGACAGATTACTTCCCAGGAGTTCTCTCCTCCCCAAGCAGGATCTCCAAAGCAATGCCTAAATCACTTTTCCCCAGCGAGTTGCCAGATCTTTTCATCCCTAGCATTGGATCCCCACGGAGTTCTTTCAGATCTCGGATCTCGTTTCTCTCATTTGTATAATCATAGCATTCGCATCATTCCTCCCCAAACAGAGCGTAGCATTCCGTCTAATACAGAGCATTACGGCAAAAATCAAACATTTTCATGATCATAAGCCAGGTTCGGGCCAATCACCTGCAAATACCAAAATCACACCTCCAGCAATACGCAAAAAAAAACTTATCCCATGCAGATAAAAGCCAAAATATCCTTTTGTACTCTCAATACAAATACTTGTACATACTTATACACAATCCTTCTGATACTCGTCAGTATCCTACTCATACATAATTCTTTGATACTCGTCCGTATCTTACGCATCTCCCCAGCAGATCAACACTCGTCCGTGTTCCTTGTTCAAATAGTTGATACTCGCCCGTATTATCACTCCTTAAGCATGCGTCGTTGTTTGTTTCTATCGATACGCGTCTGTATCGTGGTCCTAAGGATACTCGTTCATATCTTTAATCTATACACACTGTCGAAACACTTATACCATTTTATTTTTAGGGCTTAAACACTCGTCCGTATTTATCTATCCCCAGAAGTCGCCACCCTAATAGGTGATCGTCCTTCACCTTTTGATGATCGTACCTCATCATTAATCTGATGGCCGTCCCCATCGTCGATCTTTTTATCCGGCATTCGTCCTATGTCGCGATAATCCTCAGCAGTCGTACCCTGCTAGGTGATCGTCCTTCACCTTTTGATGACCGTACCTCATCATTCATCTGATGGCCGTCCCCATCGTCGATCTTTTTATCCGGCATTCATCCTATGTCGAGGTAATCCCCAACAGAGCAGCCGTCCCCTGCTAGGTTATCGTCCTTCACCTCTTGATGATCGTCCCTCATCATTTATTTTGATGACCGTCCTTTATCATTTTATCTGATGGTCGTCCCCATCGTTGATGTTTCTAGCCGACATCTGTCCTATGTCGTAATCTTTTCAGCAGTCGTCCCCTACTAGGTGATCGTCATTCACCTCTTAATGATCGTCCCTCATCATTTGTTTTGATGACCTTCCCTCATCATGTTATCCAATGGCCGTCTCCATCATTGATCTTTCTATCCGACATTCGTCCTATGTTGTGATCTTTTCAACAGTCGTACCCTGCTAGGTGATCGTCCTTCACCTTATGATGATCGTCCCTCATTATTATTTCGTTTATTCTTTACCTGATGGTTGTCCCCGCCGTGGTCTCCTTCTTTACCCTGAAGATCGTCCTTCATCAGTTTTCCCGATGGTCGTCCCCATCATGGTTTCCTTATTCTTTAGCTCATCGGCCGTCCCCGTCGCGGATTTTTCTTTATTCCCCAGCATGATGGTCGTCCCCGTCAATGCATTTCTCACCGATTTTAATCCTCAGCAGTCGTCCTCTGCTCGATGGTCGTCCTCCATCGCCGTCATTTGATATTCAGTCTATACTGTCTATTAAAATTTATATCCCTTTTCTTCTTATAACAAGAGAGTGCAAATTTTGAATTGTCTTAGTATTCAACCACAAGTTATCTTGTTCGTCTGCTAAGCCTGGCGCTTACATCCTACACAGCTAACTCATGCTTGAATAGGGGAAGTTGTAAACACCCAAAATTTTCACTCTCACTTTTTTCTATACTTTGGCTTATGATCTAACATAGTACATAGCATATCACTACATCTTACATTGCATATTCACCATTATAATCTCATTGCACCCTGCACATCTAGGGTTTGTGATCAGATGAATCTTGAAAAGAGTATGAGGCATCCAGATGACCATGAAGCATGATAAGAAGGTCTATGAGTTTTCTAAGATCATATTATACCCCAAAGGTTCTTGAAAGTCAAAAGATCATAAGAGATTGCAGAGCCACACAGGCAGGCTCAGGGCTCCTACACAGATGACCAGAAATTAGGGTTTTGGGTTTGAGGCCCTTACACTCAAATATTTTGGCCATTCTTGATTCTATTGGTCTATATATGTTATAAGGAGCATGTGTATCAAATTTGAAGCAAAAATTCCTTGTGGAAGTCATCTGATCAAATGGTAACTTGTTGTGCAAGAAAAGTCAGAATCAGGGCATCTGAGGCCACCAACAAGGGTTCCAAAGGGTCATCATCATCAATTTTAGGTCTTATGATCTTTATTTGATCTTAGGAATGCTTGGAATTTCACAAGATTGAAGAATTTTGAGCCATTTAAAAACTTTCTATTTTTGGACATGACTTGTAATGAAAACTTTCCATTTTGGGAAAGAATTTCAACCTCCTCTTTCTTGACCAAAAAGGCTTCAAATGAAATTTCTTTGAACATGAAAGTTGTAGATTGGATCATACCCTTTCTAAAAAGTACAAGAACTCATCTTGATTCATCCTAGAACTCAAGATATGATGGATCAAAGTTGGCAAATTTCACATAGTTTTCAAGTTCATGTCAAAGGGGGGGATTTTGCAAGATGGACTTCTAAGAATCCTAGTGACCTATAACTCACTTCTACACTGCATAACATTGATGAGAAACATCTCAAGACCAAAAACTCATGCCTTACTTCACAAGTTTCATGGCCAATTTTAACAAAATTCTCAAAGTTGGCAACTTGCAAAACATGTTCAAACTTCTGCCACAAGTGTTACAGCTCACTACAAATGATCCAAGGGCCATCCATGAAGTTAGCTGATGCAGAACAAGCCTTCAAAATATCTTTGTCCCAAAGCCCATACCTCAAGTACAAAATCTTGACTTTTTGCATTTTCACCCATGCCAATCCCACAGTGCACAACCACTCTTCTACTCAATCCCAATTGTTTATACAAACCCTAAGCATCATAAAACATATCACAGCAAGCCTTGAACAAGGACACAAGCTCAGACTCACAAAAATCCTCTCAAACTTTCTCTCTTAGAAACTCTCAATCCAGCCAACAAAAGTCACATTTTCTTTCACCATTCAACTCCTTATCACTCAAGGAACAAAACCCACCCATCACCATGACCTGAAACAACCTTAAACACAAACATGATTTATGTCATATCAGAACTGTATCTCTCAAACTAGCCAAAATAAACTTCATCCAAGCATCTCAATAGCTTCAGGAGATCCAAAGGAGTTGGTTTGCACAAAGGGAAGGCCTTGAAAGCTCCAGTTTGAAGAACTCCAGCTCAGGTATCCCTCAAGAACAATTTTTCCAGAACCTTAATTTCTTGTTAAAATGTGAATCTACATGTTATGTTGGTCATGTTGATGTGTTTAAAACTTAAAATGAGTGAAAAATAAGCATGTTATGATGTTCTGAAAGTTTGACCTAAAACATTTTTGGTTTCGATTCAGCTTGTTCATGCAATATAAATGGTTTTTGTTTGTGAATTCGTGTTCTATGATGTTTGGGATTTGATTTTGGGCAGGTTTGATGCGTTTTAGTGGCTTGTAGGTGAAGTTGGGGTTGGTTGCTCACCGGAGAAGGTGACCGGAGCTTATCTTCGGTCGCCTGAAATTAATTAGGGTTAATCCTATTTATGTATCCAGTTTGAATATCAGGCCTTATATCCTGATTAGGTTAGTGAATGGATGGCCCAGATCATGTCATTAACCCTAATTATGTTTAATTAATTTAAAACCTAATTAATTAAATCAGAGTGAATATTGGCCCTTGGATAACGCGCGCAGTGAATGTTTGAACCTGGATCCTTGGATCCTCATACCCCAAGTCACACTGACTTCCCTTCACAACCCTTGATCTCATCAACTTTTCATCCTGGCCATCCATTGTGATTACTTTGCATTTTTTTTTTGCATTTGTTTTCTCATATTTATTTAAAATAGAAAATCATTTTCTAAAATCATGATCTTTTGCATTTTATTTTCAAGTATTTATCAGAAACCAAAAACATTTTTATTTTTAATTTTTGCATTTAAAATATATTTTTAAATCATTTAATTGTATTATTTAATTAATTCACTCATTTTAATTAATTAAAAATACTTTTAGGGATTTAAAAATCACAAAAAAATTCAAGAAGCATCCATAAACATTTAGAACAATTTACAAACTCATCTTACAAATTTCTTTTAGGGTTTGATCATGTTTTGACAATTAACCATGAATTAGGGTTTCCAGATTTCCTATTTTTCTAACCCTAACTTCAAAAATCCATTTCTGATCAACCAAGATGAGTTTGCACATGGTACTTTTTGCATTCTTTCTTACTTTGCATGTAGCATATAGGGCATTTAACTCATATTTTTACTTTACATTTTCAATATTTTTGACTTTTTCTTTGCAAAGTGTCCAAAACCCTAACCTAACTTAGAAAAACCATAACTTGACTTTTGTAAAGCTTCTGACCTCCACCTTTGGGGAGTGATCTTATGTGTGTTTATGGTTCATTTGGTTGCATTTTCAAATTTTTATCATGTGTTATCCTTCTGTTGTGGACATGTGCATCTCATACTTTCTTAAAACCCAAATTTGCCATGTTCATTTGCATTCATCTTTGCATACCTTCATCATATGGACTTGGCATGACATCTCATGCATTTGTATGTCATCTTAGATACCTTAAGACATGTATGAAAATTGGTTGATCATTGTTGCATCCATTTGGTATGTATTGCATTCATTACTTCTTATGTGTATTCATGTGATTTCAAGCTTCTAACATGCCTTCCTTTGCATCCCATCTCTTGTATGATCATGCATAAACATTGTACATGTCTTTGCATCATTTCATAACACATTTGCATTGTGTTTTCACTTATGGTCTTGATCATTGCATGTTCATTTTCCTTATTTCCTTTTGTTTCACATCTTATGCATTCATACTAACCATTCCAGGGGCTTCAGGTAAGTTGTTTGAAGTGAGTTTGACTCACTTATGCTCTCTCTTGCTCCCTTTATTTCTCTTAGGTTACTTAGCTTCTTCAGGAAGTAAGTAACATATTCTCCTTTCTCTTCTTTTTCCATCTGCTTCTTCTTCCTTGGTGGCCATCTGAAGACTTTCTGAAGATCTTTCTCTAAGCCTCACAAACCATAGGAATATCCAAGCATGATAAATTTAGGGTTGTACATAGTCTCCCCTAGTTTTTACCTTTGAGTCTCCTTGATTCTCTGCTTCTCATCTCATAATCAAGGCTAAACAGTTAAAGTTTTAAGACTCTGAATTAGGGTTATGCTTGTATCCTTATCTTAGGATGGAGTGTATAACTTTAATACTTAGTGTTAAACCTTTATGTTGTTTACACCTCCTAATCAAAACACCTAATAATCATTAAGACTTAAGCTTGTAACTTGGGCCTTATATTAGGGTTACATCTTTGCCTGTTGGTTCAGAGGGACTAACCCTAGTGTTTAATGGGCAAGTCCCCCTCAGGTTTAGTCTTACAAACATAAAATTCAGTTCTTAATCTCATCTCTAATTAAAATCTACTATAATAAAGGCTTGTTATATAATGACTTTAATCCCTAACCATGGATTAAGTTGAGTAATCTTCCTCATCTTAAGTGTTCTCATCTATTATCCTTCTCTTAGGATGGTGAAATGAGTTCACTAATCCCTGATTTGAGATTAAACTCATTACTTAACACAAAACAAAATCCAAAAAACACTTAATAATCACAAGTAGGTTAATGATCTTAGTCCTGCATCTTTAGGGTAATTATGTTGAGATTTTCATCTCATATTTAAGTAGACTCATTATCCCTAATCTGGGATGATATAATGAGTTTGCAAACCCTTGATTAAGGCTTAAGCTCATTATATTATGCAAAACACCAAAAATAATTTAAAAAAATGAAAACACAAAAACAAACAATAAAAGTCTCCTTCGGGATTCTTTTCTCATCACATTCACTCTGAAAACGAGAACTCGCTTCTTCCGTCTAATGCAAGACAGTTAGCACTCGAGCCAGACGAGTCATACACTTGAGCATAGATAAGCAAGCAGTTCACAACAAAAACATCCAAGTCTCTTTGAGTCGAACTACGGTGTTCTGACTTCCTTATTGCACGAAAGGATATGTAGGCATAACTTAATAGTTATCGAACAAAAGTCTCTTTGTCCCCCCTCTTCTCCTTCTAGCTCTCTTTCCTTAGCCTCATTTTTGAGCACTCACTTTCTTCTTGCACTGACACTCTGTACATCCATTCCTCCCTAGCCTTTTATACACAGTTTAGCACATACACTATCCCCTTTTAAACACATTCAGGTATCGTGGATCCCGTCGAGTACGACGGACGATCTGGATGCTAATACCTTCCCAGGTCATAACCAACCCCCTTACTTAGTTTCTTTGGTTCGCAATCGTCTTATCCATATCTTTCTAGGTTTATACAGCATTACCGTTCCTTCGAGATAAAAATGCATAGCTGGCGACTTTATTCAACCTCAACCTCCAACATCACCGACACCAGTTCACGTTTTCACCGGGACGCAAGTCCGGGGAGCGAAAGTTACCACCAAAAGGATGGTATGACGATCCCCGACACCAAAAGGATGACAGGTAGACAGAAAAGTAAATAAATTGTTATCACCAAAAGGATGATAAGGCGACCCCGACACCAAAAGGATGTCGAGTGACAGAAAATTAAATAATTTATATCACCAAAAGGATGATAAGGAGACCGTGACACCAAAAGGATGTCAAGTGGCTGATAATTAAATAATCGCTATCACCAAAAGGATGATAAGGCGACCTCGACATCCAAAGGATGTCGAGTGACTGAAATTTAAATAATCGCTATCACCAAAAGGATGATACGGCGACCCCGACACCAAAAGGATGACGAGTGACAGAAATTTAAATAATCAATATCACCAAAAGGATGATAAGGCGACCCCGACACCAAAAGGATGACGAGTGACTGAAAATTAAATAAACACTATCACCAAAAGGATGATAAGGATATCCCGACACCAAAAGGATATCGAGTGACTGAAAATTAAATAATTGCTATCACCAAAAGGATGATAAGGAGACCTTAATACCAAAATGGATGATGAGTGACTAAAAATTAAACAATCAATATCACCAAAAGGATGGTAGGTGACCCCAACACCAAAAAGATGACGAGTGACAGAAAATTAAATAAATTGTTACAGCCAAAAGGATGGTATGACGATCCCTAACACCAAAAGGATGACAGGTAGACAGAAAAATAAATAAATCATTACCACCAAAAGGATGATAAGGCGACCCCGACACCAAAAGGATGTCGAGTGACAAAAATTTAAATAATCGCTATCACAAAAAGGATGATACTGCGACCCCGACACCAAAAGGATGTCGGGTGACTGAAAATTAAATAATTGTTATCACCAAAAGGATGATAAGGCGACCCCGACACTAAAAGGATGTCGAGTGACTGAAATTTAAATAATCGTTATCACCAATAGTATGATAAGGAGACCACGACACCAAAAGGATGCCGAGTGACTGAAATTTAAATAATCGCTACCACAAAAAGAATGATAAGGTGACCTCGACACCAAAAGGATGACGAGTGACTAAAAATTAAATAACCGCTACCACCAAAAGGATGATAAGGCGACCCCGACACCAAAATGATGACGAGTGACTGAAAATTAAATAATCGCTAACCCCAAAAGGATGATAAGGCGACCCAGACAACAAAACGATGTCGAGTGACAAAAAATTAAATAATCGCTATCACAAAAAGGATGATACGGCGACCCCGACACCAAAACAATGTCGGGTGACTGAAAATTAAATAATCATTATCACCAAAAGGATGATAAGGCGACCCCAACACCAAAAGGATGTCGAGTGACTGAAATTTAAATAATCGTTATCACTAAAAGTATGATAAGGCGACCACGACACCAAATGGATGCCGAGTGACTGAAATTTAAATAATTGCTACCACCAAAAGGATGATAAGGCGACCCCAACAGCAAAAAAATGATGAGTGACAGAAAATTAAATAAATTATTACAGCCAAAAGGATGGTATTACGATCCCTGACACCAAAAGGATGATAGGTAGACAGAAAAATAAATAAACCGTTACCACCAAAAGGATGATAAGGCGACCCCGACACCTAAAGGATGACGAGTGACTGGAAATTAAATAATCGATATCACCAAAAGGATGATAAGGCGACTCCAACACCAAAAGGATGAAGAGTGACTGAAAATTAAATAATCGCTATCACCAAAAGGATGATAAGGCAACCCCGACACCAAAAGAATGACGAGTGGCATAAATTTAAATAATCGCTATCACCTAAAGAATTATAAGGCGACCCCGAAACCAAAAGGATGACGAGTGAGAAAATTTTAAATAATCAATATCACCAAAAGGATGATAAGGCGACCCCGACACCAAAAGGATGATGAGTGACAGAAAATTAAATAATCGCTATCACCAAAAGGATGATAAGGCGATCCTAACACCAAAAGGATGTTTAGTGGAAGAAATTTAAATAATCGCTATCATCAAAAGGATGATAAGGTGACCCTGACACCAAAAGGATGACGAGTGACAGAAAATTAAATAATCGATATCACCAAAAGGATGATAAGGCGACCCCGACACCAAAAGGATGACAAGTGACTAAAAATTAAATAAACGCTATCACCAAAATTATGATAAGGTGACCCCGACACCAAAAGGATGACGAGTGACTGAAAATTAAATAAACGCTATCACGAAAAGGATGATAAGGCGGCCCTGGCACCAAAAGGATGATAAGGCGACTCCGACACCAAAAAGATAACGAGTGACAAAAAATTAAATAAATCGTTACAACCAAAAGGATGGTATGACGATCCCTGACACCAAAAGGATGGCAGGTAGATAGAAAAGTAAATGAATCATTACCACCAAAAGGATGATAAGGCGACCCCGACACCAAAACGATGTCGAGTGACAAAAAAATAAATAATCGCTATCATCAAAAAGGTGATACGGCAACCCCGACACCAAAAGGAAGTCGAGTGACTAAAAATTAAATAATCGTTATCACCAAAAGGATGATAAGGCAACCCCGACACCAAAAGGATGTGGAGTGATTGAAATTTAAATAATTGCTATCACCAAAAGTATGATAAGGCGACCCCGACACCAAAAGGATGTCGAGTGACTGGAATTTAAATCATCGCTACCACCAAAAGGATGATAAGGCGACCTCGACACCAAAAGGATAACGAGTGACTGAAATTTAAATAATCGCTACCACCAAAAGGATGATAAGGCGACCCCGACACCAAAAGGATGACGAATGACTGAAAATTAAATAATCGCTATCAAGAAAAGGATGATAAGGCGACCCCGACACCAAAAGGATGACGAGTGACTGAAAATTAAATAATCGATATAACCAAAAGCATGATGAGTGACAAAAAATTAAATAATCGCTATCACCAAAAGGATGATAAGGCGACCCCGACACCAAGAGGATGACGAGTAACTGAAAATTAAATAATCGCTATCACCAAAAGGATGTTAAGGCGACCCCGACACCAAAAGGATGACGAGTGACTGAAAATTAAATAATCGCTACCACCAAAAGGATGATAAGGCGACCCCGACACCAAAAGGATGAAGAATGACTGAAAATTAAATAATCGCTATCACCTAAAGGATGATAAGGCGACCCCGACACCAAAAGGATGACGAGTGACTGAAAATTAAATAATCTATATAACCAAAAGCATGATGAGTGACAGAAAATTAAATAATCGCTATCACCAAAAGGATGATAAGGCAACCCCAACACCAAAAGGATGACGAATGACTGAAAATTAAATAATCGTTATCACCAAAAGGATGATAAGGCGACCCTGACACCAAAAGGATGACGAGTGACTGAAAATTAAATAATCGTTATCACCAAAAGGATGATAAGGCGGCCCCGGTACCAAAAGGATGATAAGGCAGCCCCGACACCAAAAGGATGACAAGTGACAAAAAATTAAATAATCACTATCACTAAAAGGATAATAAGGCGACACCGACACCAAAAGGATGACGAGTGACTGAAAATTAAATAATCGCTACCACCAAAAGGATTATAAGGCGGCCCCGACACCAAAAGGATGACGAGTGACATAAATTTAAATAATTGCTATCACCAAAAGGATGATAAGGCGACCTCGACACCAAAAGGATGACAGGTAAACTTAAATTTAAATAAATGTCTATCATCAAAAGGATGACAAACGAATTGGTTGAGGAATAATGGTATAATGAGTAAGATTGCTTGGGGGAATCAACAAATGGTTGAGGAAAATGATCCAATGGGGGACAACCACTGAATAACACTTTGTGAGAATTTTTTATTAGAGAAATATTGATTGAAGCTGAGAATCAGAGCTTCATCAACAAAAGGTTGAAGAGAAAAGTTCCATGGGGAACGCACACTGGACTTGCTGAGGAGAATCCTAAAATCATGTATTGATCCTAGATTCTGAATTATGCTTGTATGTGTGTTTAATTTTGAAATGGTATTCCGTAATGATGGAAATACAATGCAAATGTTTATGCAATTAGATGTAAGTTAAAATGTTAGGGATATGAATACTCTGATTCGCTTACATATGCAAAATGAAGTAGATGATGCATAATGATGCATATGAACTATTGATTATGCATATGAGTGTTGATGATGAATAATGATGCATATGAGTGATTGGAATATGTTTGGTGCCAGCTGTCGCTCCCGAAGATTCGCATCCCGGTACAAGCGCCAACGGTCGGCGAAAGGAGGAAATGAAATGAAGATGAATAGAGTCGCCAGCTAGGCATTTTTATCCCGAAGGAAAGTTAATGCTGCATAAACCTAAGAAAAGATGGATAAGACGGTTGCGAACCAGAAAAACTGAGAAAGGGGGTTGGTTACAACCTGGGAAGGTATTAGCACCCAGATTGTCCGTCGTACTCGACGGGATCCACGCTTGAAAGATTGTGTTTAAAGAGGTAGGAGTATGTGTTATCTGTGTGCAAAAGCTGGAAAAGAAATGCAAGTATCAGTGCAAAAGGGTGAATGCTCAGGATATGAGTCTTAAGAAAGAGAATGCTGAAAGAGGGGGGAGACAAAGAGACTTTTGTTCGATAACTGTTAAGTTATGCCTACGTATCCTTGAGTGCAATGAGGAAGTCAGAACACCGTAGTTCAACTCAAAGAGACTGAAAGATAAATTGACTGTGAAATGCTTACTTGTCTATGCTCAAGTGTATGACTCGTTTGGCTCGAGTGCTAACTGTCTTGCATTAGACGGAAGAAGCGAGTTGTCGTTTATGAATGAGTGTGATGAGAAAAGAATCCCTAAGGAGACGATTATTGTTTTTTTTTGTGTTTTTCAGTTTTGTTATTGTTTTTGGTGTTTTGCATAAGTTAATGAGTTTAAGCCTAAATCAAGGGCTTGCAAACTCATTATATCCTCCCTAATTAGGGATAATGAGAATACTTAAGTATGAGATAAGCATCTCAACTTAATTACCATGATGATGTAGGATTAAGGTCATTAACCTACTTGTGATTATTTAGATTTTTTTGATTTTTTTGTTTAGTGTTAAGTAATGAGTTTAATCTCTAATCACATATTAGTGAACTCATTACACCATCCTAATAGAAGGATAATAGATGAGAACACTTAAGCTGAGGAAGATACCTCAACTTAATCCATGGTTAGGGATTAAATTAATTATATAACAAAGCCTTTATTAAGTGGATTTTAATTAAGGGATGAGATTAAGAAATGGATTTTATGGTTTGTAAGACAACTTGAGGGGGACTTGTCCATTAAACACTAGGGTTAGTCCTTCTTAACCATAAAGGAAGAATTAGAACCCTAATGTAAGGCCCAAGTTACAAGATGAAGTCTTAGTGATTATTTGATTAAGAGGTTTAAACAAATTAAAGGTATAACACTTAGGATTAAAGTTATACACTCCATCCTAAGAGAAGGATACAGGCAGAACCCTAATTCCAAAGTCCTAAAACTTTAAGAGTTTAGTCTCTGATTATGAAGATGAGAAGAGAGACTCAAGGAGACTCAAAGGTAAAAACTAAGGGGGGAATAATCACAACCCTAATTATTATCATGCTTGGATTTTCATATGGTTTGTAAGGCTTAAGAGAGATCTTCAAGCAAGCCACCAATGGAAGAAGCGGATGAATAAGTTACTTACTTCACTGAAGAAGATAAGTAACTTAAAGAAATAAAGGGAGAAAGATGGAACACAAGTGAATTAGATTCACTTAAAGAACAAACAAGATGCATATGAATAAGATAAGAAGATGTGAGAAGTGAAAGCCAATTCACTTCTCAAAGTAACTTACCACCTGAAAATGTTAGCATGAATACATAAGGTATTAAGCATAAAGAAATGAAATGAAATGAGATGCAAATGAGATGAAATGACCAAAGTCAGAAGTGTTTATGCAATGTTAATGTCATGCGGGATGATGTAAAGGCATACAAAGTGCATATGTATGATCATACAAGAATGAGATGTCATGTAAGCATGCTTTGAAGTTTGAAAGCACATGAAAGTTAATGAAATGAAATGAATGCAAAACATGGAAAATGAATGAAGAAATGATCAAGCATGATTCTAACATGTCCTAAGATGTCTAAGATGACTTATGAATGCAAGAAATGTCATGGCAAGTTCATGTATTGATGCATATGCAAGATGAATGCAAGTGAACATGAGAAATTAGGGTTTTATGGACAAGCAAGATGCAAATGAACAAAACAGAAGCATATGACATGATAAAAAATTGAAACCAAGCTCAAACAAACCCTAATCCCATTCTAGGTCACACCCCAAAGGAGAAGGTCAAAAGCCTTACCACTTAAAAGTTATGAATTTCCTAAGTTTCTAGGGTTTTTTGGTTGGTTCAAAGGGAAAAATCAAAATCAAATTGAAAATGCAAGATAAATTTATGCGATAAATGTCTTATAAATTACATACAATGCACAAAACAATGCAAAAATAATAATCTTCAAACTCTTCTTGGTTAGGCAGAAATGATTTTTTAAAGTTATGGTTCAAATAATGAAATTTAAATGACCATTAATTCAAAGAAAATTCCCAAACTATGATCAAACCTAAAAATATATTTGTGTGAAGAGTTTGAAAATGTTTCTAAATGCATTGGAATGATTCATGATTTTTTTGGTGATTTTTAGAAACCTAAATGTATTTTTAATTAATTAAAAGACTTTAATTAATTAAAAATAACATTTAAATATTTTAAAAATACTTTTTTAATGCAAAAAATAAAATAAAAATCATTTTCAGGTTAAGAAAAATATTTAAAACAGAAATGCAAAAGAAAATATTTTTGTGATGCTTTTAACTATTTTTAAATAAATTATGCAAAAGAAATGGATAAAAATGAAATTAAAATGAATTAAAAATGAAAGTATGCAGATCCAAGGGCCAGGATTCAAACTCAGGGGGTGAGGGTTAACTGACGCGTGATCCAAAGGCTGGGAATTGTTCTGACTAAATAAAATTAATTAATTTAATTAATTGGATTAGAGTTTAAGTGAGAGGATCCTGACCATCCACACACACGGGAAACACCGTCTAACGACCTAAATTCAAACTGGGGAATTAATCACAGATTAAGGTTTAATGACTTTCAGGTGGCCGGAGAAGACCTCCGATCATCTTCTCCGGCAGCTCACTCTTCCTATCTCTCTCAAAACGCCATGAAATCAACTCAAACTCTCTAGAATCACTCCTCAAACATCAATAAGCAAGAATCAGCCATCAAAAACAATTTATCATTCACCATAAACAAGATTCGAAGCAAATCGTAAAACTGAACAAAACTTTCAGAAGTTCAATACATGCTTAATACTCAACCATTTTCAAAAGTAAACATATCACAATGATCAGCATATCATGTAGAATCAATTTGTAACTTAGAAAACATGTTCTGGAAAAACTATTCTTGAGGTTACCTGAGGTTGAGCTTTCAGTTCTTGAGCTTTCTGGGCCTCTCCCTTGTGCAATCCAGTCCCCTTTGACCTTCTGAGACTATTGGCAAGCTTGAATGAAGCTTAGAGTGGCTGGTTTGTGAGTTTCAGTTCTGAGGTTGCAGAAATCGTGTTTGAGTTTGGGGATGTTTCAGGCTATGGTGATGGGTGGGAAATGGTCCTGGGGTGATGCTGAGTTGATTGGTGGAAAAATATTTGAAGTTTGATGGCTGGTTTTGCAAATTCAAATAGAGGAAGGTTTTTGATGATTTTTGTGAATCCTGACTTGTGGGAGGTTCTGAGCTTGTGTGTGGTGTGTTTTGGATTGCTTTAGGTTAGTATAAACAAATGTGATTGGTTCAGAGAGTTGTTGTGGCTCAGCTTGATTGGTATGGGCCAAGTTGCAAAAATGTCAACATTGTGTACTTGAGGTATGGGCATGGTGCATGCCTGGTTTCTTGGGGTGTCTGGCCTCAGCTGACTTTGTGGATAACCCTTGGATCATTTTTATGCAGCTGGATCACTTGGATGAAGAGATATCATATGTTTTGCAAAATTCCCTTTTTGAAGTTTCTTGGATCACAAGCCATGAAATGCCTCCAACCATGGGCCAATTCTGATCTTTTGAAGTTGCATAGGCATGTTGTGAAGTGTTTGTGCATATTTGAAGTCATTAGAATGCTTGAATATGCCAATTTGCAAAATCCCTCTTTGACATGAAACTTGAAATTTTAGGATTTTTTCCAACTTTGAAAGGCCATGTCTTGAGTTCTAGGATGAATCAAGACATGTTCTTGTACTTTTTGAAAAGGGAAAGACCTAATCTACAACTTTCATGACCAAGAATTTTTCATTTGAAGCATTTTTGGTTGAGAAAGAGGAGGTTGAAAAACTTTCCCAAAATGGAAAGTTTCCATTACAAGTCATTTCCATTTTTGGCAAGTTTGCAAATGGCTCAAAATTCTTCAATATTGTGAACTTCTAACCTCTTCTAAGATCATAGATCATAGGACTTCAATTTGATGAAAATACCCCTTTGGTTCAATTTGATCAAATAAAGATCATAGGACTTCAATTTGATGAAAATACCCCTCTTCTAAGATGGCTTCCACAATGAATTTATTCATCAAACTTGGTACATATGATCCTTATAACATCTTAAGAACATTAGAAACAAGAATGGCCCAAAATTTTGGAGTTAAGGCCTCTGAAACCAAAACCCTAATTTTGGTCATTTGTGTAGTGGAAACCCTAGCTCTGCTTCCATGCCTTGCTAGTTCTTGTGATCTCTTAACTTCCATGAACTTTGAGGGACATAATATGATGATAGAACACACATGGACCCTCTTGGAAAGCTTTGAGGCCTTTGGGTGGCTCAGATGGAATCTTGGATTGCTTAGATCATAAACCCTAGATGCAGATGAACTTGAACTTATGCAGTGGAACAAAAATGCAATATGAGATGTAATGCTTATGTTTATGCAAACATGAAAGATCACAAGCCATGGTGTGATATGAGTGAGGGAAAATTTGGAGTGTTTACACCAGCACGATGGACTTTTAGTCTGGTAGTTGTCAATGATGATTGGACTTTGGGTGAGTGGAAGGATTTGATTCCCCGACACTCGATCTTCAATAGTGTATGGTCAGAAGATGGATCTGGATGCTCCAAGTTTGGTCACTTATTGATGAGCGAAGCAACTTAATAAACTCATGAATATTGCTCTTTGATTTGAATGGTTTGCCAAAGTCTGGCAAGATCTGCTTGTTCAGTTGGGGACTAGAGATATGAAGACTTGCTCCTTGTTTGCTTGCCCCTCTCTGTAGGGTGTTTGAAAGAATTCTGGTGGGGAAGCTTCGAAATTGGCTAAGACTTGATATGCCCATGTGTCTGGATTTGATAGGCGTCTGCCCCTGATTGAGCTGTTGAATATGATTTTGCCCCTGCTTGAGCTGTTGAAGATGATTTGCCCCTGACTGAGTTGTTGAGGGGGATGCCTCTGATTGAAAGGAATTTTGAGGAAGTCTTGATCCAAGTTCCTCTTTTGATTGCCCCTTGTTGGGATTGCTTTGATGTCAAGCACTGATTTACAATTAAATTATTCATACACAAATGGTGATGTTAATGCAACATTCATGCAAGTTTTGAAAAAGTCATTTATTTGATTGATGGTGATAGTGTGACTAATGGACCATTAGTCCAAATGTGGTGCTGATTTAGCAAGTGTTTGAAAGATGCAGCAAGAAGAATATGATATCAAGATGGAAGATTAGCAAATCTCTGGGAGTCAGTTTACGCAACCTTATTGGTAGCATGCTTTCAGAATAAACCTTGCCTCAATTAGGACTTCTGAGGGTTCTAATATGGTCTGGTTTGTGGTTATTGAAACAAAGGTATAAGGCTCAAAGTTTGATTTGTACCTACACCTTCTTTGTAATGTTCTCCAGTCCTACGTTCAATAAAAACATTCACCTTCCAAAAGGGATTTGACATTGTGATAGTGAAGATGAAGCTTTAAGCTTCGCTTGGAAATGGCAGTCAGCTTATTTTGTTGGATGTTGGATGTTGTGGCCCTTTGATTCTTGATGTGATGGTCACATGATATTTGTTTTGTTTTTGCTGAGGATTTGAGCTCCTTTTTTGCTTTGATTCTTCTTTTTTGTTGACTAAGTCTCCCTTTGGGTGCTCAACTTTGCGATTTTTTTATTCTTTTTATTTCTGCTAACTAAGTCTCCCTTTGGATGCTCAACTTAGTGGGTTTTTTTTCTTGCTTAAGTCTCCCTTTGGGTGCTCGACTTAGCGGTTTTTATTTTTTTTAATTCTTTTTTTTACTAAGTCTCCCTTTGGGTGCTCAACTTAGTGGTTTTCTTCGATTTATTTCCTAAGACTCCCTTTGGGTGCACAACTTAGGGTTCTTTTTTTCTTTTTTTCTATTTTTTTGTTGTATTCTATTAAATGTTGTGACTTCCAAGTCATTTGTTGATGGTCCTCCGACGGGATGTTTCATCTTGTGATTTGAAGGTGTAGTCAAGTTAACTGAAAAAAACTACCCTGCCCCAGGTTAAGCATAAGGGTTTGTATCCGAAAGAAACTCCTACTTCTAGGCTCGAAGTGGTTGACTAGGGATTAACTTCTTATCTCTCCAGTGTTTGGGGATTTGAAAAAATGCATGTACATTATTGACGAGATTTTATCCGAAAGCATACCACAACAGTTATGGGTATTTAGTTTTCATCATCCTCCCTCAAATCTTTGCTAAAGTGAAGTGAGGAAATATTTTTGTGATTTTATGATAAATGATAAATGATGAGCGAATGCGAATAGACTAATTCAAAACATGCATAAACATAAAATTAACAAAACCAAATACGAAATAACAATGTTCAAAGCAAGTAGTACTTAAACAAAGATTTGAGGGAGGTGTAATGTGTGATTAGAAATTTTCTAAGTACTTTGTAATGATCCTCGTATGGATGTATACAAAGACTTGTTTTTTGAAAATTTGTTTGAAAAGTGTGATGTGAAGAGTATTTTGAAAGGTGAGCAAGTAATTAAGAGGAACCTACCCTATATGAAATATTTACTGTTCTTTATGTCTTTTCAAGGGTAAGACTATCCCTATTATTAAGGAATAGTTAGTCATTACCTTGGATGTTAAGGGACATATGTAGGGACATCTGGATATAGGCAACTGTAAGGTGTCTTTAGCAATTCGTAGGGACTTATCATCTTTTATTCGAAGGGACAAGATCATTTATCGTAGGCAACCTCGAAGGGACTTGATGATATTTGTGAAGGGACTTTGCTTAAAACACCCTACTTGACCTTTTGAAATAGGCAACATGAGAGGTAACCCTAGAAAGTGCAAGATGGCGATCAAAGATCGACTTACGTGTGTGCATGTTCATATTCAAATATTTATCTTATTTAAGTTAATTATTCTAAGTTAATTTTAATTACAAGTACGTTATTCACACCCTAGAATTACTAACCACACAGTAAATACAATCATAATAAAAATAAAGCAAAAAATATAAACCTAAACTATTACAAAGCTTCGGGACAATTACAATACAATCGAGAAATATAATAAAGATAAATAATAATAAATAAGCAATAATAATCAATAATAATAAGAATTAAGATAAAAGGTTAGAAAAACAAAAATAAGAGAAATAAGAAATTAGCAAAATAAATTAATATTAGAAAATATTTTTTATAGATTTAATTAAGAAAATAATAATACTAAATTATTCACATATTTAACAAATGATTGATGATTAATTATAATTTATAAAAATATTAGGTCAAATTTTAAAGTTAAGAAAAACTAGGGTTAGGGTTAGGGTTATAAAAATTAGGGTTATGGTTATGGTTATGAGAATTAGGGTTTTTTTATTATTAATTTAAACCTAATTAGTTTATTTACAAAAATAATAATAATAATACATATAATAAAATAAATATAAACAATTTGATTTTAAGAAAATAAATTATGAATTTAAAAATATAAGTTTTTTTTTGTAGAAGAAAATATTATACAACATTTGTTTAGAAAGTATTATTAAAGAAATTACATAGATTAAATAAATATAAGATAAACAAAAACAAAATAATAAAAAAAAATTGAGAAAAAGAACATACCTGGGGTTGGGATTCGAACCCAGGCCCTAGGCTCTCCACACTCTGGACCAACAACGTTACCACCAGGCCATGCGCGTCTTGGCATTCATGATAGGAGTAGCAACCCTTTTGTTATAATCCTGTAAAAAATCAAAAAAAAATGCAACAAAACAAAATGGCCTGGGGGGAATCGAACCCAGGACCATCATATTCACACGCAAACACACAAACCAGCTGAGCCACATGGGACGCGTTCAACATATAATCAGTAATAAAACATTATATTTTAAAACCAATTTTTGAATTTCAATTTCAGCGCCAATTCATCATCTTCCTCCTCAGGATTCGCAGGTTTTCCTGCGAATTTTCCCAGGGATTCTCCTGCGAATTTTCTTGTGTTTTAAACCTGCAAAACTCAAACATCAATCAATAAGTACAATTTCATCAAATCAATTATACCAATGAATTCCTTATGATTCATACGGTCCATCTATGTCCTTAGAATCCATTTATATTTTGTTTTTTAGGAACCCCTAATTTGAAACATGAAACCCTAACAATGGTAGTTCATGTTCTAGGCTATGATTCTTCAAGAAAATGTCCAGAAACCATCTATAGATCATGACTAACACAAATCACACAACAAAATTAGTTTATGTTAGCTAAATAAATGGAATCAAAAATTTCAAAATCAATAACAAAAGAGATTCGGTTTATACATTTAGGGATGATTTTGATGATGTAAAGCATTGAGATCGTATCAATGATGTTCAAGGATCATGTCTATGTCCTTAGAATACCTTTAATTGCCTTGTAAATATGAAACCGAAACTTGAAATTTTAAGGAAAATTTTGAATGTGAAAAGTGTTCTTGGAGGCTTCCAAATCATGTCCCTGTGTTTGTGATCACTTGTATACATATATTATAAGCAAATTAGGTCAGAAAGTTGTAGGTTTATGGGCTTTTTAGAGATTACTTGATCATGAAGATTCAACTTGCTATTTTGGTCAAAAAATCACACAAATCCTTTCCCCTTTGGTTGAAAACGAATTTGAATCTCCCAATCAACTTTAAATCATGTTTATGAATTTCTAGAATGAGAATCATATCAAATATTGAGCTTTTCATATTTTATTTTGATTTAAAATGATTTTTAATGTATAAAATCAAAATAAATAAAAATATGAATAAATGATATTTGGTTCGTGCATGATGTCATGGTAGTGATTGGGTCATAAAAATGCAAGCCCATGTGGAAAGAATTGGTTCTAAGACCCCATTTGCTCAATAAACCTCTCAAAAATTTCCCAACTTTGCAAAGACACAAATCCCTCAATTTTAAATATATGAGGGTGTTATTAGACATTTTGGAAAGCTTAAAGAGTCCTCTAACAAACCTTTTTGGTCTCATGTCCATATCGTTTACCATTTACAAGTTATGCCCTTTGGAAGATGTTGACTTTTTGTTGACTTTTAAAATGACCTATAATGTCTTAGCCCATACCTTCCAAATGAAGCATTTTTGGACTTGGCTTGTGAGTCACAAAGTTGTAGAGAATTAAATTTTCTTCAAAGTGAGCTTTGGATGGAAAATTCTTGATGAAGCATGTGAGAGTTATGGCTGGTCAAAGTTCAGTTGACTTTTCCTTAAGAAAATCCTAATTTAGAAACTCCTGATTCTTGATGATCTGAAACCTCTTTGATGAATCATGATCAACCCTTGATCAAATGATGAGTTTTACTTCATAAACTTGATGTTGGCAAAAAAATCATGAAGTTTGACTTTGGTTTGACCACAGTTGACCTCAGTTTGACTTTTTAACCACTTTGACTGATTTTTGCATATTTGATCATCTGACTGAGCAAACCTTTTGGGAAAGCCTTGAAACTTGACATAGGGATTCTTGAAGACATGTGGGATGTTATGAAGTTCCCTTGAGGCCTTGGAAGTCCATTTAGCCTGATGAAATCCAAAACCCTAGTTTAGGGTGCATTGCTTAGGAGGAGGCTTTGTCTTAGGGAACTTCCAAGCTTTCTGACTAATTGTGAACCTTGTGAACCTTTTGAACCTCTTGGGATAACTTATGAACCTTGTGAACCTCTTGGTACATCTTGATACACAATGCCTTGACTAGGTGAGGGCAAATTTTGGGGTGCAACATGTGTATACCACTTGCCGGTAATCTGAATGATAACGAGGGCTGAATCTCAAAATATATCGAGGGTCTTAATCCGAAGATTAATAGCCTCCTATATTCCCATTATGCACGCCTCGTATTCCGCTTCATTGTTGGTGCAACCAAAAGTAATTCTGGAGGCGAAGGGAAAGTGAACACCTTCAGGAGTGATAAGAACAACACCAACTCCACGTCCGTTGATATTGACTGCCCCATCAAACATCAACTTCCATTTGGATTCAGGGTCTGGCCCCTCCTCCGGAAGTGGTTCCTTGCAATCTTTTGCTTTGAGGTACATGATGTCCTCATTAGGGAAATCAAACTTCATTGGCTGATAGTCATCTTCAAGAGGTTGTTGTGCAAGATAATCTGACAATACACTTCCCTTGATGGCTTTCTGGGAAGTATATTGTATGTCATACTCTGTTAAGATCATTTGCCACCTTGCAACCCTTCCAGTTAACGCTGGTTTCTCGAAAATATACTTGACAGGATCCATTTTTGAGATTAGCGGTGTGGTATGGGTCAACATATATTGTCTCAGTCGGCGAGGAGCCCATACCAAAGCGTAACAAGTTTTTTCGAGCAGTGAGTAACGGGATTCACAGTCGGTAAACTTTTTGCTAAGGTAGTAAATAGCATACTCTTTTCGACCAGACTCGTCATGTTGGCCTAGAACACACCCCATCGACCCTTCTAGCACAGTCAAGTACATGATAAGTGGTCGTCCAGGAACTGAAGGCATTAGAATCGGAGGTGTCTGCAAATACTCTTTTATCTTTTCAAAGGCTCTTTGACAGTCCTTATTCCACCTGACCGTTTGCTCTTTTCTCAGCAATTTGAATATTGGCTCACACGTGGCAGTTAGAAGGGTCCACCTCAATTCCTCAGTTTGGTGCAGGCATATCTTGTATTGCTTTTACTTTTGCAGGATCCACCTCAATTCCTTTCTAGCTAACAATAAAACCCAGCAATTTTCTGGAAGGCACTCCGAAAGTACACTTGTTTGGATTCAACCTCAACTTGTACTTTATCAATCTATCAAACAGCTTTTTGAGATTGACCAGATGTTCTTCCTCGTCTCGGGACTTGACAATCATGTCGTCCACATAGCATTCAATCTCCTTGTGTATCATGTCGTGGAACAATGTGACCATAGCCCGCTGATACGTTGCCCCGGCGTTCTTCAATCCAAAGGGCATCACCTTGTAGCAGAATGTACCCCACGGGGTAATGAACGTTGTTTTCTCCATGTCTTCCGGTGCCATCTTAATCTGATTATACCCGGAGAAGCCATCCATGAAAGAAAATACCGAGAATTGAGCGGTGTTATCTACCAGCACATCAATGTGTGGTAATGGAAAGTCATCTTTTGGACTTGCTCTGTTTAGATCCCGATAATCAACGCACATCCAAACTATGCCGTCTTTCTTTGGTACAGGCACAATGTTAGCTACCCAAGGTGGGTAACTAGTTACAGCAAGGAATCCGGCATCCCACTGCTTCTAAACTTCCTCCTTGATCTTCATCGTCATATCAGGACGAGTTCTTCTCAGCTTTTGCTTCACAGGAGGACAATCTTCTCTTAGTGGTATCTTATGCACAACAATGTCAGTATCTAGTCCTGGCATATCTTGATACGACCAGGCGAAGATATCCACATATTCACGTAGCATACCAATCAACTCCTTCTTTACCTCGGCCTGCAGACTGGCCCCAATCTTTATCTCTTTCTTTACAACTTCAGTCCCGATGTTGATGATCTTTATTTCTTCCTGATGAGGCTGAATGACCTTTTCCTCTTGTTTCAACAACCTGACTAATTCTTCGGGGAGTTCACAGTCTTCCTCAACCCCTTTATCAGTTTGGTAGATAGGATTGTCGAGGTCATGCATGGTCATAGCAGGAACGTTATCACTAGAATCCGGATGATCAACACTGCACAGACGATGTGCTTATTTGAGAATCTGTTCTTTTTCAAAGGAGACGCAAACACACAAGCAAAAGAAAAAGGAAAAACATTGCCATTTTATTCTTTTTATGAAAAAATTTAAAACGAAAGAAAAAGAACACAATTTGCTTGAAATAATGTCCTTTATTTCATGGAAGAATATCAATGCATTAAAAGCATGGTGGCCCTACAAATGGATCTGTGCACCTTGGGCAGAGTGCAGGATTGACATGCAGCATGATAAAAAGAGGAAACAAGTAAATTACTTTGATTGCCAGGTAACTTGAACGAAATCCTCGGCAGACCAGTTCCTAAGCTCCTCCCCAGGTGCACATGGGTGAATCCAGCTATCCAAGTTGCAGTCACTGTCCTCTTCTTCACTTGTCGCACAGATATTGTAGCGATCGAGCATTCCGGCGCTTGTGAAAGTTATGGCTTTACCACTATGAGGCCAGTTAGACCCATCAGGCTAGTAACCAAGACCAAACTTGTCGTATTTCTTCTCTAATTCCAGCAACTTGCCCCAGCCCTGGGCGCTTCCAAATTGAACCACTTCTTTGGCCTGTTTTTAGGAGTGAATGGAGGTCCCTTCCTTCTCATTGTTCCTCTCTGCCGGAGCCAAAATGCTAACATTAACCGCTTCAAACGCCTGACACAACGTTTCGTGGATTTCTCCGTCTATCTCCACATACTTGAAAGTTGACAAGTGACTCACAAAAATGTCTTCTTCTCCACACACAGTGATCACCTGACCATCAATCACATACCTCAGCTTCTGATGCAACGTGGATGTCACTGCGCCTGCAGCATGGATCCAGGGACGTCCTAACAAGCAACTGTAAGCAGGTTGAATATCCATGACATAGAACGTGCTATTGAACACTTGAGATCCTATCTTCACCGGTAGCTCAACTTCCCCGAACACAGACCTCTGGGACCCATCAAAGGCTTTTAGAATTAAATCACTGGGTCTTAACACAATGCCATCAACATTCAACTTCATCAAGGCCTTCTTAGGGAGTACATTGAGGGAAGAGCCCGTATCAACCAGGACATGTGATAGGACAGTACCCTTACACTCCATGGTGATATGCAGGGCTTTGTTGTGATTGCGGCCTTCAGAAGTAAGATCTTTATCCATAAAGCCCAACCCATGGCTGACATTCACACTGCCTACCACAACCTCCAATTGATTAACAATTATTTCCTGTGGTACATACGCCATCTACAACACTTTCAGTAGAGCTTTCCTATGAGCCGGAGAACACATCAACAAGGACAGAATTGATATTTTGGACGGAGTCTGATTCAACTGTTCAACTACTTTATAGTCACTCTTCTTTATTATCCTCATAAACTCCTCAACTTCTTTTTCAAAAGTACCTTGTCCAGCAGCAGGAGTTGTCATTTCTTCGGTCGCTATCTGCTTTCCTTTAGCCTTTGCAGCTTCAGCTTCAGGATCTCCTCTAAGAACTTGAGGAGCAAAAAGACATCCGCTTCTTGTAAAACCACCAACTCCTCCGACATTCACCACAGTCGGGTCAATCGTTACTGTTTTACTTTCCACCTTTTGACCTTCCACATACACATCTGAGCCATAATGCCATGGGATGGCTTAATCATCAGCATAAGGAATAGGCCCTGGAATAATAATAGTAACAGGACTAACTTCTGGAACATAGATAGTCACTGGCTCTCTTCGGGCAGGTACTTCAGCCGGATCAAAGAAAATTGTTATGGTAGACACACAATCACTTCTATCATCAACCTTATCAAACTACAGCGACCCCTCGTCAATCAGATGTTGCAACCCAACCTTCAAGTCTTCACAGCCATTCACTGAACTCAAACACTCTTCACACTCAGAACCACACCCTGGAAACACTTGTCCTTTCAACAGTCTTTATTTCACCACCAGTAATGGAGTCTTCACCTCTTCTATGTTCAGAATCAAGCTTAACTTCTCAATACCGTCAACAACATTTATCCTTGCCCCTCCATGGTTTGGAATAGGGTTTGATGTAACATTAGGCGGTGGTGCGAAGTTAATCGCCTTTGAGTCGATCAAGTCTTGAACTTTGTGTTGTAGTGCCCTGCACTTCTCAGTTGAGTGCCCAGGTGCTCCTGAATGGAACACGCATCTTGCGTTAGCATCATACCCCACTGGAATCTCTCCAGGTGGAGGTGGTGCTAATGTCCTTATTTGTACCAAGTTCAAGTCTAATAACCTCTGCAGCAGTGTCGTATAAGTCATCGGAATGGCTTCAAGTACCCTATTAGCCGGACGAGCTTGTCTCAGTTGATAAGGTCTCTGCTGATAATTGTTACGATGTGGCTATTGTTGTTGTTGTTGTGGGGGTTGAGTTTGTTGCACAGGACTTGAAGGAATAGTGACAGCTGCCACTTGCTCATATGATCTTCTATATCCTCGGCCCCGTCCTCGGCCGTACACATCATTGGTTTCTCCTTCCCTCCTTCTCGGAGGTCCATTAAAAGTTTTTCTTACACCGCTCGAGCTACCTGCACCGGTGTCCTGAATCTTCCCCATCTTCAACAGAGTTTCGACCCTCTCTCCTACTATCACTATATCATTGAACTTAGTTGTCGAACAAGACGCCAACCTCTCGATAAACACCCCCTGTAATGTTCCCATAAACATATCAGCCATCTCATTTTCCAGCAAGGGTGGTTGCACTCTAGCAGCAAGCTGACGCCACCTTTGAGCGTACTCCTTGAACCCCTCTTTAGCATTTTGAGTCATGGTTTGCAGCTGAGTATGATTCGGAGCCATATCCAAATTGTACTGGCACTGCTTCACGAATGCCTCTGCTAAATCCTTCCAGCTTCTAATGTTAACCTTGCTCAACTTCATATACCACCTCAAGGAAGCCCCCACCAAGCTATCCTGGAAATAATACATCCATAGCTTCTCATCATCGGTATGGGCAGCAATTCTTCCTACAAAGGACTGGAGGTGAGTCTTCGGGTAAGCTGTGCCGTTGTACTTATCGAAAGTAGGAACCTTGAACTTGTAGGGGATTCTAACCCCCGACACCAAGCCCAAGTCAGTAATATCAAACCCCAGGGAGCTCTGAGATTGAATGGCACGGATCTGCTCAGCCATCTCTTCAAACTTTCTTTTCATTTCAGCCCATTGGCCTTCTGCCTCGTCCAGCAAAGTAAATTGTTCATCTTGACCATCCATCTGTATGTTGTTCAGTCCATCATTGATAATGGTGACCCCTGGTTGTGCCACAGGGATTTCAACTTGACGGGCGCCAGCACCGTTGCGATTACCTCCATCAACAACCCCATTGTTCCTGGTCTGATTATTTTCCACCATCTCGCGCAAGCGCTCCTGAGTCTGACCCATCCCTGCCATAAGGGTCATGAAATTGTCCATTCTCAATCTCAAGTTAGCTAAATTAGCCTGCATCGGATCCATCACTCTTTCTTTGTTTACTCTTGTAGGATATCTGTGTACAACTGGCTGTTCTCGAACCTTCCTGGGAGCTATAGTGCTTGAAAGGACATAAACGTTAGAAACTGACGAACTACCTGCAAAACAAACAAACACGTTATATGCATGCAATGTAACTATTCATGTTTCCAAGTTTAGGCATTTATATGCCCCAGTTCTGGTATTTGCTCCAAATAGCCACTGTGAGCATTAATTTTCAAACTCTCCCCTTTGAAGAGTGTTCAGATCTCAGCAGTCTCAGACAAATAAGTTTTGCATACTTAGAAAGGGCAATTGGAATCTTAACATTTCATAACATGGATAAACCACGGACAGCCACAAAGTTAGGGCACAAACAACATCCCTAGAGGGTTACAAGTTAATACATGAATAAAGGAAAAAAGCAAGACTCCTACAACAAGCCTGTAGGTAGTTTGAACAACAGTAAATAAAATCTAAACTAAAGACTCAGGTTCTTCTGCAGCCATCACCTCTGTCATGTTCTTCTTCACACCTGCTCTCAGCTTGAGCTCTTCAATCTCTTTCAATGCCTCCTCCAAGGCCATCTGGCTTTGTGCCAACTGTTGAGTCTTTTCCCTTCGTATCTTATGAACTTGTTCTACTTCTTCTTTCTTGAAGGCCATCTGCACCTCGAAAAACTCTTCCTTTTCTTTATATTTCTTCTGCTCCTATTCCCTTTGGCCTTGCAACCAAACAATGGACTGGCGAGCTTCCTTAAGAGTCTTCAAAGTCTTCTTACGCTCCACTTATCTTTTTGATTCCATTAGACCCAATCTCTGAAAGTGAGCTTCTCTTCCAGTAAACTCCTTTTCCTTAGCTTCTAAGGTAGCCTGCATCTTCTGTAGCTTTTCCTCTGCTTCATTCTTGGCACGATTGGCAAGGTGATACAAATTAACCATTTCAGCATTCTCTATCCGGACCTCGTACAACTGAGCTTCCAATTTCTTATATTCTTCAAGAGAGACAGTATTCTGACATGGCACTCCTCTGGGATATAATGGAGCTTCCACTGAAAATGGCATGAGCACTTCCTCTACACGCTTCTGCAACCATGTAGCAAAAGGAGGATATGGCTTGGGATCTACCCTTCCAAAATCCTTCTTTCCTTTCTTCACCCTGTGAGCCCAAGCCTGAGATGCTTGTATGACCAACTCTTTGTTTCCCTCCACAGAAAAGTACAAAGACTCAGCAAACTCCTCCATACTTGGTGGATCTCTCAAAGGATAGCCAAATTGCTTCCTGGCTAAGCTTGGATGGTAACTGATCACACCCTTTCTTCCTAGCAAAGGCACACTAGCAAATCTTCCACAACTAACCAGTACCTCCTTCCCCAACAAATCTATGTCATAACCCCAAGCTATATCCTCAGAAGTTAGTCCCATTAGCCTCCTAGACCACCTCCACTCATCTCTCATCTCTTTGAAAGGGCCTAACTTTGGCAATTGCCTAGCAAACCAATCAGCAAATAATGAAGCACAACAACCCACTGGTCCACCTCTGCCTTTCTCATTCCGGTAATGAACGTTGTAGTAGAAATCTCCCAGCAAGGTTGGCACAGGGTTACCTTTAGCAAAAATGGAAATCACCTCCAAGCTCACAAACTCCTTTTCTCCCGGGAAAAGACTAGATCCATATACCATGAAGGCCACTACAACACCAAAATCTCCCCACTTACTCTCTTTGGCATATTCTTCAGCCTCTGGTATAAGCACATCCCAAGGAAGTCATCTACCCTCACTATCCTTCAAAGCTTTCTTGACCTTAGCAACTGGTATACGACAGACTCTGGATATGTCTTCTTCCTTGAGAACCACATCTGACCCATAGTAAGGCAAAATATCTCTGACAGGAACACCCAAAATGCTAGAAATCTCCTCCAAGGTAGGAGCCAAAATATAATCTGGAAATACAAAACACCGCAACAAGGGATCATAGAACTGAAGCAAAGTGTGCAAGCTATCCTTCTGGTCTGCAGTAGGTTTATCCATGTACTTCAAAATCTGACCATACCTCTTTCTGAAGTTCCCTAAAACTTGGTCATTCATCAGCCCTGCTAATCTCTGAACACTCTTGACTTCTGGTTGGAGAAAAGTGTAATGAACATTCTTCTTTCTTGTAATTTTCTTAACTTCTGCCATCTGGAGAGCTTACAATTACCAGAACTGGATGCTAAACTGTAAACAACAACCTGAAAAATGGAAACACAAATAGTTAATGCAAGAATGATGCAATGCAAATGCAATGCAGGCATATGATCAATCTGGGACCATCTGGATACTGGATATTAGGACCCTTTGAATAACTGAAAACCAAGATTCTCTGAGCCATAATCATCTGATAGAAACCCTCAGAACCAAGCGATCAAGAAATCCAGAACCATAAGGACCAAATCATAACAGAGACCATACTGATAATGAGGGTATGTGGAGGTCAAGGATTCCTACAAACCTGTAAACCCCTCCCAATCTCACTGGTGTGCTTCGGGTCAAACATCACGGACTCTCAAAGCCGAATAGCAATAATACGTTCACCATTTCCGAGAAATGGCTCATGACCAAATCAGGGATTAGTTTGGCATTATGTACTACGTAGGGAGGCCTCAGCTGAGTCCGGGAAAACAAGGTCATCCTATGTGAGTTCCAGGTGGGCCCTCAGGTGCGAATGGGTTTGCCACACAATGTGGTCTGCCACTGTCACCACTAGAGAGGGACGTTTCCACAAGGTTCTCAATGATCGGTCCCCAGCTGCACATAACTATCAAGGTTATGAAATGAGAGAGGAAGATCCCCAAATCAAGACATTTCCAAGACGGTCGCAAATCTGGGTGTGGAACTCACTACTACCCCCATGACAAGATCTCATGAGGCCAAAGTGGAACCACTCTAAGTCCTAAGATACACTCAAGCCTTGGTAATGAGCTTATCTCACAGTAACAGTATCACCCAAGCCCACCAAACAAAAAATCCAGTCCAGACAGTCCAGTATAATATATGATGCAGGAAATAAATACTGAAAACAGTAAATAAAGCTGTAAATAAAACTGTAAATAAACAACAGTAAAATAAACATGCAACAGCAAACAATCAACACCCAAAGAAACAGAAACAAACAAGCGCTAGGAGAGACTCTCAAGGGAACCAGAGATTCTGGGTTCGATCCCCAGCAGAGTCGCCAGTTGTCGCTCCCCGGATTTCCATCCTGGTACAAACGCGAAAGTGGCGCAGAAAGAGGTAGAGTCGCCAGCCAGGCATTTTTATCCCGAAGGAACAGGAATGGTAATGCTGCACAAACCGAAGAAAAGAAAAGGAATGACATGGGTCCTGCGAACCAAAGAGACTGAGTTCGGGATTCGGTTATGACCTGGGAAGGTATTAACACCCAGATCGTCCGTCGTACCCGACGGGATCAACGCTTGCAAAGAAACTGTTTCAAAAGGGTGAAGAAAATGAAAGTTGCTGCAAAAATGAGACTGGAACTGGAAAAGAAAAGAAAAGAAAGGGGGAAAATGTAGGGAAAATAAAAGAGTGTGCTCGAACGGGCCTTACCCCGCTGCCTACGTACCTCATCTGGACAATGAGGATCAGAGTCGCCGCAGTTCCCCTAACTAGGGGTAAAAAAGAATTGCTTGTGTCTTAAGGCTTGAACTGCCTATGTCAATGCTCAGGTGTTGCAGGCTCGGACGACGAGTGTGTTACCGTCTTGCAAAGTGACAAGTAGGAGCAAGTTCGTACGATGAGAGTGAAGGTGATGAGAAAAGAATTCCCGGAGGAAAGACGCTTATTGTTTGTTTGTTTTTTTTAGAAGCTTTTATGAGTGTGTCACAAGGAAGTGAACTCAAGCTCTTTTCCATGGAATGTGCACTTGCCACTACATTCCAAGATGGAATAATAGAACAAGCACACTCAAGTAAGGAGAAGATCCCCAAAACTTGATTCCAGAGATTAGGGCTTAGGCTCACTAACTCGTTGAATTTATTAAGTGTTTTTGTATTTTTGAATGAAGAAGTCTTTTTTTATGATTTTTTTGATGAAAATGGTATTCTGATCAGACTTGTGCATCACAAGACAAGCTTGTACTATCCCAAGATGGGAAAACTACAAGTGTTTCATGGAATAAGGCTATTGCACAGGAGACCACTTCAACCTTTATTAAGTGCTTTTTAGGGTTTTTGAGATGAGAAGAGAAGAGAAACAAAAGGATCTTAAAGGTAAAAGTCTAATGGGGGACTAACAAATCCTAATATTATCATGCAAAGGAAAACCTAGGTTAGTGAGGTTTACTATCCTGAAGGAGGAGAAGATAAGAAAAGAAAGAGAAGGATGAAGAAGAAAAGAAGGAGGAAGAAAGGCCTAAGACCCAAAAATCACAAGTAAGATAATAAAAATAAGGAAAAGAGAAGAGATAAGACTTGGAGATGTGGGAATCACATCCACGCCTCTCACTTACCAAAGCCCCTGAAATGGTTAGCAACATAAGAATAAATGCAATCCAAAATGAGCATAAGATCAACAAAAGCCACACAACCAGAAGTGAAGTCTTAATCACAAATGCCAAATGCAAAATACAAAACATAAGAATGAGAAAGGAACTATACCACTCAACATGAAGCAACATGGATCATCGTGACAAATCAAAACAAAAATGAGAGAACACAAGGCAAACCAAGTAAACCAACATCACAAACTCCAAGACCAGAACCCTAACATGTTAAGAAAGTGCCTAAGGATCATGTAAGATGAAGAGAAGAAGCAGACAAACTCAAGTATTAACATCATGAGGGGCAAAGAAGCAAAAGAAGTGAGGTGAGCATGCATAAAAGTGAATGAACTTCAAAAGCAAATAATCATAAAATTCCAAAGCACAACATCAACCCAAGACCAGAGATGGATTAACATCCTAAAAAAACTCTAAGCAACCTAAAGAAGTTGGCACAAGTGCCCTTCTAACCTAAGGATTGAACATATGACCAAAAGAGATGCAAAAGAAGACAAGTAAGGATCAAAATTCAAATCAAATCAAACATACATCCAAAATATCCACAACCTTGCACAAAGACTCCTCAAACATAAAATATTGACATGCCAAAAGGAAAGAATCAAAATCTAAATCTAAACAAGTCAAATAAATGCTCAAACATGGATTAGGGTTAGAAGACTTCATGCACAGGTTAAAGACCAAAACTAATTAAGAAAACTTCTAAAAATCAGAATAAAAATCATCAACAAACTACACTTCAACATGAATCCAGATCAAAAAGAATCAATTCAAAACTCTAATTAATGATCAAGATAAAAATTGCACAAGACATCATGCATTAAAAGTGAAATAAAAGCAAATAATAAAAGAGAAAATTAATTCCAGCGTGGCAAATAAAAATAAATGGAAAATAAAAATGCCAAAAATTAAAGAAAACTCAAGGGATCATTCATGAATTTTTTTAGAATTTTTAATGACTTATTTCTATTTTTAATAATTAAAAACCAAACTGAAAACAAAATAAAATAAAAAAAGAAACAAAAGAGGCCAGGGGTGAAAATAGCAAGAAATTCAGTTCAAAACCAATGGGCTGAGGGAGAGAGGGTGTGCGAATAGAATATAAAGCCCAATGGATTCTCAGTCAAACAAAAATGAGAAAGTACGCACATCTAAAGGCTCACGAACAAAGTCATTAAATCCAAGGGCTTATGTGTGAAGTCAACAAGACTGGGAAGTATTCAGATCCAACGCACCATATTTAAATTCACTAATTAAATGAAATCTGACGGCTACGTTTTAAATTTATGGAAATCCTGATTAATTAAATAAATAAAACATAATTAAATTAATTAACCTAGATCTAACGGCCAGGATCTAATCTGGACACGCTAAAACCCTAATTAACCCTAACCTAAACCCTACCGGTCGGAGAAGCGCCGATCGTCTTCTCCGGCGAGCCCTAAGTTGCAGAACCCTAAACCTCCATGAAAACGAGCAAATCGCACATCAAAATGATCCTTGAGCCAAGCACATCACAAACCAATCATCAAAATCACATAAACTAACACACATAAACTGAATCAAAGAGAAACAGTTTGGATCTAAAAAATTCAGATCCTTAGCCTGCCCTCATTTCAACACCATTTCAAAATCTAACTATATCATCAGACTCAAGATAACACGCAGATCACAATGCACACAAGAGAATTCAAATCCAGGACGATGAATTTTGGAGCATACCTGAGTTTGCAGATCTTCAAATTCCACCAAGAAAACCAATCTCCAGCTCCAGATGAACTTCTTGTGACCTTTATTCACAATATAAATGTGAAGGAAACCTTAGAGCAACTTGAATCTTGCTCTTCGAATGAAACTGAACTGAGATTAGACTGGTGCAAAAACTCCTCTATGGCTCAAAGTAAGGATTGATCTATGATCTATGAAGCTTCAGGAAGAGGAATATGAAGTTTGTTTCGTGAATGAATGCCTGGATGATGAAATTCGAAGGAAACTGCAGTGAGAGAAAGAACTTGAGAATGGGAAAATGGTGTGGATCTGAGGTGAAATGAAACCCTAGCCAGCTTATAAAGGGTGCAAGCTTTCAGTGTTTTGAAATGCAAAGGGAATGCACGTGAGGATCATGAGGGAGGATCAATTTGCAAAAAATGCAAGAGTGGTGTGATGGAGTCATTTGCTCGTGCTATGCATTCTTTTCTTGCACATGTTCAACTCTCATCCAGCCCTTGATTCATAGTTGAAACCATTATGGCCCTTGGATATGGGGGTCATGCTTTGTGAATGATCATGCAATTTTGCATTTAGTGAAATAACTCACATTCCATGCACGAATTTGATGATTTCTTTGGAGCAAAATGACCTTTATGCAATGCCTTGTAATATTGTGACCTCATTTTGTCCATAAAATAACTTAGAAATGACTTGCATGAGTTTTTGCATTTGGTGGAAACTTGTAATTCAAGGTAAACCCTAAAAATCAAGCAACTTTCGAAGGCCATATCTCATGATCGATGAGGGCTATGAAAATGTATTTGTACTTTCTGAAAATGGGAGAACCTACCCTACAAATTTCATGTTTATTGGAAACTCATTTGAAGCTTTTTTCACCATGTTATTAGCCTTTGAAAATTAGGGCAAAAGTTGCCAAAAATGGAAAGTTTCATGACAAACCATATGCCAAAAATGGAAACCTCCTCAAAACTCCTTGATTCTGGATCTTTGACCTTTCCAAACCTCTTCTAAGGTTATAAGAACATCCCTTGACTTGAAAAATGAGGTTGGACCCTTTGAATTCTCACAGTTGACTTCTAGAATGCACAGTTGACCAATTTCTTCTTTTACAAGCAACTGATGAAATAACTGACTTCCACAAGGAATTTTCTCACCAAATTCCATCCCTAGGATCCTCTTATCATATGAAAGACTTTTCCCAGATGAAATGGCCAAACTCACAAATATTTCATGCTTGAAAGTGAAACCCTAATTTGGGATCATTGTGTAGGAGCTTGCCCTAGCTTGGATTCTCTGATGATCTCCCAACCTCTTGGGCCTTTGTAAATGATCTTAGGGCTTGTGAATGTCATGTAGATTCTTCATGGGACTTGGACCAGTCCACTGAGCCTCTTGCTATTGCTTGCAATGCCTCAAATCCACCAACAATTGATCATATGCCTAATGCTAGATCATGAGAATGTTATGCTTCATTTTTCCATGCAAAGATGCCAAGGTCATGATATGCTTATGATGACTATGATATGATGATGATGCTAAAAAAGAAGAGGGAAAATTTGGGGTGTTACAGGAGGCATAAGAATTGGAGGTTTTTGTAGGTACTCCTTGATCTTGTCAAAAGCCTTCTGACAATCTTCGTTCAACCTGACCGTTTGTTCCTTTCTTAACAATTTGAACATGGGCTCATAGGTTGCAGTAAGATGAGATATGAACCTTGATATGTAGTTCAATCTACCTAGGAACCCCCGAACTTCTTTTTCAGTTCTAGGTGCAGGCATTTCCTGAATGGCTTTGACTTTGTCGGGATCAACCTCAATTCCCTTTTCACTTACGATAAATCCCAGCAACTTACCAGAACGTACCCCGAACGTGCATTTGTTGGGGTTTAACTTCAGTTGATACTTTCTCAAACGCTTGAACAACTTCAGCAGATTTACCAGATGGTCTTCTTCAGTAAGGGACTCGGCAATCATGTCATCCACGTAGCATTCAATTTCTTTGTGGATCATATCGTGGAATAACGTTACCATAGCCCGTTGATAAGTTGCGCCGGCGTTTTTTAGTCCAAAAGGTATTACCTTGTAACAAAATGTGCCCCAAGGTGTGATGAAGGTTGTTTTATCCATGTCTTCGAGTGACATCTTGATCTGATTATACCCAGAAAAACCATCCATGAAAGAAAACACCGAGAACTGAGTTGTGTTGTCGACCAATACATCAATGTGAGGTAATGGGAAGTCATCCTTTAGGCTAGCTCTATTCAGGTCCCGGTAATCCACACACATACGCACCTTGCCATCCTTCTTCGGCACTGGTACAATATTAGCAACCCACGGCGGGTAACTAGTTACAACAAGGAAACCGGCGTCCCACTGTTTTTGTACTTCTTCCTTAATCTTCATGGCCATATCTGGGCGAGTACGGCGTAGCTTTTGCTTCACTGGAGGGCAATCTTCTTTCAAGGGTAGCCTATGCATAACAATATTTGTATCTAGACCTGGCATGTCTTGATATGACCAAGCAGAGACGTCGACGTATTCTCGAAACATGTCAATAAGCTGTTCCTTTACTAAAGCTTGCAGACCGGCCCCAATCTTCACTTCTTTCAAATCCTCTTCGGTACCAAGATTAATCGTTTCAACCTCCTCCTGATGAGGAGTAATCACTTTCTCTTCTTGCCTCAACAACCTGACTAAATCTTTAGGCATCTCATAGTCTTCTTCAACCCCTTCATCAGCTTGATTAATTGGATTGTCGAAGTCATACAAGGTCATAGCAGTGTTGTTATCGATGCAATCTGGAGGATAATCTCTGCAAGGGTTGAGATTTGTTCGTTTTAGTGATCAATTTTAATCTTATTTAGAAAAATGAAGTTATTTATTTTGAAAACATTGCCATTTTATTGTTTTGTACAAAAGTAAAAAATGAAAAGACAGTGAGCGAAAAAGAGAATTGTTTGCAAAAGATGTATGATATTCATTGGTATTCCATTTGCACAAAATTACAATATGACCCTATTACAAAATGAGTCCTGACACCTTGGGCAAGATGCAGGACTTGATGCATGCTAAAAAAGGCAGGAAATAATAATTACTCTGCAGGAGTAACCCTTATAATATCCTGGGAAGACCAGTTAAGGACTTGGTGACCCGGGATCCTTGGACGTATCCAGCTCTCCAGGTTGAGGTCACTTTCCGCCTCGTCTTCCACGTTGTTAACAACATCTGGGGTGAGCATCCCCCACTGATGAACTTGGGCTCTGTAGCAGCCTCTGCTTGATCTTGTCGGAATGGTTTGTAACCCAAACCGAATTTGTCCTCCTTCTTCTCCACCGGTAGCAGCTTGCCCCAGCCTTGGGCATTCCCATCTTCAACAACCTTTCGGGCTTGCTGATAGGAGACAATTGAAGTACCCATCCTATCCTCCTGGGATGCAGCAAATACTTCAGTCGTCGCCTCATTGATGTTCAGTGCTTCGAACCCTTGGCTCATAGTTTCATGGATTTCACCATCCATCTCAATGTATTTATATGTAGCCAAATGGCTAACAAAGATATCTTCTTCACCACAGATGGTGATAACCTGTCCTTCCCACTCATATTCCAATTTCTGGTGAAGGGTCGACGTAACTGCGCCGGCGGCGTGAATCTATGGTCGACCCAACAAACAGCTGTAGGCCGGCTGAATGTCCATCACATAGAAAGTAGTTTGAAAGACATGCGGACCGATTATCATAGACAGCTCCACCTCTCCAAGAACAGACCTCTTTGAGCCATCAAAAGCCCTAACCACCAGATTGCTTGGTCGGAGAGCTATTCCATCATATTCGAGCTTGACAAGAGCTTTCTTTGGCAAGACATTGAGTGAGGACCCAGTGTCAACAAGAACATGAGAGAGCACAGCCCCTTTACACTCCAAAGTGATGTGTAAAGCTTTGTTGTGGTGACGTCCTTCCGTTGTCAAGTCAGCATTGGTGAACCCTAGCCCATGGCTAGTATTAACATTGGACACCACTGTCTCAAGCTGATTCACTGTGATCTCCTCCGGCACGTAGGCATCGTGCAAGACTTTGAGTAGTGCGTCCCGATGAGCTTCAGAACACAATAGCAGGGATAAGATGGAGATCTTGGAAGGGGTCTGGTGGAGCTGATCCACAACTTTGTAGTCACTTCTTTTAATTATCCTCATAAATTCATCCACATCCTGATCAAAGGATGATTTATGAGTCTCTTTTGGTACAGGTTCTTCAGGTGCCACATTTTTCCCCTTGGCTTTGGAAACAGCCTCTGCCTCAGTACTAGTTCTTGGACCTTGTGACGCGAAGAGGCGTCCGCTTCGGGTGAAGCCTCCACCTCCCCCGACATTATCCACTTGTGGAGTGGGAACTGAAGAATCAAGAAGGACTCTTTCTCCGTTGCAGTAAAGGTCTGCACCATAGTGCCATGGTACATCATTGTCTTTGTCATATGGAATAGGCCCTGGCACCGTGGTGGTGACTGGGCTCACTGCAGCAAAGGTTGGAACCGTTATAGTCTGTGGATCATAAAAAAATGGTTACAGGACTTCTAGTAGATGTTGGTGGTGATTGATTAAAGCTTGATTGTTGCTGAAACTGTTGCTGAGATTGTTGTTGATAATTGTTGGAATTCGGGACCGTTGTAGGGTCATAATAAATGGTAACTGTGGAGACGTCGTTGTTGGTGGTTATTGTAGTTGTAGAAGTGGATGCAATGGAACTGTTGTTTGTTGAAATGATGGAAGAGGTGTTTTGTTTGAATATTTGTTTTTAAAAATGATTTAGGGTTTAATATTTTATAACGAATGAGTAAATGAAACACAACTCGAAGGCTAGCCTCAAGAGTGGTTCATTAAAGAACCCACAGAATGCTAGATTCTGAAGTTCAGTTCCTCGTTAGTTAATTAAGACGTGTGAAAATGTGCAGACGGCGGTCACATAGGTGACCGACTTACGTGTGTGCAAAAGTAGACGTATGAATTGTTTTAAATGATTATATAAGTGGATTCGGTTTCTAGTTCCTATGGATATTACTAGCAATGCGAAATTGTAAAATAAAGGCGGAAACATAAGCTGCGTACAAAATAAACAGGAGAGGGATACAATAATAATTTACACGGGATTGCGAAGAAATAAAGGGTATCGTTGTAATTTACCCAAGAGGAAGCGTGTGTACAGTGTATGAATTAATCGGAACCGTTATAACCTAATATTGTAAAATAAAATAAATAAATTAAATTTACTAAATAGAATAACCATGAAATAAAAAGTAAATTAATCTTTATAATCAAAAAATGAATGGCCTCATATTGGTCACGATTTATCGAAAACGATTTATCGAAAACGATTTATCGAAAACGATTTATCGTGACCTTTTGTCATATCATCGGCCCAAAAACAATAAAAATATGAATAAAGGAATAAAAAGTGATATTATAAACTAATAATTCTAAGAAAACAAATTACCTAAACAAAATCTAAGAAAAAATTTAAAAAAATGAATAAATAAAGAACAAATGGGATATATGGGGTGATGTGTTGTTTAGTGGTGTAAACACAAGCAGATAATGGGCTAAACCCACGTTATTATAACAACATAACACAAAATAAAAGTTTTAAAAATATAATAAATAAATAAATCGATGAGGTATTGGTGTGTGTAGTGAGAATATCATGGAATGGACCAAACCAATTCAAACATATATAAAAGGTTTTTAAAAAAAAACAAAAAAAAACACTCAGCATTCATGTTTCTTTTTCTACAGGGGCACAATCAAAATAAATGAAAACCAACATCCATTTTCAGAGAAGAACAAACAAACCGCACTCACACTTGCTCTTCCAAATTCGTCTCCTTTCTAAGAAAACAAAAATGCGCCGCCACGAATATCAAAGTCACCATCGGTCTATCTCTAATCGTGTGGTGGTATCACTTCTCGCGGTGTTTCTCGGTTGACCCAAAACCCACCCTTCAATGATTCTTCTCGACGGCGGTGTTGATCGCGGTGAGGGCTTTCGGTTTCTGTGAAGGTTGTTGTTCGGTTTCGAGGTTCGAATGGGTTTTACTCTCTAGATCTGCTTGCGGTTTATCGAATTTGTAGGTCTAATTTCGCGGCGGTTGAGGAGGGTTTCGGTGGGTGATTCACGCGGTGGTGAGTTTGTGAAAGGTTCGTGAATCTGTTATGGTTTTGCTTATGTTTTTTATTTATGTTTTTCTTGGCCTCTCTCACTCAGTGTCATCTTGTTTCATGATTTTTTTAGGTTTTTGATCTCTTTGTGTTTCAGATTCGGTTTATTTTTATTCACTGGTTTTTTTTTATGGTTTGGAGTTTTCGGATTTTGGTTTTCAACGGTTTGCGGATAGGTGGAGGAGGATGGTTGTTTTTAGGTATTGGTTGGTATCGGTTCCTGTTTTTTTTGGCGAATGAGGGTCCTCCCTTTGCTGAAGGTTGGGGTTAGTTTTAAATAAGAGGACTTCACGTTTTCCTTTCGATTTCCTCTTTCCTGATATTCTTTTTTTTTAGAGATTTTTTTCTTACGTGATGCCTTTTTCTTTCTACAGATGTGTTTTGTTAAATTGGTGTAAAATTTTGAGATTTGTTGGAACGTGATGCAGGTCCGCAAGTTTGAGGCATGTTGTAAAGCTGGTTTTGTGCAAGGGCTTTGTTACCTCTTACTTGCTGTGTATTTTTCATGCCATTTTAATATAAGATTTGGGTTTGTAAAAGCAAAGTGGTCAATGGTATATCTGTGTTTGAAATGGGGACAGATAAATACTGACAAAACTTTTTATATTATATATCTTTTTTTAAAAAATAAAATAAAATAAAAATAAAAAAGAAAAGAAAATAATTAACTTAAACTTTTTTTTAAAACAAAACTAGTTAAAAATCAAACTATTAATCTAATAAAATAAATAATCTAATAAAACCATCTAATTAGAATAAATTCAATAATAAAACAAACTAAAGTAAATATTATTTAGCTAAAAAAACTAATTTAAAAAATAATCTAAAATACTTATTTGACTAATAAAACACCAATAAATTACGAAATGAGACAACGTTCTATACGAATTTCAAAGTTAAATTCTCAAAATTAATAATAAAATAGAAATGACATTTGAGTGATATACTGTATAGAAAAAATGCAATGACTAAAGATTAAGGGACTGCTAAAAATACAAAAAAAAGACCGAATATCGATACTACAATAAAAATGCGCCAGATGAATGAAAATTGAAAAAAATTCGGTCAAAATTTAGGGTGTGACAGATGTCCCTATTTAATCATCTTAAACCCGAATGTGTGAACACAATTTTATTTTTAACATTCAAGGTAGAAGAGGATTAAATATTAGAATACCTAAAATTTTGACCGAATGCAGATGAAATGCAATGTAAATGAATGCATGAATGGTTGAGTTATGTGGAGAATAATGTTATATGAGACAGGCTAACAAGAGAGAATAATGCTATATGAGACAGAGATATTATGAAGATGTTAAAATGTCCAAATGAATATTGAAATGTAATGTTGATTTATGTTAACATCACCTATGTAATGCTGATTTAATGTTATCAATGCTAATTTTATTTTATCAAACTACAACTTTTTAGTTTTTTTTATGCTTTCTGCTTCAATATGCTACTGAAATACACATTCATAAGATTTACGAAAATGCATTTTCGAAATCAAAATTGTAACACCCATATAATATATATCTAGAATAATATCACACAGAGTTAATTTTTGGTACTGACACCATCATAAATTCCTACTAGTATGATTCACATTCTTGTCCAATTCTAAAAACAATATAAACTATGGCACAAGACATGGAAATCATACAAAAAAATAAAATCTAAGAACAATACAATATCCATTATTGTACAAAGATAAGGAAATACACAACGGAAGACTAAACTAAGCTTCACTTGAAACATCCCGAGCATAGCTCCACTTGTAAATCAAACCTGCAAAAAGGAACCTGAAAAGCAACAACAATAGTGGGGTGATATAACAACATCTCAGTGGGTTCCCTATCTTAGAGTTCCCTCGGCTCTAAAAGGTTCGATTCCTAGAATCTCAATTACTCATCGTTTCCTCACTCACAAAACGGAACCAAGTGATACTAAGGTCCACATGTACTACCACAATAGATATAGAGAATGAAACATCTACCTCAAGTCCTTACGGATGCTTCCCGTGGGAATCAATGTAATACCCACCTCAAGACTTACTCAAGACCTTACGGAGGATTCGACATAACACTCTCTTTGATCCTTACGGATGCTCTTGAGAAACACAAAGTAACCACAAAGAGACTTACTCAAGATCATCGCATAGATAATGTAGCTCTCACCTCAAGTCCTTACGGGTACTTCACATGGGACTAATAACAACCCATCTCAAGATTTATCCAAGACCTTACGGAGGATTCGATGCCTACATATCTCGATTCAACACTCACGTCGAAATAACCGGTTCCTCAAGTCCTTACGGATGCTCTTGCGGAACACAAAGTAGCCACAAAGAAACTTACTCAAGACTTCCCGCATAAACCAGTGTAGTACTCACCTCAAACCCTTACGGATGTTTCCCGTGGGACTCAGAATAATCCACCTCAAGACTTACTCAAGGCCTTACGGAGGATTCATAACATACACACCTCAAGTCCTTACGGATGCTTCACGCGGGACTCAATATTACCCACCTCAAGGCTTACTCAAGACCTTATGGAGGATTCGTACGTGATACATAGGAACAACCACAAACCCCAACACCTAAGCGGTACCTCAAGCCCTTACGGATGCTTCTCGTGGGACTAAACATCACCCACCCCAAATTATATTTATCAATTAGTAATATTAATGGGTCCAATTTGAGAGTATCCAAAAATGTCTCTGAACTGAATATTTAATAAAGCCTCTGTTTCAGATGATACTAATTAATCTTAATTAATATTATCCAGAGCGTTAATTAAATACGGGGTATTACATCCTCCCCTCCTTGAATTGAAATTCGTCCTCGGATTATATTTATCATATAGTGATACTAATTAATCTTAATTCCAATTGATGCTTTTAATCATATAGTTTTCATATACATAACTCTAACTCTTATAGTCTAATTATCATCATTAAACTAATCTCATTGTCTTTATTTCCATTCAATTCTCACGATTATCGCATATTTCACAACTTGCACAACTAACGTAATTACCACAATTCCTTAGCTAACATAATTACGGTTAATCGGAAAAGTCGGGTAAAAGTCGGGTAAAAATAACATTTTTTGGCATCAAAGATAGTTCACGTTTTTAGCTTCGAATCGATATGTGGAACGCTAAAAACGGATACCCGGATCAAAAGTTATAAATTAAATACCAAAATTGAAACCTACAGGTCTCGCTGAGCGAAAATCGCCCTGGAACTTTCGCTGAGCGAGGTATGCTCGTTAAGCGAGCTACACCAGTTCAGGAAGTTCCAGCCTTACAGGAAAACACTCTTTTCACCCCCAATCACTCCCAAACATCAACCAATGCAACAAGACATAATCAAACATGTTCATTATCATCATATGAGTATTTTAGTTAGGTTTTAGCCGAGTTTTAACCGTTAATCCATTATTTCTCAAGATTTATACCAAAAACCTTAAAACTCTTAAACTCCAAAACTTGACCAAAAACTAAAATAAAAGTATCTAACTACGAGCTCACCTCGAGAGTTGAAGATTGACGGAAAGAATGAGCCAATTCGACGGACAGATGATGGAGAATGATGGATTGAAGCTCTAGGATTCACTTCCTCTTCTTCTTCTCTTCTCCTTTCTTTCTCTCCCTTTCTTTTCTTTCTTTCCAATTCTCTTACTAACTTTCTCTCTTTTCTTTTTCCTTTTATAATACTTAACTTATTTTCCTGATTAACCAAACAAATTATATCTATCAATTAGTAATATTAATGGGTCCAATTTGAGAGTATCCAAAAATATTTCTGAACTGAATATTTAATAAAATCTCTGTTTCAGATGATACTAATTAATCTTAATTAATATTATTTAGAGCGTTAATTAAATACGGGGTATTACAAAAATAGACATAAACATAGTGCGACTCAAAATCAATATTGATTGTGTCAGGAATGCCTCCGATGAAACATCTCCAAACTCTATAGATATTATTGTATTTTCACTGTGTTAGTAATTATAAAATTCTCTTATTTTATTTCATTCAAATTAAAATGAATTAAATATTGGATTTGATTACATTCAACCCGACACACGTGCATTCATCCCTATCTATTAGTAATGTAGAGTATAAAAAAAATGAGCGCGATCTAATATAACCAAGAAAAAAATAAATCCAAACCCCCTTTTGTCTTCATAGTATGAACTCAAACATCATTTTCAAGTGAGAAAGAGTAGAAAATAAGCTGAAAAAGCAACAAAAACACACACAACAATAAACAAACCCCAGAACTATAAAAAAACTGAAAAATTATCTTCTCTACTTCATCTAGTAGTAGATTACTATAACTCTCTTTTCTCTCTATACCAAAAGTAAAGTACACCATTTTCTCACTCGTTTTCCAAACTCAACCGAGTCCGAACCGAGTCATGTCGAATCATCCTTCCGATACACCCGCCGATGATTTCCTGGAGCAAATTCTCGGCCTCCCAAACTTCACCTCCGCCGACGGAACCGACGCTTCTTCATTAGCTTCTCCGATGATGCTGCAGCTTAACTCCGGCGATGCTGCTACTCATCTTGCTGGTGGAGCGGGATTTCATGCACCGGTCTACCATTTGGGCCTGAGCTTGGATCAGGGTACGGGAGGGTTCTTGAAGCCGGATGATGCTTCCGGGAGTGGCAAACGATTCCGGGAAGATGTTGTTGATAACAGACCTAAGAATGTAACATAGCATAACTTTTTTCATTTCAATTGCATTAGTTAAATTTTTATGAAACTGTTTTATTTTCAATCATGTTTTAATTTTTGTGATTGTGAATTTGTGATCATCTATTTAAGCTTGGCTTGATTTTGGTGAGGAATTGTGTTTTACTATTTATATAGGTTTTAATTTACAGTAGCACAAACGATTACGATCGCGGTCGTTAATATTGTGGAGAGTCGTAGTGAATACGGCTGATGTAGCCTCAATCGCAGTTGCATTGTAGTTTTGACAATATCAAAAACTGTTATGTTGCGGCCCCGACTCGGTTGCAGGGCTTTATTTAAAACCCTGTTATGTGGTTTTGTTTGTTATAATTTATAAATGTAATAGACATTGCAAGTTTCGTTATGTTTCTTTCCGTTAGTCCTTGGTGAAGGATTGATCATTTATGCAGTTCAATTGGTAGTACCTTATATTATGCAAATAAGTTAGGAAACATCGAGTTTAAGGAGCATTTTCGTCTTTTTTTCTTTCGTTCTTATTTATATTTAAGTTTTTTGCAGACTTTTCATGGGCAGTCCATGCCGGCTACAGTTCCTACTGCTCCACATCCACCAGCAATGCGTCCTAGAGTGCGGGCAAGAAGAGGACAGGCTACAGATCCACACAGCATTGCTGAAAGGGTTGGCTCTAGGATCTTTTCGAAAATATGGATTTTCTGCTTGTTAATAATGCTTAATGTTGAATGAGGATAAAATCACATTGCTAATATCTTGATATGTTGATATTTCTTTACTCTTCTTTTTGCCATTCAATAACAGTTGCGCAGAGAAAGAATAGCCGAAAGAATCAGGGCTTTGCAAGAACTTGTTCCTAGTGTCAACAAGGTATGTGACTTCTACGTGATTTTTTTTACTGCAACTATAAGAAAAGTTATTAAGAAAGATCTCGAGATTAACGATTTGGATAAAAAGATGGTCTTGAATAGAATATTATGGCGAAAGTTGATCCATGTAGCCGATCCTACTTAGTGGGATAAGGCTTGGTTGTTGTTGTATATGTACTGTTTGTACTTGTCTATAGAATTTGTGCAATTTGATAAGGATGAACCTTTTTCATATTTACTCTTAAGTGAGAAAAAGATACATTGGCCACCCACCCGACATTTGGTACAGCTTGCTAATTATTGCCCAAAACAAAAACAGTGCTGAAAATGGAGCTTTAGCCTTTAGGGGTGATTTGACTGATAGAATCTTGGTAGGTATTGTTCATTGCATACTTGGTCTGAACATAACGATCTATAGATCTGCAATGATGCTGGTCGTGTCTGTTTCCACATGATGGATGAAATTCATTCTAATTGTGTTTGAGTTTGAAAAATGACATGTACATCAAGAAATATTTAATGCTCAAATCAGTTTTAGGTTGAGTTTGTGCCCTTAATTATAAGTCCTCCAAATAGTCATATCTCACATGTTTTCTGTTTTGCCAGTAAATAGTTTCTTGTTTATTACAATTAGTACAGGAAACAATCCTATCAACAGGTTAAAAAAAAAAAAACAGGACAAAATCAGCATATATTCTGGTTAGGCATATGCAAAAAATTTAGAGTTCTGAAGTATGAAATGAGTCTTCTGGATTTCGAGATATAGAGATTTTTTTATGATTTAGTTTTGGTTGATGACTTTTTCTTGGTCTTCTGCATAATCTTTTCGTTGTTTCTAATACTATGTGTATTTGTGCTTCATTCAGACAGATCGAGCTGCCATGCTGGATGAAATTGTAGATTATGTCAAATTCTTAAGGCTTCAAGTGAAGGTTAGTGCTTTTGTGATTGGCATGGATTACACATTTGATTTCTATCCTTGTTAGGTCTAAATTTATAATTAAGTTTATCTTGGGTGGGATTTGTTGCTTATTCGGTTAAACCCGTTTAGTGTTTATCTATGTCTTTTGACCTCTCACCCCAAGTTATCATCATTTCGATCGGGTAATTTCAACTGGTTATTATGAGCCTGAGGTGCCACTTTGGTATGGGACCCATTAGTCACTGGATTTCATTCCAAAAGACTCGTGTATATCTAAATACAGTCAAATGATACCATGTTAATGCTATTTTGCGTTGTTGCTACTTTAACTACCCAATAACACCCAACTATTCAAGGGTCTTGTCTTTAACCAATAGCAAGTCAAATTTTCGATGTATGAATAGTAAAACTAATTTCTATTTTCAACAAAAATTTTAAATAGTTTCATTGATTTCTCTAGAGATGTGTAGGGAGTACGAGTACATGCATTTTGCTGTTTGTATAAGAAATTGAAATCACGGCTTTCCATTGGATCCAAATTTATAGTTTTGTCAGCAACATGAAACTAAGAGTGCTGAAGATTTCCAATATTGTTAATTCATTAATCTTACAGGTTTTGAGCATGAGTAGATTGGGTGGAGCCGGTGCAGTGGCACCACTAGTTACTGACATCCCATTATCGTCGGTCGAGGTAATTATTCAAACCTTGTAATTACATAATTCTAACCCTCTCTCCAAGTCCGAACAATTTATCAAATTTATTATTGATGATCAGGAAGAAGGAAGTGAGAGCGGGAGAAACCAACCAGCTTGGGAGAAGTGGTCTAATGATGGCACAGAAAAGCAAGTAGTTAAGCTTATGGAAGAAAATGTTGGGGCTGCGATGCAGTTCCTTCAATCAAAGGCACTCTGCATCATGCCAATCTCACTGGCATCAGCAATATACCAGTCACAACCCTCAGACAACTCAAGTATAGCTAAGCCCGAAACTACTCCTCCTCCTTCATAGACATACCTTTGGTAATATCCAGTGGTCCCATCAAGCGCACACATACTACTCCAGGACACACAATTTATTCGCATGTTCCTAATCTCCTTAATCTTAGTCAGTGATTTGCTACAAGTTGCATTCAAAGTAGGATGCCATAGTCGTTTCTTTTTTGCGGTTGTTTCAGATTTTGTCAATACAGGGTTTACTGTCAATACCTAAAAATGTAAGCAGGCCCTATCTTGTCTTTAGAAAATTTATTGTAAAGGGAAAAAAACATGTCAAAGTTCATTTGATATGCTTTTCCTTTTTGTATAAAAAAGTATGGAGGTTAGTGGAACATGATATAAGGGCTTTGATAGTGTGGTTTTTAGTATTTGTAGTGGAATGTGGGACCTTGTAAAAGGTTAGGTTGGTTTCCATATTTTTATAAGTGATGTAATTCTCGAGGATTTGAAAGGTGGAAGTGCAATGGATAATGGTTGCTTGCTGGTGTTGCAAGTCCAGAAGAAAATGATGTTGCTTTTTTTTGTTTATTTGAGGTGTGAATCTGTGTGGGCGTGAGTTTGATTATTTAAAAAAGTAGTTGGAATTCTTTTTATAATAATGGAAGGAGAGATGGAATGACAAGTAATGTGCTCTCCTAATTCAATTCATATCCAATTCATATCAATCAGTAACTTATTAGTTATTACTATCTTACTGGGCGCCGACACTTTTAGGAGTAGGTGTATTGTGATGGCTGATACTTGTATAATACATGTCGAAAAAGTCATGTCGTAGAGCACATATCGAAAAAATCATACAAAAATCATACAAATACTCTCAAATAAATAATCAAACCCTAAAAATGATGTCTGATACTTGTATAATATCGTATAATATATGTCGAAAAAGTCATATCGTATGGCACATGTCGAAAAAATCATACAAAAATCATACAAATGCTCTCAAATAAATAATCAAACCCTAAAAATGATGTCTGATACTTGTATAATATTCATATAATATATGTCGAAAAAGTCATATCATACAGCACATGTCGAAAAAATCATACAAAAATCATACAAATACTCTAAAATAAATAATTTATTTTCTTTGCTTTGATAATTTTTAAATCGTTAAAAATCATACAAATACTCTCAAATAAATAATTTACTTTCTTTGCTTTGATCATTTTTAAATAGTTGTTCAATACATATACAAGATATTCATATAATAGATGTTATTCATATAATAAGAGTAAGAGAAGAATAAGAGTTTGATTTTATCGTTGTTATCTTTGCGTGCGTGCGTGTGTATATATATATATATATATATATATATATATATATATATATATATATATATATATATATATATATATATATATATATATATATATATATATATATATATATATATATATATATATATATATATATATATATATATATATATATATATATATAATGACTAAAATTTTTAATTAAACATGTACTATAATAATATTATTAATTGTCATTTGTCAATAATTTTGATAAGAATACTTTTAATATTTGGATAACGGTATTAGTATATTATATTATATTTTTAATATTATTAGAGTATTCTTATAATATTCTCGTGTCTGTATTAGAATTCGTATTTTATAAGTTATTATCATTCAATTCAATTGGGGGCTTGAATCCTCTCTCTCTCTCATATATATATATATATATATATATATATATATATATATATATATATATATATATATATATATATGCTAACATAGACCCACTTGTTTTTATGAAGGTCTATTTTAGCAAGTTTTAATTAAAAAATGCTTAAATGCACCTTAAGGTGCATATAGCTAAAACACGTCTTCATAAAAATAAGTGGGTGTATTATAGTAAACCCCACAGGGGTTTGCTATAATACACCCACTTATTTTTATGAATGAGTGTTTTAGAAAGCTTTAACTAAAAGCAATAGGGTAACCCATATCAATATGATATTAAGGTTCCTGGACAACGAGACCAATATGATATTGTATCTAGAAGCAATAGGGTAACCCATATCAGGATTTGTCATCCATTTATCACGATCTTACACACCCAAACTAGCTACTCGCAACGAATTCATAATTTCAAAGACTATGTCATATAACACATTGAAATAAATTTTATGGTGTTGATAAACTTCAACATCTAACTATGTCCGTACCAAAAGCCCGGTCTCTTCGCCCCATCAAAGTAAACATGCAATAGCACGAAAACCACAATTTTCATATTCTCTCATATCAACAATGTCATAAATGTAATGATGTAAGAAAAGAGGAAATTTGGATGAGTAAAGAAGTTTTAAAGACTGGCTAGACGATTAACTTTCAATTGGTATTGTGCATGACCTCTTCGCAGTCTGACTTCCTTGTGAGCCCTCAACATACTCCCACTACGAAAGATCATGATGCACATCACTCTCTTGACCCTTTTTACTCTTCTTGTGACATTCATACATTATTTTTATCCTTGCTCATGCTTAAAATTAAAAGATAATCTCTTACAAAATCAATCTAAGTAACAATCACTCTCTGTGGGTATGATATCATACTTTTTTTTATCAATTGTTACTTTTCAACATACATGTATACTTGCATGTGACACATTTACAAGTAACAACCCCTATGAAAACATTAAAGCTTACGACAAATACTTTTCGGGCGACAATAATTTCAAGAGGATATACTCTAAGAGAGGTTTTCATGTTGAACCTTACGAGACATCCACCTTGGGGACCTATACTATGCAACCATTATCCTATCTTATGTTTACAATTAGAGTATCCAGGTACTAAAATCCCAAGGAAGCCAACAACAAATATATGATATATAACACAATAGAGATAATAAATGCATAAGATAAAGAAAAGACAAAAAAAATAAAGCGAAAAAAAAAAATCACACAAGTCAAACTAGGCTTGACACTCTCTGTAGGAAACATATCCGCACTAGAGTCGTAGTCTATCGTACCTCGCCAAAAGAATATGACCTCGTGAAGCGTGTCGCACGCTCGTGGAATGATTGCATAATCGCCACCAAACTTTATTTATTCCAAAATAGGGAAAAGGGAAAATATTTATAAAACATCTAAAGAACGACAATGATATGGTCGTTGCAACCAAATCGGATTCGTGACAACTGATTAAAGATGGGAGGAAACATAGAAGAATATTTTATGTTTTTCTCAATGTTCTTTTTTTGGTTTTTTAAATAATATATCTTAGTGAGCTGGTGATTTTTTCTTAAAGTAAGGCGCCACTTTGTTTGCTTGTTATTTTTTTTCTGTGTGGCCAAGGCAAATATATATATATATATATATATATATATATATATATATATATATATATATATATATATATATATATATATATATATATATATATATATATATATATATATATATTGGAAACCTTAGTTTTTTATTTTAATTAAAATGCCAATAATACCCCCTAAGATGACTTAGGGAATAAGAAAAGAACTTTCAAAAATAAATAGATAAAAATTCACTCTTTTTTTTAAGAAAGCAAATAAAATCAAATAATCACATATTTTTCTCTATTCCCCCCCCCCCCCCCCCAAATTTGATAATAAATTAAATTAAATTGAATTAAAATGAATAAAAATCGAGCGCGAAAATGCGCAAAAAAATTAAATGAACGTAATAAAGTGATCTATGCAAAATAAAGTTCCAGAAAACAAATAGGTAAATGTCAAATTTTAAAATAAAAAATGTTCAATTGAAAAGGATCAGATGGATCAAAATGCGAATGCAAATGAAATCGAAATAATTAAACGAGCATTCCAGATTAAACTATGCGAAGCGTGGATCAATAAAGCTGACAGCTGCAAGCCCGATCTCGAAATTTTCCGCCCTCTATTTTTATGCACATTTGAAAAAATGATTCAATTGGCATGTCTGTAAGACCAAAATTTTATTATTATGAGCGACTTTTTAAGCATTATGATAAAATAAATGCATGTCATGATATGCAGATGATGCAAACATCTTGTGAAAGCATTGATTTATTTATTTAGAGGAAAAATTGGGGTATGACACGTGGACTAACAAAGTCACTCATTTAAGGAACACGACAACAATTAGGTACATTTTATAACCTTGTGAGTTTAATATTATTACATAAATATTTATCAATTTATTTATTATATATTTCTATAATATTGTTTTATAGGGTTAAGTCTGCTCATTGGAGACTTATAAACTTGTTGAATACTAGTCGAGGAGATTTGTGCAGATGCTGGGATGCAGTCAACACCATGTTGAAACTACTACTAGGTGTAATTAGAGTTGTAAAAGGGAAAAATAATTGGTGTTGACTAAGATGCATGTGGATGCTTCATTTGGATAACACACAGGTTACCTAATGTGTGTGAACTTGCAGGTATTCAAATACAAGGTTATCTTGTTCCATTGGAATCCATTCATGTATTTTGGATGAAATTACACATTTAAAGGGATGAATTCATTGAAGATGAGAGTGAGACACAATTGGACTTAGATGAAGAATGTGAAGAGTTGAAGAGAAATTTGAGTAACTTGGATATTTTGGCCAAAGGGTGATGAAGATTGCAGAAAAAGGTGCGTGAAATTACCTATTTATGCACAACTTCTACATGTTCACTTCTAGTGAAATACAAGCCAAAAAGAGGAGTTAAGAGTAAATAGAGGAAAAAGAGTGATATGCATCATGATCCTTCATACTGGACGTATGTTGATGCCTTGTAGAGATTTCAAACATCCAAGAGATCATCCAATAAAGCTCCCACTACAAGAAAAATGTATTTTAACATCAATATTTTAGCGTCGGCCACGATCTCGACGCTATTAGTGGCTATGTAGCGTCATCTAAAGCGGACGCTAACGAGTTTTCAAATTTAATATTCATTTTATAATATGTCTTACATATTGGCGTCGGCTAAAACCAACGCTAGTGGATTTCCAAAACAAAATTATTATTTATTTATTAATTTATTAATATTTTATCAAAATCCTAGCGTCACATATTACCCGACGCTAAATATTAAGGTGAAATATATTTCATTTCCCATCATTTTTTTCGTTTCCCTCCCAATTAATTTATTTCTTTTATTCATTTATATTATTTTATAAAACATTAGTGTCACATATTGGTCGACGCTATATTGGAACGAAATAAATTTCATTTCCCACCATTTTTTTCTTTCCCCCTGTTTGTTTATTTATTTATTTATTATTTTATAAACATTAGCGTCACATAATGATCGGCGCTATATTTTTTCCTTTTTTAAAAAATCAAATGAATAACATAAATTTAAATAAAATAAAATAATAAAATACAAACTAAAAAATAAGATTAAGAAGAATTTTTTTATGAATTTTAGAATGTGTTTTGACATTAGAATTTTAAATTTGTAAAATAAACTTAAACATAATTGAATTAAAATTTATAAAATAAAATAATAAAATAATAAACCTAATCATATAAATTTAAATTTATTTTAAATAATAAAATTTAAATTTATAAATAAGATAAGTTTACTCTATCATTTTAATTAGAAAATATATTTATAAAAGTATATATAATTTTAAATTATATATTAAGATAAAATCAAATAAAATTATAAACTAAGTATATTAATTAAATCAATTTTATAAAATCAATTTTATAAACTAAGTCTATTAATTATAAACTAATTATATTAATTAAATAAATTTTATAAAACAAAATTTCATAAACAAAACGAACACACATTCTTCTCAAAATCCCTAAACAACCGACTGCGTTCACATTCTCCTCACCACTCAAAGCATGCGTTCAATTTTAGGCCAAACCACACATTCTATTTCCGGCCAAACCACACGTTCACTTTCCGACTGTAAAAAACCATAAACAAAAAGCGAGACAACGAGTTTGAATTGACGAAGCTTCGAAGGAAAGACAACGGCAACATCGTTATTGGGTAATGTTTCGGTTCCATATTTACTTTTGTATTTGTATTGTTGCTATATTGTTTTATGCTTGCTTTGTGTAGTCGATTCGAGTATGATTTCGGTTACGTCGTTGTATTATCCGTTTCTCATACTCACCATTTCTCGTACTCAAAGAATTTGAGAGAAATGTAAGGTTCTATTTTCTGAATGACGATTGATTAGAAGATTTGCACACTCGAGAGTGAAAACTAAATGACCCCAACATTGTAAGAATAATTTGTGACCCAAATCTATCTGGAAGTGTCAACAATTTGTTTAATCGATACATTATGATCCAATTCTCCCAGATATTTTGATTTCGGCTAATGATGGGGCTATAGCATCAATCTGGTTAACTCATAACAATTTCTGTTATTAATGTTGTACAGACTGTAATCAAATCCATTATAAAAACTATTTTAAGTAACTTCAAGTAAATTCAAGTAAATTCGACTGCAACCTCTCCTTCGAAAACGCGAAGATTTGCTTCCAAACAGGATGTTGATTCTTGTCTAAATGCTTAGTAACACCTTTGTAGTTACCAAGTTTCACTTCCACATAAGGGTCAAGACTACCTTTGATATCAATCACATGAAGATCCTTTTCTTTCACAACATTCACATACAAAAAATTCATTTGCTCAACCAAATCATAAGTAGTTGACACCTTATACCTCAACCTTGTTGCAAGTGGTGGAGTTGTTTCAACTAATGCATATTCTGGAATCTTCCTTGGGGTCTACATTAACATAACATTAGGAGGTCCTGATTTTGCTAAATCAACTTTTGTTTGAGTTTGAGTTTCCACTGTCGGTGACACAAAAGATGGCAACTTTGCAGCATGAACAAGAGGGAAACTTAGTGTAATGAGTAACCGCGATCACAGAGTGACCACGATCGCATTTTAAAACCTTAGCGTAACAAGTAACAAGTTCTTTTTCTTTTTCTTTTCAAGTTTATAGATTTGTGTAATTTTTGTAGGATTTATCAGATTCTTTAATCAAAATGGTATATAATTTTGTAGTCCATACAACAAGTCCTAGAGCTCACCATGATGTTGCACATGAATTGGTATATATATACTTTGTAATTACAATGCGTTAATATAATTATATCTGATATACATTGTGACCATATATAATACCTCTAATGATAGGCTAAAAAACTCAATCGACCCGCACATCCAAATGAGATTTTCATTGCCACCCATAAAAAGAAGAATGGGGAGTGGGTTGACGCTCGTGCAGTGATAGCACATGTAAGTTAACATTTTATTATTCTGGTTTAGAGTTTGTACTCACTGGCCTTAATATTTGGACTAGCTTCTAGTATTTTGTTAGTAAGTCAATTTTGTTAGTATTGATGTTAGATTAGTTGTTAATGTTGAAACCCATAATTAATTGAATTGAAATGAAGTAAGTTGTTAATCTTAAGAAAATTAAATACAAACACATCTTTAACTTAGTTTAAACTTAAGTTAACCATATTGAAGGGATTTAATCTCTTCTGTAGAATAAAATCTTTTTGGTCGTATCAATATGATATTATTTCCATTAATATATTTGTTTATGCATCTTCCATATGTAGCGCGCGATGTTAACCACTATATCAATTTTCTGATGCTTATTCATGCCCATTGGTAGGGGTGTTCGCGGTTTGGTTTGGATCGGTTTTGAAGCAAAATATAATCTGGTCCAAAGATAAAATTACTTGCGGTTTGATTCGGTTTTGGATGATTAGTTAAAAAAATCCGATCTGATCCAATTTCATACGGTTTAATTGGATAACTTTTATTAATATTCTAAAAATACTAAGTTTGATATAATATATAATATACTATATCAAAAGTTAATATTACAAGATGAATAAAATAAAAAAAAATAGATTAAATCAAACTAATGCAGATGTATTTCATGTGTCACAACTGAGAAAGTACATTGCAGATCCGTCGCATGTGATTCAAATGGATGATGTTCGAGTAAGAGATAATTTGACTGTGGAGGTTTCACCAGTACGGATAGATGGCAGAGAAATGAAGCGATTAATAGGTAAAGTGATTTCCTTAATGACGATATTGTGGGGTGGACCAGTTGGTGATAGTTGGACTTAGGAGCGAGAGGATCAAATGAAAGAGTCGTACCCGATGATGTTTGCTTCAGGTACATTTTCGAGGACGAAAATTCTTAAGTGGGGGAGAGTTGTAACACCCCAAAGTCGATTTTAAATTAATTGATGTGTTTTCTTGTGAATTGTTGATGTTTATGATGTAATTTGATATTTTGTGGAGTTTTGAGGATGGCTTAATATATTATTAATATTAAGTTTAGTGGGTTTAGTTTACTATTTGAGATTAAATTAAATAATATAAGAGGAATTGGAGGATAAGGGTATTGTGGTATTTTGGTTGAGGATAAGTGAGAGTTTTATGGGGAAAGACTAAAGAGGTCCTAGGGAAAAGAGTGACAAAAGAAGGAAAGTTGGAGAGTACGATCATTTTTAGAACGATCACACTTTTGGGAGAAGAGCTATGAAGAAGAGGATAAGCTAGAACTTGAAGGTTGGAAGGATTTTCGAAGAGATTATCGAAAGGCTTATGGAACTTAAGGTATGGGGAGTATCTTCCTTTCGGTATTATAATATGGGAATGAAATTGGGGGTTTTGAGGTGTAGTTTAGGGTATAGGGTTTGATTGATGATTTTGGGTTTCGATGATGATTTTATGAATATAATGTTATTATATGATGTGTTTGATGTTATTGTGAGGAATGTTGAGGTTGATGATGTTTTTCTGATGTATTGCTGTTAAATTCTGTGTTTGGAGGGGTTTTATTGCAGAGGAAAGAATCTGGAAATCGTAGAAAATCTACAGAATTCGTGAAGCTCGCTTAGAGAGCACAACCCGAGAGCTTGGCGCTTAGCGAGCAAGATGTCTCGCTTAGTGAGTCCTGGAAAATTTTGAAAAATAATTTCTGGTTGTTTTGAAAATTGTTTTCTTGGGGTGGCTTAAGTCTTAAACTGCTATGATGTTGTAGAGCCGTCGTATAACATGTTTTAGAGGCTATATGAGTAGAACTAACAATTACATGATGTATGATGATTACTTGATTTTTCCTTGAGTTATGAAGTATGAGTATATGATGTAGAAGTATGATGTTAGATGAGTATGTAGTAGGATGTTCTATGAGTATGTAATATGATGGCATGAATGCGTATGAGGAATGATGATTAAATGATGAATGCGGATGCAATCTTTATGATGTTTTGAGGATGATGTGTGTATATTGCGTCTTGCATTCATGACATTGAATTATGAGGGGACTTCGACCATTGACAGCTTTAATCCTATTGTGTAGATTGGAGTGGTATGCTGTTATGATGTGCTCCCTTAATGGTTGATGACCCAGTGTCCATCCACCAGGATGTTTCGGTACCATATGCATATTCAGAGTTTGCATATCATTCTAAATGACATAGCATGATTTACATTGATTTTTGTGTAATGATGAAATTTACTTGATATTGTGTATAAATGATTCATGATTGAATTGTTGATGTTGTTGATGTTCTTTTAAATTCTCATTTCTATATTACTTTATTGAATGCGAATTTACTCACCCTACCTTCCTCCTGATGATGGTCTATTATGTCATCTTGTAGATAATCAAGGTTAGCTCGATGCGTGCTTAACTTTGAGGTAGTGAGTTGTCGAGTTAGTTAGAAGTGGAGTCCTGTTATGTGTCCAGTAACATCGGGATGAGTTTCGCTTGAGTTGTTTTGGTTTATTTGAATTAAGACGTTATCTCTGCTGAGTACTTTTGATTAAATGATACTTGGGATAATTTTTTATGTTTATTTTATTAAAGACGAATTACAAAGTATTGTTCAAAAGAGATTTAAAGTGTTTTTTTATGATATTATTAACCCGTGTTACGGGACATGACTCAATGTGATGTCTTATGATGCATAAGTTATTTGAAGTATGTGCCATCTTTTCTTGAGTTTTACTCTGATAAATGATTAAATGTATGCCATTTGTGTTGGGGTAGAAAGGGTGTTACACTTGAAACCGACGCTAACTCAGTAATTAACTGCGTAAGTTAGGTCAACAAATAGCGTTGCTTTAGTGTTAACATTTGGTCGACGCTAAACAAGTGTCACACAAGGACTGACGCTAAACGTAATTAACTTCCAACTTTGGAAAGTCCGCCCCGACACCCATACTAAGTCGACGCTAACCCCCTTTAGTGTCAGTTTTTATGGTGTTAGCTAGGGCTTTGGAGCGACGCTAATATTGTGTTTTCTTGTAGTGTCTATCAAGTCAACCATCTAGCAAATTTTCAAGACAACTTTACTTGTCTCGATTTTCCTATTTTCTTGCATGACTATATTGAAGATATTATAGATGTGAAGGCTGATGAGAATTGTGTTTCCATGCTGTAACACCCCAAATTTGCCCTCTTCATTTTAAGCATCATATCACATCATATACATTATGAGCATATCATTTCCTCAGCATCATTTCATAGAAAGATGAAGCATAACATCCCTCATGTCCTAGCATCAAGCATATGGTCATCTGTGGAGTTCCCGTAAGCACTTCAAGCCATGACAAGGGTCCCAATGAGTTTGTACAAGTTCTATGATGATGTTATATATCAAGTCCCTTGGCAAAAGTTCAGAAGATCGCATGATCATCAGAAATCTTGGGACAAGTCAAAGTTCCTATGCAGTGCACCCAAATTAGGGTTAGAGAGTTGAGCACCATAACTCCACAACTTTGGCCATTGTATTTGGGCCAAGTTCCTCATTTGACAAGAAGATCCTAGGGTTGAGATTTTCATGAGAAAGATCCTCAAAGAAGTCAGTTTGTTTCATTAGAAGTTCAGGATGCAATATCTTTTCCTGTACAAAGAAATCCTGATTAGGGTTCTGGGCCAGATACTCATATCTTCCGAATTTTTACCATTTCTTGAGAGCAAAAGGCTTTTATTTAGTCTGCATAGCTTATGTATGAAGTTTGAGGCAAATATTCACTGAAGAAGTCAAAACTTGGTTCAGTTGCTTGAAGGTGAAGCAAGAAAGTCAACTGCACGGTCAAAAAAGTCAACAAGACAATTTCAGAAGTTTTTTGGTCAGGATTATCCTTTTTGAGGTCATATTATGTCAGGGAGTATTTCATTTGAGCTAAAATGTCAAAAGTCGGAAGTATGCAAAAGGTTACTAAATTTGGAAATTTCTATTTTTAGAAATTATTCGATCTTAAACTTCTTGCTATTATTTCATGTGCGAAAAGGCTCCGGATGATTTTCCGGTAAGCACGAAAATTGTAGAGCACGATTTTCCCTTTCCGAAAAGTCATAGAATGTCTTCATATCATTTACAGAGCTCAAGTTGTGAATTTTGGAAGTTTGAGACATTTTTAGAGTTTTGTGAACCACTTGTCATATTGTCACTGGTCCTTTATTTTTTTTCTAGTATTTATTTTTTGTCACACTCTTGATTTTTTTTTCTTTTTCTACACATTCTCTATGTCCAATACAATTGTTTCATGTGACTAATTGGGTTTATTTCTCAATTTATGGAAAAAGTACATAAAAAAAAATAAATGTGAAATGAGGCTATTACGTTGGTAGTACAAATGGCTCAGCAGGCCCCACCCGTTATCTCTCCTCTCTTGATGCCTCTCATGTGATCACATTTTTTCTTTCCTTATGAAAAAAAAGAAAGTGACACTTTTCTCCACCCAAGGGGAAGACACGCGCGGTGCACCAAGGGGGAAAATGAGTGCCGAAAAAGGAAAAAGAGGAGAAACGCGTGAAGTTTGCTTTGGATTTCTTTCTGTGAATAAAAGTTGGTGCAGCCACATTCATTGAGAGAAAAAAACAGAAAATAATAACACCTCACTATAAGGGAAGATCGTAACAAACTTTGGAGGGGGGTCACAATATTGGATCGGATTTTTTATCACACTTGCGCAGCCTCATTTTTCCTCTCTCATTATTCTCTCAAATCACAACATTGTTCTTCATCACCTTTCACACAGCACCTACCTCTTCCTCATAGCTCACACAATCCTTCACGGCGCATAGAGAAAAGAAAAAAGGATTCTCTCTCTCTGTTTCATTCTCTCGACTTCTCACCGCAAGAACGAGTTTCAGATCTGAATTACACAATTCCGCTCGTTCCATTCATTGTTCTCCTAGCATCATCATCATCGGCGAGTCTTTATTTGACCAACGCGTGTGGGAGCTTGGATCTTCCTGAGATTTCGAAAAAGATTCAAAACAGGTTTGCATTCTCGATCTGTTTGCTGCGAGTTTAGTGTTGTTATAGTGTGCTTTGAGTTGTTAATAACTGTTTAGTTGTGCTTGATTTGATTGGTGTTAATAAGTAGCTAATATTGAAATCGATTTCGGTATTCTTTCTTTTTTCGTTAACCTGAATTGTGCGGTGTGTTTTACGGAGTTTTAGTGGTATATTTGTGATCCTTATGATCTATGCTTCATGTGGATAAGTGTTTTATTAGTTTCTGGAATTTTGTTCGCGGCGACGATCGAAACCGCACGTGGTGGTGTTACTTTGGTGCGACGAATCTGTGTGTTCAAGCTTTTGTTTTAGTTTTGTTTCGATCTAGCTGCATTGATCTCATTTCGTAGATGAATTTTGATTTTTACACTTTTGATTTTCGTTGAGTTTTGAAAGAGTTATGCTAAGATGAAATTGAAGGAAAATTGTTGCTATGCTGCGTTTCTTTGCTACTGTTGTTTCGGTTCCTCATGCATGAGGTTGAAGGAGACGATGACGTGTCTCCTCTTGGTTGGTCCATGGGTTTTTCTCTTTTAATTATTGTTATTATTATTTCCTCCCTCACTTAAATGAATTTGACCGATTGATATGAGGTAGACATAACTTTTGTTCAAAAAATATTAAAAAAAAAGGAAAAGCTGATTTAATTTTTGGGGAATTATTATGGTTTCGGATGGGCCTTTGCCCAGATTCGCTAATAGCACCCCACCTTTCGGCCCGTTTCGTTTTTCAACTATTTTCTCCTTCTATTTCCACCTCCTTCCTAATTCATTTTCATTTCTTTTTCTTTAAATTCTTTTTTATTCAGTTTCCATTTTAATTCATTCAAAATACTTCCTTTCATCTAAAAATTATCAAATAAATCATAGACTTTCCTTTTTGTTTCTAGTTTTTTATCAAATTTTTATTTCATTTTTTTCATTGATCCACGTGCCAGGAATAATTCACCAATGTGCATAGCTTCTTTTGATCCATTTCTTGACCAGTCTGTCTTGTCTATTTTCTGTAGCTTTCAATATTTGGAGTTTTGATCCTATTCTTTTTGCATTGTATTCCTAAGAACTTATAGTTTTCATGTGATTTTTCTCAGAATTTTTAGAAAATTATTTCTTGAGCTTTGGTCTGGTATCTTGTGATGTAAGTTTTCTGTCCTAACTTGTGTTTGTACCTCCATTTGACCTAGTTCCTTTCTGAATTTTGCAAATCCTTTTGGAAAGTTAATATAATGTGTTTTAAGATCATTTGGTTTCAGTTGTAGAATTTTTAGATGGCTGGTTGATTATTTGTGGATTTTTCTTCTCACCTTGTCCCATTTTGCTTCTTTTGGTTTGTTAGATCTCTTATAGGCTTAGAAGGGCACTTGTGCCAACTTCTTCTTCTTATTTGGGGTTCCTTTGGGGTGTGGGTACCTTACTGGTCATAGGATAGGTCTTGGTTCTTTTGAATTTTTGAGTTTGCTTCATATTCAAGTCATTTGTTTCTTTAAGTGTTTAAATTCCATATTTTGATTCCGTTGTTTCTATTTTGACATTGTTTGGTATTGTGTGACTTCTCTCTTCATCTTGCTGTCCTCTTAGGCCATTCTTTATATCATTTGGGTTCTGGTTTTGAACTTTGTGTTTGTATTTTGTGTGTTTTACATTACATTTTTCATAAGTGCGCATTTGTTTTCGTACGTATTCATGTTGCCTCATTTTAAGTCATAAGTCTCTTATTTTCATTTCTTTGAGTTGAATTGGCATTATGCACTTGTTCATTCCATTTCACTTCTGATTGTTGGATGATGTTATGTTAATTTGTTCATTTTTTGTTCACTTGTGCATGCTAACCTTGCAGGGGCTATGGTAAGTGTGAGATGTGGGAATTGAGTTCCACATCTCTAATTCTTATCTCTTCCTCTTATGTTTATGTGAACTAACCCTCTTTCATTGGGCCTAGGCCTTTCTCATCCCTTCTTCTATCTTCTTCTTTCCTTCTTTCCTTCTTCATTAGGATAGAAACCTCAATAACCCTTAGGACATCCATGCATGTGAATACTTAGGATTATTTTAGTCCCCCTTTAGAATTTTTCCTTTGAGATCCTTTTGGTTCTTCTTCTCTTCTCATCTCATAACTCTTAAAAGATACTTTAATAAATCTGAAGTGATACATTGATCCATAGCCTTATTCCATGAGGTATGCTTGTAGTCTTCCCATCTTGGGATAGTACATGTTTACCTTGTGATGCACAAGTCTGATCAAGGTATCTTCTTCATAAAGAAAAGCATAAAAAACACTTCTTCATGTAAATACCAAAACACTTAATAATTCAACAAGTTAGTGAGCCTAAGCCCTAATCTTTGGGTTCAAGTTTTGGGGATCTTCTCCTTACTTGAGTATGCTTGTTCTATTATTCCATCTTGGAATGTAGTGACAAGTGCACATTCCATTGGTGAGAGCTTGAGTTCACTTCCTTGTGACACACTCATAAAAGCTTCTAAAAAAAACAAACAAATAATAAGCGTCTTTCCTTCGGGAATTCCTTTCTCATCTCATTCGCTCCGTACGCGAACTTGCTCCTACTTGTCATCTTGCAAGACGGTTACGCACTCGTCGTCCGAGTCTGCAACACCTGAGCAATGGCATAGGAAGTTCAAGCCTTAATTCACAATCAATTTCCCTTTGTTACCCCTAGTTAGGGGAACTACGGCGTCTCTGATCCTCATTATCCTGATGAGGTACGTAGGCAGCGGGGTAGGGCCCGTTCGAGCACAATCTTTATTTTCCCTACATTTTTCCTTTTCATTTCTTATTCATTTCTTTTCCAGTTCCAGTTTCTTTTCATTTTCATTTCTTTGCTGCAGTTTTCATCCCCTCACCCTTTGAAACAGTTTCTTTTGCAAGCGTGGATCCCGTCGGGTACGGCGGACGATCTGGGTGCTAATACCTTCCCAGGTCGTAACCGACTCCCGAACTCAAATCTTTGGTTCGCAAGGCCTTGTCCTTTCCTTCTTCCTCAGGTTTGTGCAACATTACCTTTCCCATTCATTCAGGATAAAAATGTCTGGCTGGCGACTCTAACCTTTCCGCGCCACTTTCGCGTTTGTACTAGGATGAAAATCCCGGGAGCGACACATGCTATTCGAGATTTACTTGGATGAGGTGAAGATTTATGGTCATTGGCTGGATCACAACTTGATGGTGAAGTTTGTCAAAACAATCATTTGTATTCCAAAGTGTTATATGATCGTGAGAAATGGAAAAAGATTCCTAACATGGGTTACCCAATTGCTTCTAGTACAATGTGATATTAGTATCATTGTCTAGTAACCTTAACATCGATTTCTTCCTACTTGTGGTATCTCTATCTATGTTTGTGAGTAGACATTAAACTATTGCAATTGGTTTTGTTAACAATAATCATTGAGTTTAGGTAAATTGAAACCCGATTGTCCATTATCTCCCTTCATTGACCGTTGGAGAAAAAAAACTGTAATGATGATGAAAGAGAATGGGAAAGAGCATATGTGAAATGTATAAGGCATTAAGAAGAAGAAGTCAGGAAGTCAACATAATTAGTATTATATTGATATTATTGTGTAATTAGGATTATATTGAAAAATTTTCAAGGTTGTAATTGTACCAACACTTTTGTATGTTAGGTCGTGTTATAATTTTGTATGTTATGTTCATGTTATGTTATATTCATGTTTTCCTTTTTCTCATGTTATGATTTTGTCATCTCTTCCACTTCTTCTCACTAAACACAACAAAAAGACAAAAAAAAATTATAAAAAAAAATCATTATTGTCCTATCAGATATTTAAAAAGTCCAACCACACCCATACGCTTATCAAATATTTTCAAATATTCGGTAACCAAATTATAACCTTACCGACAATCATAAAATATTTGGTATGCAATATCTTTTATACCAACTATTTAAAAAAAATATAATTTCATTATTTGTTTTTATTTTCAAAAATGGTCTATATAGAATATACCTAAAAATCTGGTATAACACTGACAATTTTAAAAATTCAATGAAAATGCATGGATTATGTGAAAAGTATGATATTGTAGGAAAATATAAAGCACATAAATTGAATAGAAAAAACTATTGTAAGAATACGGTATTTTCCACAAAATCTCAAAATTAAAACTTGTTTTTTTGATTTTTTTTATATATATTTTAAAGACAAAATAATATTTTTAGTCGTTGAAGTTATTTTAAAATATCAAGTTAATCCCTTAAATTTTTTTTAATGCTTTGGTCTATTTTTCAAAAATCTTCGTTACAATAAATTGCAAACTCATATACCGTTTGAACTGATTTTTCACGCTGATCACGAATATGTAATTAGTATTTTGATTGCATATCCATGATGAACACGAAAAACCAATTCAAATAATATATGAGTTTGCAATTTATTATAACAGAGATTTTAAAAAAAGGCCAAAAACATTACAAAGAAAACTTAAGGGACTAACTTGATATTTTAAAGGACTAAAATATGTGGGGTGTCAAATATAAGTGTGGGATGTAATCGAGATTTTTCTTAGTGTTGTGAATGTAAATGGGCCAAAGCCCAATTTCAATTTGATATGTGAAAGTAAAAGCGCCAATTCCCGAGTGAAACCGCAAGAGCAGAAATGGCATTGGAGCAAACAGTTTCATCAACCAGTTTGAGAAACCTCATCACCTTCCCTCAAAACCCTAATTCCATATCCAAATTCAAACCACCATGTTCCACAAAACTTCCTTCCAAACTCACCAATAGAAACCTCAACTTTAAACTAAAGTTAAACTGCTCCAATTCCACCCCTAATGTAGAATACCCCAAACCCTCTGAAATTCCATGGAACAAAGAACTCTGCAACTCCGTCAATTTAATCGGCTTCGTCGCAAACCCTGTCGAAATCAAACACCTCCCCTCCGGTAAAACCGTCGCGTGGACTCGCCTCTCCGTCAAGAAAAACGCTACGCAAACGTCGTGGATTCATTTGACATTTTGGGATGAAGTAGCTCATGTTGCTTCTCAGCATCTTCAGAAAGGTCACCAAATTCATGTTTCTGGTCGTCTTGTTACTGACACTGTTGATTCTACTGAAGGCAAACAACAAACATACTATAAGGTTTTCGAATTTTCGCAACCGCCAATTTTCACTTTTGATTCTGAAAACTTGCGTTTATTCAAAATTTGATTTATACAGTGAATATTTTAACTAAATTGAATGACACTCTGTTAGGGTTTTTTGCTTAGGTGGTTGTTCAGCAGGTGAGTTTCATTGATAAGAGTGAGTTGCCGGCGCCGTCACATGATAAGGACTTTAATTTCATAACGGCTGACGATGGTATGTTGTATTTTTATTTGGATAGATAGGTTAATTAAGCACTTATAACATAAGTGATTATCATGAAAGTGCTTTGGTACAAGTCATTTCTATTATGAAAGATAAAATAGTTAAAAAAATTGGATTAATTTATGTTATTTTTGCAAGCTGTCATTGAGAGCTTAAGGAAATAAGTTGAAAACCGTTTATAGACATGTTTTACGCCGTTTTAATAAGTCGTCGTAACTCGTAAGTACTTCTGCTAGTAGAAATCTCGAATAAGTCAATTCAAAAGGCTCTAAGTGGAATTTAGTAGAGCTTCACCAGGTTTTGCTTTTTACCAAGTAAGTTTTGAGCATTTTATAAATTGTTTCAGGTAAAAAGAGTTATGCAGCAACTTATACTACTGATTCTGTTGTTGAACTATGGCAAGTTTTCTTTGCTAACCCTGGGGAGTGGTGGGACAATAGGCGGAACAAGGTATTGTTAATAAATCTTGTGAAATAAGAAAAGTTGCATATTTATCTGTAGTGTTAGGGTCTCCAAGTGATTGTTTCGACTTACAAGTTTTATGTTGTGTGCCAGTTGATTATTGCACATGCCATTGTTTTTGGAGTTAATCATCTTTCAAATGTCTATGACATCAACCTTAACCACATTCTTTCAACTTATCTTTCAACAATTTCCTTCATTTAATTTTCCATGCATCGAAGTTTAAGAGAGGGTAGTTTGCCCCATTACATAGTTAAAACTTGCCATAAACCAAGGTTTATGTCGTTAGTTACAAATAATTTGTCCGTAAAGGATATGTTTCTAGCATTGAAGCCTAAGTCCTTGTACACAAGGTTATCAAGATCGGTATCTTGCATAAGATCGGGAGGTGATGGTAAGATCGTAAAACATTAGATGGTAACTAAGACCCGAAGATTCTACCTAATAGTTTTTGTATGATCGTACATAAGATTGTAACAAAAATTGTAAGATATTGCTAGGTTGAAAAATAGTTATATACATTTGAAGTTTTTTACATGATATTTTGGTATTTGTGGGAAAATGACCTCCGCCGAAACCGTCAATGTTGTGCCACAATATGTTGTCATCTTTCTTGGCTTGTAATGATGGTGATCGGAAAACGGGTGATCATGGCTGGAACTGGCCAAGACCGCATATAATCAATGGTTTTATGATTTTTTTTCACAATTTGGGTGCAAGTGCCACACTAGTTTATTTAAAATCGGAATCGTTGGGGGTGACTGGTGGGAATGCAAAATCGTAAGATTTGAAGATCTCGATCATGATTTTCACAACCTTGCTTGTGCAGATGAACAATTTTATAGTTCTTCATGTTTTGGAGAAGTTTTTATGAGAACTTATAGTTGTTCACTCACAAACAAGTTATTTGAGAGAATAGTGTAATGGTTAAAGCGTGGAAGCTAATTCAATTTGCTCAAGAAATTTTTGTCGAAAAAACATTCAATTATTACAAGATTGTTTAATGATCACTTTTTGCATTCGTGTTTTGTGAAAAGTTTACTGAACAGAGTCCACCCTGTTGGTATACCCTAATGCTCCTTTTGCATCAATGAGAAAACTTCTATCAAAAAATAATTAATTTTTTTCCTGAACAAGGATTTTACTATTTCTGTCTTGGCATATTTATTCAATATTATTGTTACCCTAAGTTTCTTTACTTGGATTAACTTGGAGAACTATGTTCAAGATTTGATAACCATGTCTAACTCATAGTTGATAACCGCTACTGATGAATAACATTTTGTTTACAAGTTGCATCCACCATTTCGATTTATCAGCAGTTGCTATGAATTCACATGTGTTGTATCTTGACACACATTTCTGAAATTTTTGCAGAGGAACCCCAAAGCTCCCGACTTTAAGCACAAAGATACTGGAGAAGCTCTGTGGATTGATGGTAGATCCACTCCATCATGGGTCCAATCCCAATTGGATATATTAGACACGAGAATGGGGTCGATCACCGGTCAAAATGGTAGGATGGCAGTAGATACTGTTAGCCCAGATGAAATATTGTCTTTCTAAAAGCTACCCCAAATCACGCCCAACGAAATAGGCTATTTTAACTGTGAAACTTCTCTATGAAGTTGAATTTTTCCCGTAAAATTAGGTTCCAAAGGCATATTGGTTATAGTCTCTCTGTCTGGTGATACATTAGTTTTTAGTGTGTCTATTTTATATCAGCTTGGTTAACATTCTGTAGAATTATATTTTTGCCTATGGAATGCAACAGATATTAATTTTTAATGTGGGAAAAAGTGTAATACCAACACAACATCAATATTGACACGTTAATAAAGGTAATAATTAAAAAATACGAATAAATGAAATGTGATCACATGTTGGTTTCGGACACCGATACTTGTCAGACGACGGACACACCTTTGTTTAGTGGTGTCGATGCTACAGTGATAGAAATTTTGACGATAATTCTTTTGACCTTGTTGCATAAAGGACAAAAGCACAAGTAATCAAAGCAAATTTCTGGTATAAGGATTCATGTATCTTGTTCTACTTTTAGATTGATGAGTTTGAGACGTAACCATGGTTGCCAACTGTTGTAGACCAAACCCGCCAGTTAATATTGCACTGTCACATGTATGGACACTGTGTTTGACCAACCATAATTGAGGGAGGTTTTGAACTCTGATCTCTTGAGCAATAACTTATTATCACTGTATTATTATACACCAGAACTAAATATACAGGGTTGAAGAATTCTTTTTCCCTAATTAGCCAAAGGTTTGATCATCTCCATAAAGATTAGAATGTAAAAGTTTGTTTTTTAGTTGAGACATTTTTTAATCAACTCTAGATTATTTTGATATTTTTTCATAATCAACTTTTTATCCATCTTCAAAATTCTCTCCAAAACATCACAAGAAAAGAAAAAAATTGACAAACTATTTGAACTTGCTATTATTTGCTGATACTTTTGCCTTAGTATAAAACACTTGAAATCAAGTAAAAACATAGATCAAATCAAAACCAAACCATATTACAGAAAAAATAATATTACAGAAAAAAAGAAAAAAATGAATGAAAGTTGCACCTTCTTGATGGATCCTTCTGTATACATAATTTATTCGTAAACAGATACACAAATATAAGACAGAATGAAATATTATGTATGTATATATATAACCTCTGTACAATTAAAACAGCATTTGCTTCTCATTCTTTCACACTGGCTTTGAAGATTTAGAACCAGAGACAACTAGATGTGAAAATAAAAAATAATAAAAGAAAATACAAGTTTTTCTATGTGTCTCTATCTTTTTAATCCTTTTTGGTTCAAAAATAACCCAATCCTTTTGCTTCAGATCCTTTCATAATTCTCAACCTCTTACAAGAAGACATAAACATTCTGCAATTAATATAAACAAAAAAACTCCATAAGATAACGATATATATTAATTAAATGTTCAACTTACTCCATAAGTTTATATGAAGATGAATATGAATGATTGAATATATATAGAACAACTTACTCCCAAGGAACATCTCCAACAAGCATCCAATCACCATCTTTATCTTCATAAGTTGGAACAAATTCAGATCCATTATACCCTTCTCTTTCAGAATATTCACCAAACGTACACTTGAACATATTTTCCAAAACTTGAAGAAGTTCTGAGTAGCTCTTGTAAACTTTGAGATCTATCTTCCTTAAATAAGGTGCACCAGCCATACTCACTTTCATGTACATCGCAACTTCTTCACCCTTCTTCTGTTGTAAACTGTTCTTCCTATAAGATCTAATTGGTGGCCATCCAACTACTTGTGCCCTACATAATATAAAACAAACTCAATCAATATTCATATTCTTTTCCAATAATAAAAATATTATTTGAAAAAGTTATGATGTGCTTACTTTGAAGGTGGAGGAGCATTATCTTGCTCATCATTTATGATATCAGAATCATTGTTGATGGACTCTACCTCGGTTGATTCTGGTGAAGATCTCTTGTTGCTTCTAAGAATAGAGAAATTGGATGGAAGTTTTTCGACTTCATGATCATCATCACTACCAGGTAATCCTAACCTTAACTCGGTGGCTTTAAGATTCAGTTCTGATGAATTTTCCATTTCTTGGTGTGAGTGTGTTGAATTGAGATGGTTGAAGAAGATGAAAAAGAAGAATAAGATGCGGTTGATGTAAGAGTGGATGGTGTAGCTCATGAATTTTATAGAAACATTAGTGTGGGACAATATCTAGGTGACTTATTCTCTTGTGGTGCATGAATTGGAACATAATGATGAAGTTTGAATCCACCTATGTTTGTCACACGCGCTTAGTCACGGACCAATCAAGTGTTTACAGGATAGGATACGGGTCTTTAAACTAGACATGGGTAAATGGATGTTTCCCGGATTTTGGTTTTATGCACAAAAATAAACAAATGCAAATTGAAATATAGTGAGGAAAAAAAATTAAGAGAACGAAAATAAAAAATTAGTTAATTTAAATGGATTCTGGTGTCATTTTATGTCGGTGTCAAAATATCAACTTTGACATCAAATCACACCTCTTTATTCTTATCAATTCAATGACTAAGATAAATTAATTTAAAACTAACATATAGTTTTTTAAAGAAATTTATCTTAGTCATTAAGTTGATAATAATAAAGAGGTAAGAATTGGTGTTAAAGTTAATATTTTGATATCGATGTCAAAATTAATAATCGTAGATTCGTAGCATTTAAATTAGATTTAATCCAATGGTTATACATATAAATAATAATTTAAATATTGATTGAATCTAATTTAAAGACTACGATTATGTAGTAAGTTAAAAAGATTTACTCTTAGAGAAAGATGATCAACTTACTCCAAGAGTAAGCATTTTTAAACTTATTCCATAATCCTAATCTTTACATTAGATTCAATCAATAATTAAATTAACACTTATACTTATAACCATATTCGATTGAATCTAATTTAAAGGTTATAATTATGAAGTAAGTTAAAAATAATTATCCTTAAAGTAAGTTGATCTTCACCTTTATATATATATATATATATATATATATATATATATATATATATATATATATATATATATATAATTAATTGATATGCATTGATAGTGTAAAATATTTTACATTGTCAATTCATCACCATCACATGTTTGTTATACTTTATAAGTGTTTAAAATAAAAATCAAACTTGTTATAACAACCAACGACTATGATTTACTGACAATGTAAAACTTCTTACACTGTCAGTACATATCAATTATATCTTATATATATATATATATATATATATATATATATATATATATATATATATATATATATATATATATATATATATATATATTTGAATTAATCGAATTATATATCAAATCCAATAGGATCCATGCTACCAGAAAGACTATTACATCATTAACTTTTCAATATGTTTCCTAAGTTTCCTATGTTGCCATTCCTTGTATACGAAACAGTCAATAATTTATGTAATTATACTATTGCTATTTATATTCCCCCCAAACACAGTTTTGTTTCTCTACTGCCATGTGAAATAGATCACTTCAGTTATGACCATTCTAAACAATGTAGCTCTCCACCCTTTTCCATTGGCCTACCTAGTAGCCCAAATAAAGCTCCTCCTCCCATCTTAGAAGGACATGCCTCACCTCTAGCCAATTGAGCACACTGTGATCCATATTATCTTTGTTTTATCACAACAGACAAATAAATGGTTATAGCTTTCCTCCTCCATATTGCATAGGACACAATTGCTATCTTGGATCATTCCAAATTTTCTCAATCTATCCCTTGTTGCCAACTTACCGTAGTAAACTAACCACAATTGCTCTGGACCTAGTCGAATTGAATTGAATTGAATTAAATTAAATTAATTTTAAAAGAATAATGTTTTTGAAATCTTGATATTCGACTTCACGATCAATTAATTAAAAATGATCAATTTTATCGTCTTTTTGCAGAGCCCGTTTAAAATCAGAGTAAAATCATATATAGACTTAATCTAACATAGAAATTAATTACAACTAAATGGAACTAACGAAATTTAAATTTAAATTTCGTAAATTTATTAGTCTATTACTAGTATTGACGTTGAATTTTTTTTTTTATTTTAAAAATAACTGTTAATGGTAAAATATTAATTTTATATTTTCATTTGAAATAATAATTAAAAAAATAAGAATTCACTAATTTCACTTTAAAAAGTTGGATTAGCGGTTGAGATGTTCAAAACCAAACTAATCAAATAAAAAATCGCAAACTAAACCAAACCAAAATGAAATCGAAAAAAACCACATTTCGTTAGGATGTGTTTGATTTGGTTAGAATTCAATTTTATTTCTAAAAACAAACGAACCAAACCGAGCCACATGTTTTTTTCTTACGGTTCAAATGATTTTTATCGTCAAAATCACCCAAACCACACTACGAACACCCTTATTAGTGGATCCACGGATCGAGAAATTTAAATCCAATATTTGAACCAAAAATATACGAGTTGGATGATTATTAGTAAATAAACAAATTCAAATAATTTATAAATTTATTCAATTTAAATCAACTGATTCCTGGGTCGATCCACATTCTTAAATATCCCTAATATATACGCTTTCTAAACTCAAACCTTGATGATTTTGGGTCAATCCACATTCTTAAACACCTCTAATAAATACACTTTCAAAACTCAAATCTTGATAATCTTGGATCTCTTTGTTTCAGCTTTAAAAAAATAGATTTTATTCTTCGTATTTCTTAAAATAAATTTTACAAAACTGTTTTTCAAAATATTATAAGTTTTTATATTTGATTTTTTATAAATTAAAAGACTAATTTTGATATCATATAACATAAATATACATCATTGAAGATAAAAAGATAGTCGAAATCGTAATTTTTTAAAAAAATATTATTTCAAAATTGATTGTTATGAAAATCTATTTAAAATAATTAAATTATTTTTTAAAATTTTGATATCCATTTTTTTTAATAAAATGATAAAATATCTAAAATAATATTTCAAAAATAACAATTTAAAAATATTTTTTAATTTTTTATTTATAAAAATTATGTTAAATTATAAAAATCATTTAAATTTTTTATATAAAAAACGGGACCAAGATAATAATAATACATTAAATTTGAAAAGTTAACATAACATGGCTAAATGGAATCATTTACTGTTCTGCCACTATTTTATAATATAATATCCAATATACCACTTTTTTCAAATTATTTTCCAATATGCCATCTTTTTGAAAAACATTTTGCCTTTGCCGCCCATTCAATGGGCGGGAGTGTAGAAAAAGTAAGTGTGCCGCCCATTCAATGGGAGGCAGTGTGTTTCGAATTTTTTTTTTCATTTTTTCCATTTGTTATGTTTTTATAATATAAAAAATGATTAATTAAAATTAATAATAATAATATTAATATAAAATAATAATATTAATATAAAATAATAATAATAATATTAATATAAAATAATAATAATATTAATAATTTTGAATAATAATGATATTAATAAAAATGTTAAAGTATAATAATATTAATATAAAATAATAATAATATTAATAATTTTGAATAATAATGATATTAATAAAAATGTTAAAGTACAATAATATTAATATAAATAATTTGTCATAATAATATAAATATTAAATAATACATTAATTTTTTCTATTCTCTATTCGGACCCGGACGACGATGTCGCTGATGAGTCCCTCATCCTTGAGTCCAAGATATGGTCTCCATATAAACTGCGAAGATGTTGAAAAAATGGATTAGAGCAATAAAAATATTAAATAGAGATGGTAAAAATATTTCAATATTAAAACGTATAATTCTAAAAGATATTACATCATTGGGCTCAAAATGATCGAAGAAAGCCCGATATCCAACAGCACAATGATGGGGGGTTTTGTCATAATTCATTCCATAAGCAGACCACCTAAAAATATTAAATATAAAAATAAATAGAGTTTAAATATTAGATAAATAAATATATTAAGTAGAAAAATAAATAGAGTTTAAATAAACATACTTTGTTGCATAGGGAAAATGGAATGGATTTTCGTTGATCGGTGCCAGTCTAGGCATTCTGGACCAACCCCAAGCCTGAAGTAAGACTGCACATCCGACAAAATTGTGAGCGTCCTTCAAAGCGCATCGACACAAGTTTCGGTATAGATGTGCTAAAGTTGCTGCGCCCCAACTATAGCTATTTATTTGGTCGAAATCTTCGAGTAACGGTAAAAATTGAAGGTGTATGGTGTTACCGTTAGTATCAGGAAACAAAAAACAAGCAAAAAGTAACATAATATATACTCTTGCTTTCATTATTTTTAGTTCCTCGGGGGAGTCTTCGCTTAACTGGATAGAATTGTATTTGTCCCGTAGTACCACTATTCTCAAAGATTGTCCCCGTCTCTCCGAAGGATCCATCGTAATCCCCAATAGTTCCTCAACAAGTTGGTATGACACTGATGTGCAACCAACAACGGCTGAGCCATTCACACGCAACCCTAATAGCATGTGGACATCCTCCAAAGTCGGGGCACATTCACCGGTTGGAAAATGAAACGTGTGAGTTTCTGGTCTCCATCTCTCGCATAGGGTGAGACAGAATTTTCGATCAACTCCATACGAATCAATAGTGATGACGTGACCGAAACCAGCTTGAATCAAATATGGACGGATATGTTCATCGACTGTAATGTACTTATGTGTACGCGGTTTGAATTTTTTTCATCCTACAAATAAAACATACATAATATATAATGTAACATATAAATAATATAACATATATAATATATAATGAAAAATATATAATGTATAATGTAAACATGTTGCTCCGCAACCAGATCTATGTTTGATTTCAGATAGACATGCATCCATTGAAAGTGCATACAATAATCCGGAAAATGGTTGGCAAGATCCCCCATCTGTACATGTCTATTGTATCCGACATATTGCTCAAAATTTCATGAAAGAGATTAAGGACAGGAACCTCCGGAAAAAGGTCATTAACATGGGTAATAATTTTTTCCATCCTCTCTAACATTATATCTTTGTCAATTCTGTTATTAACTTAAACAATTTTTTTATATATATGATATGCATTAAACCAACCAACGTTTCAGTACTACCAGAATGAAATAGCTATGGCAAATGGTGATGCTTTGAGGTGGCTAAATAATATTCCTGTTGAAAAATGGACAAGAGCATTTGACGGGGGTCGACGTTGGGGACACATGACAACCAACCTTGTTGAGTCACTGAATGGAGTATTCAAAGGCACACGTAATTTACCGATTACAGCATTGGTTAGTGCTACATATTATAGATTGGCTACACAATTTGCTGAGAGAGGTGCAAAATGGAGTGCAGTATTAAATTCAGGCTAAATATTTACAGACAACTGCGTAAAGGTTATGAAAGAAGAAACCGTGAAATCCAGCACACATCAAGTCAACATTTTTGACTACAATAACAATACTTTTAGTGTGCGGGAAACAATGGATCACGGTGAAGGGAAACCTATGGGTCGTTACAGGGTGAACCTAATAGAAGGGTGGTGTGATTGCGGAAAGTTTCAGGCATACCGTGTCCCTTGCTCACATGGATATCAAATTTGCCATAATCCAGTGTACGAGGGAGATCAAATTTGCCATAATCCAAGAATGCGAAGGAACAAGAAAGGACGCCCAGTCAGCACACGCATTAGAACAGAAATGGATATCGTTGACAAGCTGGAGAGAAAATGTTCCAGGTGTCGTCAAACTGGTCACAACCGAACTAAGTGTCCAAATGTTGAAACTAGTAACAGTTAGTGTTTTATGTTGTTATCATGTATCACTTTCATATTCCATTCAAGTATCAACGTACCGCCCATTGCAGTGGCGGAACTTTTTTAATTTAATAATTCAATAAAATTATTTATTAACTAAACTTAACATTAAATATTATTTTTAAATATTAATTTTATTATTATTTATTATTATTTAATAATTTTAACAATTACTAAATACAAATTATCATTATTAACTTTTAATATTATTTTATCAATTATTAATATTTATTATTATTTTATATTAATAATATTATTATTATTTTATATTAATATTATTATTATTAATTTTAATTAATCATTTTTTATATTATAAAAACATAACAAATGGAAAAAATGAAAAAAAAAATTTCGAAACACACTGCCTCCCATTGAATGGGCGGCACACTTACTTTTTCTACACTCCCGCCCATTGAATGGGCGGCAAAGGCAAACTATTTTTCAAAAAGATGGTATATTGGAAAATAATTTAAAAAAAATGGTATATTGGATATTATATTATTAAATGGTGGCAGAACAGTAAAAGATTCGGCTAAATGATGATAAGTAACTATCCAACCGTGTTGATCATAAATAAAACAGTTGAAGAAACCGTGTGGAGTGTGGTTGAGCTACACGGCTGAAGAAGCGCGTGGAGAAAACCGGTGTTCGAAAGAACAGATACGGCTGTGGGTGAGTTTGGGAACATGAAAAAGCATGTTGTAAGAAAGAGAGGGGACAAATGAGGCAACAAACACAGGCAATGGTAATGAAAACTAGGGACCACAAATGAAGGGCTGTGATTGTGACAGTGAATGTGAAGAGCGAATCGTGGAGCGTTGGATCGCGGAGAATGGAAACATGTGATTAGTATAGGGTCCCACGTTGATTAGATGCCGTTAACCATGTGGGTAGTTATGGGTAAGAACGGAGTGCTAGTAGGATCTAGATATGTTTAGTGCTAGTACTAGTTTTTTTTTTTATTCTTATCTAATCATATGAATTTATTGTTTTAATTAAATTGTTAAAGAATGATGGAGAATATAACCAATAATATAAAACTTTATTTTATTTGTCTCACACTATCTTAAATTTTTTTTATTTATGTAAATACCCCTATTTTTCAAAAGTATTCCCCAAATAATCTATTTTTAAAACAATTTCTCAATCTATCCCATTTTTAGACAAATTTAAGAGGAGTCGTCAATCCAATTGACGATCATGTACAAAGTTAAAGAGCAGTCGCCAAACCAATTGACGCCACCCCTTGGCGACATCTCTTTAATTTTGTACATGGTCGTCAATTGGATTAATGACTCCTCTTAAATTGTCTAAAAGTGGGATAGATTGAGAAATTGTTTAAAAAATGGATTATTTGGGGAATATTTTGGAAAAATAGGGATATTTACATAAAAAAAATCGCTATCTTAGATTAATATTATAAGAAATTAGTAATAAAAATGTGTGAAGGAAAAAAAACATAAAACACAATAAATTAAAGCGAATTTTAAGACATCTGAGACAACAAACTCGAACCAAAGTTAGAATCCACGAATCATTGACAGTTTAAACAGCCTAAAATTCTTTGACGTAGTGGAGATGCACTAAACTTTGAAACCTGCAAATATCAACAAACATGAAACTAAATAAAGTCTATAGCTAAAAGAGTTGCTGAAACCCGCACCATAGAAGAATGAGCTTACAAGTCGTGGAGGAGTTAAGGTTGTCAGAAAGGGAGGAAGAAGAAATTTTCGTGCATGAGACTAAACATATTACATCAGGAAGTGATTTAATAACTAAAATTAGAAGAAGAGATTTGCCACTGAGGACAGAGACTACTAGAGCTATGTAGGAAAAATAACAATGGTTAAAGGCTACCAGCGTGATCTGGGTGCACAACAATCCATTTGAGGCGAAGGATGATGCACAATAATCCCTTGGAGGCGTTTTTGAATTTGGAAGGAGAAAATCTACATGAGTCTCGAGAGAGCAGAGAAAAAGAGAAAGAAAAAAACGAAAGAGAGAGAGACAGAGTACTCCATTAAACAACTTAAAATTCTAAAAAAAATGTATTTGAATCATTTTGTTATGATTACAAATGAGTTAAAAAGATGTATTAGCATCTTGTTAAGATAGTAGGATGAACTTGACCCGTAACAGGCTTGAAATCAATATGTAATAACTTTTGGTGTAAGGGTCTTTTGGACCTTCTACAATTGGTATAAGGATCTAATGTGTAATTGGGGAGAGTATCATTTGTACTCACATAACTCCATTGCTTATAAAAATAAAATTTTAAATAAATTTGTAAATTATATTTTCAACATTTATTTTCATATTTATATTCTTTTCAATAATGAAAAAAATAATCTTTGTATATTTATTTTTTATTTGTTGTATTTATTTTATTTTCTATTTAACTTAAATATTTTTTACAAAAAATACTTATGATTTTAAATTAATAATAATAAAAAAGTGTTATTTAATTTATAAAATAACTAATATAGTATCCAACACGATATAAAATACACAATAAATTAATTTAGTTTTCAATTAAATAATAGTTAAAAAAATTAATTTATAATTTACAACATGAGATACACTTCATTAAAACATGCGCTATGTAAACTGCTTGAGACAAAATGTCTCGTCAAAACATCTAAATTAACATATAACTTTTCACAATGCGCAATGAACAACTTCGAGATAAAATGTCTCACATTTTAATATGTTTGCAAAATATTATCAATCATATTCAATAACAATAACAATAATATATATATATATATATATATATATATATATATATATATATATATATATATATATATATATATATATATATATATATATATATATATATATATATATATATATATATATATATATATATATATATATATATATATATATAATAAAATAAAATAAGTGTAAAATGAATTTCTTTTTTTCTTCTAATTTTTAAAGAAAATCTATTAAACACTTTTTTCTTCCATATTTTAATTTATACAAAATAAAATTACCTAGTTTATTTTTTCTTCAAAATAAATTCTTAAAATTAATTTATAAAACAAATACTAATAGCTAAAAGTTAAAATCACCCTCTTAATATTCTTCATTTGTCTTAAAAATTTTGGTCCATTTAAATAACCATATTACAACCGTCCTTAAAAATGAATTCAACTTTGTCTACTGATATGACAATACAACATTTACTAACAAACTAAGACCTCACAAACTAAATCAATTATATTAAATATTAATATTTATAACAATTATTAAAGTAAAGTAAAAAAATATTAACTCAAAAGTGATATGCATAATATTAATTAGTGATTTGATTTAAATAATTAATCTTATATGTGTTGCGAACCAATAAATGATTTTCAATTAGAAATTTTATATGTTATATTGGTTCAAAAAAGTCTGCAGCCCAAGTATATGACTTTTGAATGATCAATTATTGAGATTTTGAAATTAGTTTTGATACTTTAGCCAATTTGTCACTTAAGATACATACTAGTCAAGGGTGATAATGATATATATTTGAATTTGACCCAACATTTATTTTTCCTTCCATTGAGAGATAATCTATAACATTTATTTTTCCTTCCATTGAGAGATAATCTATAACATAAATAACATGTTAAGTGGGATTCTATTTTATATATAATGAACATGTAAAGTTAAAATTACAATATTAAATCATAATCTTAAAACACTCCTTGACATTATAAAAAACCCTTACAAAACATTGGATAACAAGGCTTAAGGCATCAAACTAATTATATTTAAGCTTTGAAATAATATTCCTCAAACTTAAGCATGATAAATGTCAATCATTTCAAACTTGGAAACAAAAGAGTTAAACTTGGTCGGAGATAAGAGCTTTGTGAGAAAATTTGCAAATTGTTCTTGTGAAGAGATTGTCAACAATCTTATATTCCTTGTTGAACTTTCTTTCTTATTAAATGACGATCAATTTTAAGATGTTTTCTCCTCTCATGGAAAACAAAATTAGATGTTATATGGAGTGCACTTTGATTATTAGAATATAAAACTAGTGACTTAGATTGTGAAATGCGTGAATTCCTCAAGAGATATAGAAGGCAACCCAATTTATAAGTGGTTGTGACAATCGCTTTATACTCAGCTTCAAAAGAACTTCTAGATATTCTTTGATGTTTCTTTGCCTTCCAAAAAATGAGAGATGACCATAGAAAGAAGCAATAACATGATGTTGATTTCCCTATACCAATGCATCCAACATAATATGGACTTATGTAGCTTAGGATTTGAAGGTTTGAGGATCTAAGTAAGAATATGCCAAAACTAGGATTCTGTTTCAAAAATATGATAATTCTGCAAGCTGCTTAATAGTGAATTTATGTAGAACTTTGAAGAAATTGACTCAATTGTTGAGTTACAAGAGTTATATTTATTATTGTATTGTTCAAATATATCAACCTTCCAAGTCTTGTATATGCAACGATATTTTCAAATTATTTACTTCCATCTTGATGCAGCTTCAAGGATGTTGCATTATGCATTGATGCAGGCAATCATTTATCATTAAGCATATCCAGGAAATACTTTGTTTGTGAGACAGTAATACCTTCTTTGAAGTGTGCCATCTCAAGACCAAGACAATACTTCAAAATCATAAAGTATTTAATTTTGAAATTATTATATAAAATATGTTTAATGTGATAGACTCAATTAGAGATGTTTTTTCTAGTATAATGTCATCAATATATACCTGCAGAACTATGATATGATAATCCATTTTAAGGGTAAACGTTGAGTAGTGTAATATAAATTAGATTTAGCATATAAGCTTTAAAAGTAGATAAGTGAGCTTCTCATGCCACTTTCTACTAGCATGCTTCAAACCATACAAGCTTCTCATGCCACTTTCTCTCCCTTTTTTTCTGAAGCAATAAGTTTCTATTTACACTAAACTATGTCATAAATCACCAATAATTTACATTTATTTTGATTTAAGACCTTAATTACCCACTACATAAAACCTAAGGGGTTCATAAGCCAAAAAGTAAAAAAAAGTCCAAAGAGTTCGCAACTGCCTTATGGGTTGACACGAGCTGTGTCAGGGAACACAAGTTAATCGTGTTATCCTCTAGTTGCTATGGGTGTGCTTCAAGTTGCCAACATGGCCCGTGTCATAAGACACAACCTGATTGTGTTGGCTTCAGGAAATTTGTATGGGAAGTACTCTTTTTTGTGCGATCTTTGGCCTTTTCAGTTTTGATCCGCTCCATGACCTCTTATTACCCGAAAACAAATAGTAGAAACAAAAATACGTAAAACAAACTAGGATGATGAAAACTTACATGAAATTAAAGGGAAAATAAGCAAGAAACACGATACATTTACCACTTATTAAATACCCCAAAACTTGAATAGTTGGTTGTCCTCAATCAACAAACTTCATTAGAAAGAATTATGATAAAGCAATTTTTGGTTCTTCAAAAGCTCAAAAAATATGAAATATTATTGATACTCATACGTGGCCCGTTATTCTGATCTACTAAGATTTAAGTTCCTATGTACTCACCAATACCGAAAGCATTATTGTAACACAAAACCATAAAACAAATACGATAAACAATTTCCTACTCTAGTAACCTCTCTAGCTACGCTATTGACTTGAGTCTCTTTTAGTTTTTCTTTCCTTTTCGTTTTGACAATCAATTTAACTCAATTTGAATTATGATAATCATCATACACACAAGAAAAATTGTGAATTTTTTTTAGACACCATATAGGCAATAATTGCAATCTTTATTTACTGGGAAATCAAACATTTTTGTTTGTTTATTTATTGTCCACTTTGAGACAAAGTTTGAGGTTCAACCACTGTTGGGCTAAATAACCAGGTGAGGGTTATCCACCTTAGAAGGCGCATTCACCTTTACCTCCTTTTTCATCATTTTGGTTCTATATTTTTTCTCAACCAGTGTTTTAAAAAGTAGACCAGACCAGCCGGTCAGACTGGTTAAACCCGGATCCGAGTTAGTAACCAATCTGGTTTAATTATTGGATCATACGTCATTGAACCAATGAGAACTGATAAAAATCTGAAAACCGAGGAGTTTGAGAAATAGACAATTTAAGTGATTTTTTTTTTAAATTAAAAAATAAAACGACGTCATTCTACACTTTTTCTTACTAAAAAAATTAAAAAAATAATAAAAGAAAGCTAATAGGTTTTTTTCCTTTCATATTCTTCTTCTGTCACTGTAAAAAACTCAAACGCGTTTCTCTCCGCCGATCCACCTGCTCTTCCTCTCTGCCGTCACACCTCTACTTGCTAAATCTCAAGTTTTGTTTCTTTTTTCCTTTTTCTTTATGCGATTCCCGAATTAATATTAATTTATGCGATTCTCTTTTACGTCCAACAAGTCAATCTAGAGTATCAATTACAATACTTGGTTCCCCTTTATACCAAAGAATTTATGTTTGTCATTAATAAAAAAGTTTGTGACTGTTGTTTCTTTCAGATTTACAAAATTATTATTTTAGCAGTGAACAAATGAACCATAATCATCAGGAAAATTCCCTGCGAATTGAAAGTTGAGGAAGAAAGGAACAACCAACTACCTTTAAATCAATTTCCAGATACCTCAACTAGTAAGATTTGAGCAAAAAATTCCATTGTTCACTTTTCCTTCTTATGAGAGTATTCGTACATTTTTTATTTTCTAGAATTTAGATTATATCTGATTTAATCTATTGGTTTGATAAATACACACAAAGACACTTGTTTATGGTAAACTCTGGCCCTTTTCAAGCTAACCCGTATGTAATGCTTATATCCTTTGCTAACCACTTTGAGCCTAAGCCATTTATTTCGATGACATAGCCACAATAATTAGCCAATTGAATTGAAATATTAAATATTTCCACACTGTCTTTGGAGTTAGGTAGAAAATGTAATTCCTTGACCATATGTAAAAGAATAAGTTTGGGGTTGCTCTTGAAAGTGAGCAAAGTTTAAGTTTGGGATTGGTGTACTAGAGATTTTGGTCAAAAAAAATCAAAAATAAAAAGGAGAAAATTCAAGAAGTCAAAGTAGCTTCTTAAAAAAATATATGAGAAAAACAATGTTTAGGACCATAAAATGTTAATCTCTAGTACCAACGTAATTAAGCAAGAGTTGATATGAAAAATAATTTGATAAAATTAGGAAAACTAGGTACCTAACTCGAAATGTTTAAGATTACTATCCCAAATTATCCCACCTAACATAAGCCTTATTACTACCTTGAAAGACCTCAAAACGACTTTGATTGATTTTATTAGAAATTTTACAAACTTATGGTAAAATACTGTTGTATGTTGATTGTGTGATTACACTATCAATTCGAGTGAAAAATTAGTGAGCTGAGAGATAGGTTAAGTACTTGTTGTGTTGTACATTTTTTTCCAGTTTTGCTCGATTAAATTAAAGAGCTGGAATCATGAACAAATAACACAATTGGTAATGTTCATTCGTTATTATTACAATTATTATTTTTGTTAGCAATGTGCAGTTGCATACGAGTTACTCGAGGACAAACAACAATTCAAGTTTGGGGTTGTGATGACAGTTTGTCATTACATGATTTTTATGAGTATTTGCGATGAATTCAATGAAATATCGAGATAAAGATGAGAAAAATATGAAGAAGTATGAAGAAAATAAAGAATTCGAAGAAATAGAGCAATGTCGAAAAATCGGGAAGAAATTATGAAGAAATGAGTAATTTTCAACATAATTTACATCTTGGCGTTTGTCTAGTAAATTGATCATATATGGAGTTTCATAACTCGTTTTGATGCAGTTTTTTCTTTTCAAAATGAAGCTAAGACAATTATCTACATTCAAGAATAATCATACATGCGATGGAAAGTATCACGCATGCTATGCAACATGTTCAATGTCACATGCACGATGTAAGAGTGACACGCACGATGATACCTTTTTGGGCCTTTTTCCAACACATTTCTGATCCATTATGACTACTTTAAAAATGTATTTTCTGCACTTTTTCAAGGGGGAACAAGGATTATGAAAATTGAAGGTAAGAGCATGAATTTAAGAGCACAAAAGGGGATTTTTAGAGCATTTGAAGCCATTGGAAGCCATCTCTTTAAGGGACTTCTCATGTTATTTTTATGTATCGATTGTGGTATTCTTTTCTAAATAATGTATAACTAAATTCTCTAAGGTTAGGTTGTGTGATGATGAACCTTATTCAATCTTGTTGGCATTATATGTTGTTTTTACTTTGTATGAAACCTTTGAATTATAATTTTATTCAGTTGTTGCTTATGCATAATGCTTTTTATTTGAGATACTCTGTTAATCTGTTCTTAGACACATATGGATTTTTGACCTGTAACCTTTGTGTTGAAACTAAGGAAACTGTTCTACTTACACTGGTTGAATAGGGATAGGAGACCCCGGGTAGTGGCATAGGGAATTAACAATTTATACATCGTCTAACACTGCTTATGCTGACAGACTAGGGATAGAAAGCTCCAAGAATTTATTAGTGAATTATTTCATAAGGGACTGGCTATAACAATTTTTGTAATTCTTCGTGATATTGTAAGGATAATACCATTCATATAAGTCATCATACATCAATAAGAGATGATAAGGGGTTTCTAAAACATAATCTAACCGCTTTCGTGATATTGTTTTCTCGTTTATTTACTTTTTGCACTGGAACCTGTAACCCCTTTTTACTGTTTTACTTTAAATTTTACAAATCATTGTCTTGTTCAAACACAGTCCTTGTGGGTTCAATCTTTTTATTAATGTGACATTATCAGTACATTTTCCGAGAATTCATCATTGTTCAACCTATTTGTTGTTGTGTTATTGGTGAAAACGACATCTTCGAAAATAACGTCATCAAAAGAAGCCTATTAAATCTCACAATTTAGTTCAAAAGAATGTTAAAGGAAAGACTGATATAACTTGAGAACATTGTAAACTTATTGGGGGAAAAATATCTTATTTGTATCTACTGTAACAATTTTTTTGGTGGAGGTGGAATTCATAGGATAAATAAACACTTGGCTGGAGTAGTAGGGGATGTTGAAATATGCAAGAAAGTACTTGCAAAAATTCATTTTCAGGTGAAACAAAATTTTAATGAACGGAGCAAGAAAATAAAAACTTCAGATGTTGTTGAAAGTGAGTCATTTATTGCAGAGGGGGTGAATTTGAAGTACAAATAAACACATGAATAGGTGCATCTAAAAATAATGATGCTCCCATTGACACTTATTTTTTACCCTAAACAACTCTGAGAGCTCAACCTACTTTAAAATGTTTGATGCAATGTAAATATGTGATAGAAAAGTGTGATATTTCTATTACAAAGTGGTTTATTGATACATCTATTCCTTTCAATACTGGAAATTCCGCTTATTCTCAAGTTGTAGTTGATGCTCTTTGTTGCATTGGCACTGGATATAAAGTTCATACCATGCATACCCTTCATGGAAATATTTTTAAATAAGTGGATTGATGATGTGGAGATATAGAAAGAGCAATATCATTCTATTTAGAATAATACAAGTTAAACTCTAATAGAAGATGGGTGGACTGATCATTGCAGAAAAACTCTTATTAAATTTTTAGTTTATTTCCCCATAGGAATTGTTTTCATAAAGTCTTTTGATGCCTCCGGTGCTTCTAAAACTGAAAACACATTATTTAAGGTTCTTAAGGAGGTAATGTTATATTTTGGCCCTGAAAATGTTTTCAAATTGTTATAAATAATGTTGCTGCTGGAAAGTTATTGGAAAAGGAGTTACCTAAGTTGTATTAATTTCCTGTGCAACACATTGTATTAATTTAATGTTGCAAGACAATGGAAAACTAAAGGAAGTAAGTGAGGCAATATCACATGCTTCAAAAGTTACTAAATACACACACACACACACACACACACACACACACACACACACACACACACACACACACACATATATATATATATATATATATATATATATATATATATATATATATATATATATATATATATATATATAATCATTTTACCATTGTATTTGATGAGACAAAATAAAGGTGAAAGAGAAATACTTTGTCTTGCTCTAACCCGCTTTGCTACGAATTTCATTTTCTTACAAAGTATTTTGGCTCATAAAGATGCACTAAGAGCCACGGTAACATCCAAAGAATGGAAAACCACAACTTATTCCAAAGATTTTAAGGAAAATAAATTTGTGGAACAAGTGTTAGACTCAAGCTTTTGGTCTACATGTACTGACATAGTGAAAATTACAGAACCACTTGCATGTGTGTTGTGTATTGTTGATAGTGAAGATAAAACATTTATGTGATATCTTTACTAAGAAATGTATAAAGTAATAGAGAATCTTTAGAAAAGGTTTACAAGAAACAATCTGACAGTGGAGTCGTATTTGAAGATCTTTGATAGCAGTTGGGATGTACAACTTCACAAAAATCTTCATGTTGCTAGTTATTGGCTAAATCCATCTTGTAGATTCAATCCAAAATATAAAAAACACAAGTCCGCCACCCAAGGAATTTTTGATGTCATCGAAAAGTATGATTATGATAGTAAAGACTTACTAACTAAATTAATTGTTGAGATGAGATCATTCAAAAGTTCTGAAGTTTTGGAAGGAAAACAACCGTAGAAAATCGAGATGAAGTGTTGCCAAGTAAAATTAGTTGATAATCTTTATGTATTTTAGCACAATGTAAATATGTATTTTAAAATGTTTTCTAATTTTATTATTTGCATTATTCTAGATCAATGGAGAAAAACTCATGGAACCGAAGCACCCAATTTGCAAAAGTTGGCTAGTTGGATTTGAGCAAAACTTATAGTGCCTCTGATTGTGAACGAAATTAGATTGTGTTTGAGCACATTCATTATAAAAAAAGAAATAGGTTGGAGCATGAAAACCTTATTGTGTTTGTTCGTTAAAACTTACAACTAGAAAATAGATATTACAATTAGTATGCTTTATATTTATTACATATATGCTTTATATGCTATGTGCTATGGTGCTACTGTAATCTTTCCTATCCTCCATTTTATCTTTTTATTGTAATGTTTTTGATATTGTTTTATACTACTATTTATGTTTTTTATTTCACTTTGATCTAATCTTATTTTTGTATATTGAATGAGAGTTTATTGTCTAAATATGATGAGTTTTGTTGCTATTTGATTATATATGAATGACTACATACAAAATTATGTTGTTCTCTATAGGTGTATGTATGACTCAATAAAAATATTATAAAAAACCGAACCAATCCAAACCGCATTGGTTTGGTTTGGTTTGGTTCGGTTTTATTTCTTAAAGTCAACCAAACCAAACCAAATCGCATGCTTTTTTCTCTTGCGGTTCGGATGATTTTTTGCGTCAAAACCGCCCAAACTGCACCACGAACACCCCTAGTGCTACAAAATTATAATAAAGCTATGGTAAAAATAAGGTTGTGTACCTGAGAATATTGTTTTAAATTTTTTACGGTCTTATGGTAAAGTTATGGTTCTGTGCAATTTTTATGGTGTCACGGTAAAGCTATGGTTCCTTACAATAATATATTTTAGTGTTTCAAAATTATTATGATGCTATGTGTTTATTGATTCAACCTAATTTTGAAATGATAAAACATAAATTATGTTTTGTACTAAAGTAACTTCTTTTATTGTACAATGAAATATATGTTTGATCGTTAATATATACTAGAAATATATGCTTTCATTGACATTATCATTAATGATTTATAGAAATAAGAAGAAACAAAATTATGATCATATCAATTTTGAAACACTTGGTGACCATTCTGATTGGGTATTTGATGACTCACCACCATTCTTAACTATTGAAGAGGTGGAAACACTATGCAAAGATCTTGCTAGTATGACAATCTAATATATTTCAAATTATATTTATATGTTATTGTTGATTGTGAATTCATGATTACAACTGTGTTATTTTAATTTATTATTATATGTCAATTGCTAAACTCTTTAAATTCATGGTGTTATAGATCAATTAAATTTGGATGAGGTTGACATTGAGGATGATGCACAACTCAATTCTGGAGAAAACATGGACCAAAGCAATGATATCCTTGATGGAGAACATGTTGCGGTTAATTTTGATGCAAATGGTTTTGTTGAAGGAGAACCCAACATTGAAACAATTTTCCCTCATTGGAACTAAATCTATTTGCCATTAGAGTTATTTTGTTATAAAATGTGCAATTAGATTATGTTTAAATTATACTTTCTTCAAATTTTATTTTGATTTAAATTTTGTACTATTTTGTTGTAAGCGAAAACTGTTTAAGATTTGAATTTAAATTATGAACTTTTGAATTATTATATTTTCAAAATTTTTAGGTGCTAGTGATTTTTTTAGAGATCGAGTCATCTGGTTTGACCAATTTAATACTATATAGTTTTGTTAAAGTGTTAGGTTTACTCAACCAAGTTTTCCGATTTATCTGATTTACTCATGCGATTTGACTAGTGACCCAGTGGTTAGACCAATAAACCAGTTACCAAATACTCTCACTGATTCGATGACCAATCCTATTTTTCAAATTTTGTTCTCATCCAATCATATATGATGTGTGAATCTAAAGTATGTAAGACTGTCAAAAGTCATAACAAACTATTCATTAAATACTTCTCAAGATCTGAGTACCATGGTACAAAATACGTTCTAAACTCGTGACTTATTTGGGAAACTAAGGGTGTTCGGGTAATAACAATTTTATCTCTTTTCCACTGGCCCCTAATCTTAGCCAATCTTCATTACAAACCTATATACTTTCTCCACAAAACAATCAAATTTAAGATATTTTTCATATTTTTTAATGCCTCAAGTTTTGGGTGTTTTAACACCGGTATATGCCACTTATTCAATAAAAAATATCCTACCACCATAAAAACACACAACATAAAACTCAAAATGTAATAAAATAAGAGAAATATCCCCTTCCAAACTTAAATAGGACATTAGCCCCAATGTTCCAATTCAAGTAGGGAGAGGTAAGAAAAACTTAGAAACACCTCACTAAGGAAGGTGAGAAGCACAACATAAGAGAATTGTAGAATATGTTTTTTTGCTTTACTATCTCAAGTTTTCATTCCTTATTAAAATAAACAAAAAAAAACTGCAAAATGAAATAAAATGAAAAACATTAATAATTAAAAGCGTGAGTTTTCTTCCATGAAAAGCTTTATTTAACGTCGTTTAAGCTCAACAGTCCAAGAGTGTAAACACTCATGGTGGTTCCCTAAAAAACGATTCCTCAGCTTTACTCTCAATAGTCATAAATTTTCATGCCCAATTATCAAGCCATTTCTCATATTCATTACTCTTCCTTTTCTTCTTCCTATGGGGTGGTTCATAACTCTGAACCTATGGGGTGGTTATAGTTCTAACTTATGTATCAACTTATCGGATTTGTCTTTAATCCTTTAATCCCCCACCTCGAAGGTCAACCTTCCCCTCTTAACATCAATAATTTCCTATAATTTCACGGTCCTATATTTTTATCCTTTTAGACATAATCTCAGTCTTTTCCAAGAATTTCACAAACCTTTTAGATTGGGCACCTACCTTAGCCTCCACAAATATTTGCGAGAAAAGAATCAGTGGCTTGTAGGGAGGAGGAATAACATAAGGTTTTTCCTTCTCTACCTCTTTACCAACCTCCTTTTCGGGTGGTGTCAGTGGATTTTCCTAAGTCTCCATCTTTTTCTTACCAGAACTCTCACCATTCTCTTTATCATTCTCCCTAGAATTTTCAACTTATTTTTCACTATTGATTGTTACAACATTCACATATCCCTAAAGGAAGGATCCTAAAGGGATGTGTGCAAGCTGAGAGATCTGGGTCTCCAATGCCTTGTTATGAGTCGTGAGGGACTCAACTATAGTGTTTAAATGTCTAAGAAATTTACTAGTATGGAGATTTTGGTTTATAAACTCTTCATTATGGAGAGTTTGCATCACCAAAAAACCCTCCATCATAAATCCTGGTTAGAGCGAGCTTGTATCGCAATAAAATTCTCCATTAACAATTCAAGGCTTGATTCCCCAAAGGTAGTGATTGTGCCATATTGGGGACCATGCGGTCCCATGAACTACTGAAAGTAGTTAGTGTAAAGAAAGTTCAGGTGATTTCCCCATTTCGAATTATAGTTATGGAGTATGGACGTACTAAGTTATTATTCATGTAATTATCCATCTCTTGAATAGATCCTCCAGCGAGAATCATTAAAACAAGAAGGACTTTTTGCGATAAAAACAGAAAATAAAGGTGATTTAGTCTAAACGGTGTTGAAACAAAATTTTGATATCAAAACACCTCCCCGACAACAGCGCCAAAAACTTGATCATGTGTGAACCCAAATGCATGATTCTGTCTAGTAGTAAAAAGATTCGAATCGATAGAGATAAGTATGATTACCGAATCTTACTTCAACTATGTTTATCTAAAATGATCGAAAACAGTTTGTTTTATGCATATTGAAAAATAGATTTTAACAAATAATAAAAATATTGTGATTGTGACTTTAGACTCACCCCAATGATTTATCCAATTTTTTACTACTAGACCATTTTGAGAGTTTTTTTAATTATTATCGAAAAGTAGAAAAATGTGTGTTACCAGCTTTTGTAGCATGTGTAACACCCAACTAAACCCTTCGAATAATCACATTATAATCATAATAATTAGCAAATCATCAATGTACAAACATGGGTGTCACATCTTCATAACATCTTACCACAACGGTCCTACTCCATAACACGAGTTGTAACAAAATTATAATCAACAAAACACTTTAACATCATAAATCAAGTCATTTAGAAATTCACAGCGGATACATCATGTCTCAAAAATCTTTTATAAAATATACTCAAGTATCGTAAAAGGTATTTAAAAAAAAAACTCAAGTTATTCCATGTAACTCATAGTTACCATCTCAAAAAAAAACCAAATAATACTAAGGTTTATCAAATAACACATAAACTCTGAAAATAACACAAACATAAATCTCATTACATCATTCGACCCCAACCCCGGTGTTACGTATCAGAGCAAGACTCCTTTTACTTCTACAAAGTAAACGACACATTCTGAAGCAATTTCTAAGCTTCCTACTCTATTCCTGATTACCTGCAAGTTACCCACATTCGAGGCAACATTTCCAAGCAGAAAGGGTGAGTAATCATAAATATTATAAAAGAGATAAGGAATAAACATAGTATAGAAACACAAATTATAAAAATCACAGGACATCATTATATACTTCAATATAATTAACATCAACTACAAAAACTTCATGACAAAACGCCATACTTCTCAAAACATCACGTATACTTCACTTAACATAACATCATGCAATGCCACAAATAATAAAATGCAACTTCATTAGACTCAACGCATGCGGTACCGAAACATCAATGATGAATTAATCATCGTTATCTCCAAAGATCCCCACCAATAGGATCAGTTCCCGCTTGGAACCAAAGCACGTCATAGTTTGCACTTAACCCGCACAATGGGATTAAGGCCATCACTGGACCTGAATGTCTTACAAAAATTGTCATTGGATATTCATCCGGAAAAACATCACAGGACATTTTGTCCTAACATATGCTATGAATGCATGATGCGTACAACACATAATTACGACCACGACTAGTCAAAACGCATCATCACTCATAAAAAATCATCATATTATCTTCATATATCTCATTTAAGTACATTTTATCATGGTTATCTCATCATCAATTATCATAATACGCACTAAGTAAATAACTTCAAAATATCATCATATTCTGTTCTCATAATTCATACACATATATCATACATAATCACAATCAACACAACATCAATTTATCATGACAGTCATTCCAATTATTCACTTCAGGATATATTCATAATCCTTTACACAATAATGCACACATATCCTAATTTTCAAACATGTAACACTTCACTGACTCTTGATACTAACACTAGAAATTACCTAATTAATTTTCCATAATATAGATCATGACAGTAGCAGTTTATTATGATTGACATTCACCAACAATTCACTAATTATCAAGATATTTTTCCAATAGTTCAGACTGCATGTAAAACTGGATTTACGACTTTGTTTCAGGGTTAGCCAATATGAAAAACATAATATTAGTGGCACTTGCCACCTAAAATTGTTTCAAAAGTTTTCCTGGTCACCTAATTGGCCAAGTGGCGCAGGTCACATGAAATAGTGGCACCTAAAATTGTTTCAAAAGTTTTCCTGGTCACCTAATTGGCCAAGTGGCACATGTCACATGAAATAGTGGCACAAGCCACTCAAATTATTTAAATGTGGCACAAGCCACATGTTTATTGGCACTAGCCACATAATTTAATCAAATGTGGTGCAAGCCACAAGTTATGGTGGCCCTTGCCACCCATTCTCATCAATATGGTGCAAGCCACATTTCTAGGGCATAATGGCGCAAGCCACTTGTTAAGGGTGGTGCTTGCCACCCAATCCTTTCCCAGGGTGGCATTCGCCACCCATCCCATGAGATTTCCCCCTTAATTTTCAACCAATTCTCATCAATATATTCAAGATTAATTTTTATTACCGAACACCAATAATCTGTCATGGACTAAACACCATATGTTTTTCATTATAATTAAATTCTGTTTTGATTTTCTACCTATGTTGATCAAACCCATCAAAATTCTTTGTTGATCATCACCGACTCCGAATCAAACTACATACATCTATCACTTAATTCAATTATAATAATGATAATTACAAACCCCTTACCTTTGATTTATCGCTTGTTCATCCAAATCTTCTTCACGTTCATCTAATTCCTCTTCCGATTCTTCTTTTGATCATCCGTTTTCCTCACGAACTGAAAACCATGTTTCCTCTTCCCTCTTCCTTTTCCTTATTTCCTACATACTACATGCATTTTCCCCAACTCCCCACTCATCCATGTAACCCTCATAACCTCTATTATGATTTTCCAATAATACCCTTACTAACTTCTCACAATGACCACAATGTCATCTAGCTCTGTAAATCACATATTATTCCATTTTATTTAATCAACTATTTCTAACCAATTCCATTTCCTCCAAATTAAATCGGTAAGTCCATAAAATGTCATTCGTCACATATCTCTCTTCGACACATCATCGAACTCCTTAGTTCTCACCAATAATTCAATTAAATCAATAATCGTCTTAATTAATTAAACAAACAATTATTCTCAAATACTCGATAATTCTTCGACGCACTTATACATCCCCTAAATCAGAAATTCTACGAAACCATCACAATAATCGTCATCAATCTATCATCGAATTCAAATACTTCACATTGACTTATAATATTCACATAACCATGCCAAATTTATTAAAGAAATAATTAATCCGGAAATCGGGGCATTACAACTCTCCTCCACTTAGAATATTTTCGTCATAAAAAATTTGCCTGAAGCAATTAAGGTCGGATACGACTCCTTCATCTAGTCTTTACCCTCTTAAGTCCAGCTTCCGCCAGTTGATCCACTTCACAACACCTTCACTAAGGGACTCTCTTTACCTCGTATTTGCTTCGTTTCTCAACTATTTACCCGACATAAACCCATTAAATACCGTTCTACTTACACTCTGGAATATTCACAATTTTATCAACCCAAAAGCTTTTGATGTTCAATCTCCGACTTTCGACAATTCAGAAAAGTATAACCAAATCCAGTATCTTCATTCCTAAGAATATTCTTCTCAGGTTCCCAAAATACACATCAACTCGAGATTTCTTGTCTAATTCCTTGGTTAATCGACATCATTTGGATCAATCAACCTCAAATAGTCCATCTGACCTTCTCTTATTTTCTCCCAAAATATCTCTAGTCAATTTCAACATATTCCACTTCACGTTGTTAGGAATTTACTCATACACCAAACTCAAATCTCTGAATTACTCGATCATTCCTAACTCTCTTGCCACAAAATCAACATATGCAATGGCTTTCTACTCAATGCACCAGTCCTTGCATCTGCTCTTACCAACATGGTACTTTGACTTTAAATCATAGCCTTATAATAACTCAAGCCAAACAAACACATAGACTTCAGAGTTACCCATTGCAACAAAACCTCAACCTTAGAATAGTTTACAACAATCTAAACACCAGAATTTTAGTCCAAGAAAATTCACTTCTTTCCATTAGAACTCTCACTTTTACAACCATCCTCACACCACAAATCAAAATTCCACCTTGTTAACCATAACGATCCAACAAGATGCACTGCTCCCAATTTATTAGCATACCAATCCATTTCACTCCTTACCTCATCACTTTAGAATCTCATTCACCCTTACGCCAGAACACCAAAATGTTGTTACCATCACTATCAATACCATCATAAGAACATCAACATAACCCAATAATACCGACAATTCTATTTCACCACTTTAGTTCCATAAGTTGCAATCATTCAATTGAACATATAGTTAAATACTTCTACCTACATGGTAGTAACACGAAAACTTTTCACATAACACTTTCCTTCTAGAACGTCCAATGTTTCACATTCCTCCCTCAAGCTTCTGATGCTTGATTCTTGACTCCAATAAGTCATATTCACACAATGCACATCGCGCTTCAGCTATGCACTCTGATCATCTATCAATCCCACAACCTTTACATCTAGTCTTCGACTATCTTAAATCAACGAGAACAACTATCTTCCTGATATGACACCTATTTTACTTCATACACTTCCGAACTAGTAGCAATTTCTCTTCCATATTCACTTAGCATCACACCAATGTTAAGTATCTCCATCTCAGGACATTCTCTTCCATATTCACTTAGCATCACACCAATGTTAAGTATCTCCATCTCAGGACATGCTAAAATACCAAACGCATTTCAAATCATTTCATTTCATTTGAAGTCTATATCCACATAATGAACTTTAATAACATCCATAAATATTTAGTTTTCTTTTCAACATCTCTACATCATGGATCCCTATATTTTTACATTTGAATATCATTCCAAATCGCAATCTCAATAATACCATCTCATATCCAGTTTCTATAGAAACCCTTTTAATTCTCCCTGACACAAATTGGTGTCCTTATAAGCATGATACCAATCTCTCTTGCATTTGTTTTTCTTTTACTATAATCATCACCAAAGATATCGCCACTATAATCATCATTATTCAACATAAATTGCATCTCTATGCACTTTTATAATATCATCACATTCTCTCCAATACAAACATTTCACTCCTTAAAAACATCTTATACTTGTCCTCATCTTATCCAATTTCATCAGTAATCGTTCAACTTCAAACACACTTATCTCCTTCAACATCAATCTCTCAGACACAAAATCATATTCTAAAATGAAGGAAATTTTACATAGATTCCAGAAATTCAAGAATAGCTTAAATACGAGTCACTATTAAAAAGTTATCGTCCTTGCAATGGGACTGGTCAAGAAATCCGGTATACAAACTTTCATAAATAAAAGAAATCAGCACCAGACCCAAATATTCAAACGCGTTTTTATCTCTCTTCAAGAATATACTGCAGACAAAGTTTACATGCAAACTATAGGGAATTTTGTAAGCTTTCCAAAAAGTCCATAATCACTTCAATCAAAGTTACGAGTGAAAAGTTATGTTCATTTTACTAAAGGTTGTTCCATACTTTCAAAATTGAAAAATTTGCAATCGATGAACATGAGTTCTTCCTCTCTCCCTTTCTTCCAAGATCATCCAACTATCCTCGTTTTCTAGCCCAACTCTGAAAATAATCCTACTTCAACCCAATCATACTCAAGGTACACTAGTTAACAATTGATCCATCAAATCGACAATTTCTTAGGAGTAGATCCTTTTTCTCAAACATCCCCTTAACCCGCCGTCATTAATCCACACACATCTTATATAACCTTCATCTTACACATACACTCATATAAGCTTCATTCTACAAGAAAATCACCTTACTTGCTTATCAGGAAAAACATCATTCCTCAATTGTCTCCAACTCCCATCTACACTCCGGAGACAAGTCACAAATATTCTTCAAGAGACATCAAGAATTATACATCACTTACATATCACCATTCGTCACTTTGCGCTCTATCTTTCGAGAAGTAACATCAACCACACCAGGTTCTCCCTCAAGGAATCTCAAACCCGACCGACAACTACAAATTTTGTGAATCCGCACTCTCGTCGATTCGCGACATTACAGTTCCAGCAACACTTGTACTCTTACCATCAATATCACCTTGAATCAACTCCTCGCACCAGAAACATGTCCGAGAAGCAAACTTCTCCCCCATTTATTCCAAACCAGCTCCTAGAGAAAACAGTTAGAAAACAAACAAGTACCAACAGTGTTCCACACACTTGTCACGCACTAAAGGTTAAGCAACACTAGACAACATTGGCCAAACAGACCAACCAGGATCTGATATCACTAATGTAACACCCAATTAAACCCTTCGAATAATCACATTATAATCATAATATTTAGCAAATCATTAATGTACAAACATGGGTGTCACACCTTTATAACGTCTTACCACAACGGTCCTACTCCGTAACACGGGTTGTAACAAAATTATAATCAACAAAACACTTTAACATCATAAATAAAGTCATTTAGAAATTTGCAGCGGATACATCATGTCTCAAAACTCATTTATAAAATATACTCAAGTACCTTAAAAGGTATTTAAAAAAAACTCAAGTTATTCTACGTAACTCATAGTTACCATCTCAAAGAAAACCAAGATAATACTAAGTTTCATCAAATATCACATAAACTCTGAAAATAACACAAACATAAATCTCATAACATCATCCGACCCCAAACCTGGTGTTATGTATAAGAGTAAGAGTCATTTTACTTCTACGAAGTAAACGACACGTTCTGAAGGAACTTCTAAGCTTCCTGCTCTATTCCTGATTACCTGTAAGTTACCCATATTCGAGGCAACATTTCCAAGCAGAAAGGGTGAGTAATCATAATTATTATAAAAGAGATAAGGAATAGACATAGTATAGAAACACAAATTAAAACAATCACATGATATCATTATATACTTCAATATAATTAACATCAACAACAAAAATTTCACGGCAAAACGTCATACTTCTCAAAACATCACAGATACTTCACTTAACACAACATCATGCAATGCCACAAATAATAAAAAAGAAACTTCATTAGACTCAATGCATGCGGTACCTAAACATCATTGATGACTTAGTCATCATTATCTCCAAAGATCCCCACCAATAGGATCGATTCCCGCTTGGAACCAGAGCACATCATAGTTTGCACTTAACCCGCACAATAGGATTAAGGCCATCACTGGACCCGAACCTCCTACAAAAATCGTCATTGGATATTCATCCGAAAAAACATCACTGGACATTTCGTCCTAACATATGATAAGAATGCATGATGCGTATAACACATAATTACGACCACGACTAGTCAAAACGCATCATCACTCATCAAAAATCATCATATTATCTTCATATATCTCATATAAGTACATCTTATCATTGTTATCCCATCACCATTCATCATAATAAGCACTAAGTAAATCACTTCAAAATATCACCATATTCTGTTCTCATACATCATACATATATATCACACATAATCACAATCAACACAACATCAATTTATCATGACAGTCATTCCAATTATTCACTTCAGGATATATTCATAATCCTTTACACAATAATGCATACATATCCTAATTTTCAAACATGTAACACTTCATTGACTCTTGATACTAACACTGAAAATTACCTAATTAATTTTCCATAATATAGATCATGACAGTAGCAATTTATTATGATAGACATTCACCAACAGTTCACTAATTATCAAGATATTTTTCCAATAGTTCAGACTGCATGTGAAACTGGATTTACGACTTTGTTTCAGGGTTAGCCAATATTAAAAATATAATAGTAGTGACACTTGCCACCTAAAATTATTTCAAAAGTTTTCCTGGTCACCTAATTGGCCAAGTGGCGCAGGTCACATGAAATAGTGGCACTGGGCACTCAAATTATTTAAATGTGGCGCAAGCCACATGTTTATTGGCACTAGCCACATAATTTAATCAAATGTGGTGCAAGCCACAAGTTATGGTGGCCCCTGCCACTCATTCTCATCAATATGGCGCAAGCTACATTTCTAGGGCATAGTGGCGCAAGCCACTTGTTAAGGATGGTGGTTGCCACCCAATCCTTTCCCAGGGTGGTAGTCGTCACCTGTCCTCTGGGATTTCCCCCTTAATTTCCAACCAATTCTCATAAATATATTCAAGATTAATTTTTCTTACTGAACACCAATAATCTGTCATGAACTAAACACCATATGTTTTTCGTTATAATTAAATTCTGTTTTGATTTTCTACCTATGTTCATCAAACCCATCAAAATTCTCTGATGATCATCACCGACTCCGAATTAAACTACATACATCTATAACTTAATTAAATTATAATAATGATAATTATAAACCCTTTACCTTTGATTTATCGTTGGTTCATCCAAATCTTCTTCACGTTCATCGAACTCCTCTTCCGATTCTTCTTTCGATCATCTGTTTTCCTCACGAACTGAAAACCATGTTTCCTCTTCCCTCTGCCTTTTCCTTATTTCCTACGTACTGCATGTATTTCCTCAACTCCCCACTCATCTATGTAACCCTCATAACCTCTATTATGATTTTCTAATAATACCCTTATTAACTTCTCACAATGACCACAATGTCATCTAGCTCTGTAAATCACATATTATTCCATTTTATGTAATCAACTATTTCTAACCAATTCCATTTCCTCCAAATTAAATCGGTAAGTCCACAAAACGTCATTCGTCAAATATCTCTCGTCGACACATCATCGAACTCCTTAGTTCTCACCACTAATTCAATTAAATCAATAATCGGCTTAATTAATTAAACAAACAATTATTCTCAAATACTCGATAATTCTTCGACGCACTTATACATCCCTAACTCAGAAATTCTTCGAAACCATCACAATAATCGTCATCAATCCATCATCGAATTCAAACACTTCACACTGACTCATAATATTCATATATTCACGCCAAATTAATTAAAGAAATAATTAATTCGGAAATCGGAACATTACAGCGTACACAATCTAGACGTTGATCTTTGAACGGATAATAACTTTCTCAATAAAGAACAAGTCGCATTGTCACGACGGGCACCTCATTACTTTATTGTTTAGCAATCCATTTTCTGATATCAAATCATTATCTTTTAATACATGATCAACATTCAATACATGATCAACACCATTGTTGCATTTACTTTCGCAGCCGGCATAAACATATGAATTGTAGCTCGAATTCTAAAATAAAAAAGATATTCAAAACTTTTTCTCGTAGTATATATAACTGATAAATATTAAGAGTTGTCATGAGAGAAGGTCTCACAACCTTTATCCTTAAGGACCACTCACTCATAATGTCTTAAACTCTTATTTATTCCAAAATTATTGGTGACATCAGTTGAACATATTCCCTTATCAAAGATTGTCTTTCATATCCAATACATCATATATTTAGAAATTGCAGGATAATCACATAAACTTCTACGGTTATTTTGTAATAACATCTCAATATTAATCAATGCATAGGTTTTTAACTGATCATCAAGCAATACTAAATATAAAAATACATAAAATCAATAGAGCTAGACTATAACATATACTACACCTTGAAACAAGCAATTGTCATTGTCTAGTAATATATCATCATTCAAGTACATTCATGTAATATTCCAAATAATATCTGGCCTAAATAGTTGGCTTGCACCATTAATGTTGTGAATAATTTCCTTAAATAAATTTCTAGACCCCAATGTCTTGCTCCAACAATTGCTTCTACGCACTCTTTGTAATCATCAAGGAAACCCATAATGAAAAGGGTGCTGTATCACTGTGATTAATGTATATATTTTTTTCTTAAATTTTTAATCATTGGTGACAGTTTTTATCCGTTATTAAATGTTACTGTTCATTTTAGCGACGTTTCTCTATCATTATATATTAACGGTTCATTTAGTGACAATTTTTTTCATCGCTAAATAAACAGTAAACTTTTAGTGAAAGAAAAAATTGTCGCTAAAATAAACAATAACATTTAGTGATGGCTAAAAACCGTCGATAATAATTGAAAATTAAAAGAAAAAAATATAGACATTACTCATTGTAAGAGATCTATTGTGGTCTTTCAGCACATTCAGTGCCCTTGAAAGTATCATATTTAACATTATTGGTTGTTTATATTTCATTTTAAGATTTATGATCTTTAACAAAATTAAGGAGTGTCCTCAAATAAAACCATTCGCTAGAATTAGGAGGAACAAAAACGAACTTTTTCAATAGAAAATCTCATTTTACAAGGGGTCCAAACATGCTCAAAATCTTTCCAAACAAATTTCAATGAAAATTGAGTATAAGTTAAATTATTTGCTTTAGGAATTTCTTATTTGCATCCATCCAAGGTAGAAATTTCATTTTATGAATACATAGCTTGTTGACATCATCATGAATATGTTCATGGTCTTTAAATTAATGTGTTAAAAATTGGATAAAATTGATCGATTCAACCAAATGACTGAAATTGGGATTGATTCTGGTTTGATTAACTTTTAAAACCGTTGATGGATCAAAACCGAAATAAAATTGGAAAAATTAGATTGAATCGTTGATTCTAAACAATTCCAACCAAAGAATTGGAACTGGTTTTTATAAAACCATCCGATTGAAAAAATTCATCAAATCAATCATTTTTTTTTTAATTTTTCTTAAAATGTCAATAGCAAAACTTAATATTCTCCAGTTATAAAAAAAAATCTTATTTGTCATCGTTCAACTCGGATTTACTTATCTGTTTTCAACATATTCAATTAAATATATTGTATTGTTTTTTTTTTCAATTCTATCTTATTTAATTTAGATATTTAAATTATTTGAATTTTATTTTAGTTATTATGTTCTATTATTTTAATTTTGGTTTAAATTATTTTAACTTATTTTATTTTAGTTCTTTAATTTGTTTAAATTATTCTTAATTGAAGGTTAAATTAAGTGTATAACTATGTTGTGTATTATATGTATTATTGATATTATTGTATTGAGTTTATTTATTTGGTTTTTGAAATTTTTTTTTATTAAGCTGTGAACATATGATTGTGTGTGACATATCTATGAAAGTCAATTTCATAATATCAGTTTATTTAATAAATGATTTAACCGTATATTTAACCAGTTGAATCAATTGAATTTTAATCCTAATATTTAGCCGATTTGATCTCCAATCCGGTTTTTAAAACATTGCTTCAAATATTATATAATGTTAATCTGATAAAAGTTTAGTCTTTGAAGTGAAAGTTTAATTTGATAAATAGTGTTAAATATTTTGTAGTCTCCTCTAAATATATCAAATTTAACTTTTAGTTTCATAAAAAAAATTTCTTCAACAAATGATCCTCATAATATTTTCTATCCATATTTTTGTCCCTTCTACTAACGTCTATTAAAAGAAGTTAATGAAGCATCACACATGGCAATGCCAACATGACAAAGATGTTGATATGGATGTCACATGACATCTTGTCACCATTTCATAACATTTGTATTAAATTAAATTTTTGGCGACAAAGATCTTGTCACTAACATGAATATCATAATAAAACCCAGAAACTATAGCTTATATGCAGTTAATCCCTAGCTAATTCAAATACATATAATTCTTATGAACTAGACTTCTTTTTTTTTTTTCATGATTTTTTGCAAGAAAGTTTATCACATTATAAGGTTCTCTCTCACAAAAATTATTTTTTTTTTTTTACTTTAGATGAATTAAATATTAATTTTTCAAGCACATATTTTTTATGAAACGAAAACATCACAAATGTTTGCATATGATTAAACTTTTAGTTGATCTTCTGCAGGAACTTATATTATAATACATAAAAAGGATCCATAAATTTTTATTCGAATAAGTGTCAATTTTTTTTTTTATCGTAATACATATAAATGTGTTTTTTCAAGAGATGGAATGAGAAATTTAACTCTATTGGTTGTAAAAAGACCGACATACTTTAATTTTTTTTCATGTACGCGTATCAAATTATAGGGATCTCTCCCACAAAAATAACTTTTTGCCTGAAATGAATTAAATAAGAATTTTGTAAGCATCAATTTTATGTGAAATAGAAACAACGTAACATTGACATATGATTGAATTTCAAACTAATCTTTTGTCAGGCATTACATAATAACACAAAAATTATCTGCAAAGTTCAATAACATTTTGAATAAGTCTCGATTTATTTTGATATTTCTATCAAAACAAATTGAGGCTTATTCGGAATGTAATGAAACTTTACAAAATTGAGATAAGTCCTTGCAAAATAATAGCTAAAAATTCAATGATATGTTAATGTTATCCTTGTTTCCGATTTCTTAAAAGTCGACTGCTAAAAAAATCATATTTTAATCATATCAAGTAAAAAAAGTTAAAATTTTGTGAGAGAGATCCTTATAATTTGATAAACGTTCTTGAAAAAATCATGAAAAATACGAAATCTAGGTCATAAAATGATGTGTTTGAATTAGTTGCAGATTAACAACAAATTAGCTATTTCTAGATTTCTTATGATGTTCACGTTAGCGACAGATTTAACGTTGGAATCTCTGTCCCGTTAAATTTTATAAATATTAATAATATAAAATAGTAACAAAATGTCATGTATCATCCATGTCAGCAACTTTACTACATTAAAATTGTCACATTTTATATCACGTCAGTTTTCTTTTGTTAGTTAATAAAAGAGAATAAAAAAAGAAAATATTAGAAGATTGATTCTTTTAATAAAAAAAGAAAGAAAGACTAAAAGTGATATCTAAAATATTTAATGGGACTACAAATCTCAGCAATATTCAAATATAGGAGACATTTAATTCCCCCAACCCCACCCAAAATAAAATGTAGTAACAAAGAAGGAAGCTAGCAAGTTAGGTATTATTTGGACCACACCAGAAATCACAAACACACAACTCCAAAAACAACTCATAGATACATGATACATGTTGGTCTATTCATTAGCCAAAAGAAAAATAATACCAAACAATTATAGACACTCTCACGTTAACTGAGGTTGTGATAATAAAACCAAGGACATTCTTTCTGGACACAACTCAACTATTCTCCTCCTCTTTTAATTCCAATCTTGACACTTTTCTTCCAACCAATCATATTTGTATTCTTGCTTTCTTGAAACTGAAGAAGGATCCAAGAAAATGGCATGAGTATCCATGTGTCTATAAACTATTGAAATAGAAACTATAGCATGAATTGAAGTTGATAACATCTAATCAAACATCACACACGTGTGGGGTTCAATAAATTAAATAGAATGATGGTGAAATATTTGGAATTTGAGCCACACGTGGGGTGATGGAATTGGAATTGGAATCAGTTAGATATATGGAAGTGGGTAGGGAATGAATGAAGGCCCAAATTTGATTACATAGGTTAAGAAAATTTGTCCCCACTCCCACCGCCTAATTGCTTGAATGTTTTCATTTATCCTTTAGTACTTCATGTGATTGATTCTTTTGGGCAAACATTGGCCATGAGTATTGGTATCAATGCACCTTCTTTTTAGATATCATGACCATGGGAGAAGAAGATTTTAAATGATACTAACATTTAAAAATTTGATGATCCATTTTAAAATCCAGTTTTTGATCCCTAAAATTTGTCTCATTTATGATTTCTTTGGTTTTTCTTCACTTGATTGATTCATTAATAACATGACATATGAGCTGGTCTTTCACGTCATTTTTTAGCTATTTTAATATAGAATCACTTATATTATTATTAAAAGATCTTTTAAAACTAAATAATGAATTTTAATTATTGTACGATGTATTTATTTTCTAGTCTTTTTCTTTGCCCAGAAAAGCCCTAAACCGCATTCTTCTCTTTCGTTCTTCTCATGCCATAATTTCTACAACCATTCTTCTCTTTCGTTCTACTTTTCTCCACCATTTGTCAATTTCGTGTTCATTTCTTCTACATGGCTACGTCTGAGAAATCGATTTCAAGGTATAGCTACAAAAATCATTCACATAGGTACGAATGTCATTGTGGTTTGGATGCTCCATTGTTGACATCATGGACTGATGCCAACCCAAGATGTTGTTTCTATGTATGTGGAATGTATAAGGTAAGATTTTATTTAGGTTAGATTTGTAGTTCTACTTGTTTTTCTCTACCTCACTTCTTCACTCTATTCAATCTATATTCTAGGTGCAAGGTTACAAGAAGTGTATCCATTTTGTTTGGGTAGATGAAGAAATGAATTCAAGGGCAAAGGAAATGATTTCTTCACTACTGCAGAGTTTGAATGATGAGAAGCAAAAGATGAAAGATGCCAATAAGAAAAATGAAGAATTGAAGATGAAATTAATGAAGCAACATTTAAAGCTGAATTGGATGTGAAGGCTCCTGTGAGTTGGCATTGATTTCAGAAAAAAATGTTTGAAGACATTGGGAAACATGTCCTATGTTGGTTATTATGGAGATGTCAGACAAGATGTCCTAACTTTTTTATTCGACATCTTAGTCTATTAACTAATATATGTGTGTGTATTTTCTGTTATGAGTATTTTAAATTTAAGGTTATTTGATGATTATCATATGCGGCACTTAGAATAAGGAATCATGAGGATTTTCAGAAGTGCAAAAGGGTGCATAAGGGTTCCTAAAGATGTGGAGACATTTTAGGAAACTTGTGATTAAAGAAATCAGTTTCTGAAAGAATATTCTGCAGGACTCGTGGTTGTAATTTACTGCAGATTGGAAGCCCAAGTCCAGTCCTATTAGGGTTTTAAATAGGATGAACTTGACCCATTTTTAGTATCGAAAATAAGGATTTGTATTTTCATAGTGCTAGGGTTTTAATGTTGTGAACATCTTTTGTATTGCATTAAATACTTGCGGAGAAATGTGTGTTTCATGTGTTGTAACTTTGTTTATGTCAGTGTTGTGATAGAAAGGGATTTGAGAAGGGTCTCATACCTAGGAAGTGTCTTAGGTAGAAGTCTAGGATTAGGTAGTTTAGGCAAAGTTACAAACGGTGGAGTTTGACTTTAACTATACTGCATAGTGAAGATCCTGGATTGGTAATCCCAGAGTATGTTGTTTAAACCGATCTGGGTAAACATTTTTCGTGTGTTTGTTGTTTTTATTTTGTTACTATTTTTGCTGCTTTAACTCTTGTCTTACTAGGAAGAGATCAAGTGTTCTAACATCTTATTAGGACATCTTCGAGTATCTGCTATACCAGAATTTCAATTGGTATCAGAGCAGTCATCCTGCTCTGCATCAGGGTGAGATTCAGGGACGATACTTACTGGTGCGATGGACAAAGAAGATAATCCACAAAATAAGCCTTGTGTTTTAGATGGAACAAACTATGATCTGTGGAAGGTTCAAATGATCACATATCTGAAGACTGATCCTAGGGTATGGAAAGTTGTTTCAAGAGGATGAGATCCTTCTAAGGCTAAAGATGACTCGGGAATAGAGACTGAGGTCGTAAAACCAGAAGTTGTCTGGGATGAGGAAGTTGATAAAAATGTTGCTGGAAACTCCAAAGGTATGAATTATATTCAACTGTCTTGATAGAATTTTTAGACTGATTAAAAATTATACAACTGCTAAAGAAGCCTGGGAAATCCTGAGAAAGTCTTATGAAGGAAATTATAAGGTCAATTCCTCTAGACTTCACTTTCTCACCACCAAGTTTGAAAACTTGAGGATGAATGAGGATGAAAGTGTTCATGAATTCTATATGAACCTCATGTACATCGCAAACTCATCAAGTGATCTAGGAGAAAAGATATCTGATGAAAAGATGGTTAAGAAGATCCTGATATTATTACCCGACAAATTTGAGATCAAGGCTACAACCATTGAAGAGGCACACGACATTGTTACAATGCCGGTAGATGAGCTCTTAAGCTCTCTTCAAAATTATAAACTGATCATGAATGAAAAAGCTTATGAGAAAGAGAAAAATGACAAGAAGAAGAGTGTTGCATTGGTCTCAAATTAAAATGAAAGTGAAGTAAAAAAAATGAAGAGTTAACCAAAACTGTTGGTATACTGGGAAAGTAATACAATGATCTACTGAAAAAAGTGGATGAAAATTCAAGGGCAGATGCCAAGTCTCAGACATATGACAACAAAAGAAGAAATTTTGAGAGAAGACCTCAATATAGAGAACGTGAGTTCCAAGGAAGAGAGCCTCAATATAGAAAACATGAGTTCCAAGGAAGAAAGTTGAGATGCTTTGAATGTAATGGAGTTGGACATACTAAACCTGACTGTCCCACCTATATAAAAAGAGAGAAAAGGGGTTGGAATGCTACTTGGTCAGAAGAAGACTTATCTAGTGAAGGGGAACATGATGTTGCACTCACTGAAGCATATGACTCGGATGAGAATTTTGATGTTGAAAGTCTCAGCTTTAATGAGCTGGTTGCATCCTAGAAAAGGATGTGTACTAGAAATAGTAAGTTATGTCAGGTTGAAGAAGATCAACATTATCTGATCAATAGTCTAGATGAAGATATATAGAAGCATCTTGAGGTGATATTTGACCTTAAGGAAGAAGTTGCTCTAGCCACCTCTCAACAGTATGATCAGGACAATTAGGATGTTAAACAGTGGCTCAAGCTCACTTGATAAGATACTGCAATCTAGTAGACAATTGATTATATTGATCAACTTAAGAAGAAAGATGAAAATATGTCTATGGTAACACAAAAGAAGAGACGAAACAGAAGAAAAGAAAGTCAGATGTCAGAACATTACCAAGGACATCAGCAGAAGGCAACAAAGAAAAAGTACAAGAGTTGGAGATGTCATCACTGTGGTAAGCTAGGACACATAAAACTCTACTGCTATGAATTAATTGGATTTCCTAAGTCTTACTTTAAGAAAAAGGAAACTAATGCTAGATGAAAGAAAATACGGGTTAGCAAAAATGAAAGTGTGACATTCATAGCACACACCTCTCTAAGGGCTTATGATAAAGAAGACTGGTATTTCGACAATGGATGTTCTAGACATATGACAGGTGAGAAGAAATTTCTTGTGGATATCAAACCAAAATCTGCAGGTCACATCACCTTTGGTGGTGGATCCAGAGGTCAAGTAAAAGCTATTGGAAAACTTGACTATGTTGGTCAGCCAAAACTTGACAAGGTGATGTTTGTACAAGGATTAACTGCTAACTTAATAAATATAAGCCAACTGTGTGATCAAGGATACAAGGTTGACTTTAATAAGGATGAATGCCTTGTTATTAATGATGAAGGATAAACATTCATGAAAAGAGTGAGATCCAAAGACAACTGCTACTTATGGATCTCTCTTAATACAAAATATATACCTACTTGTTTAATGTCCAAAGAAGAAGAGGAGAAAATATGGCATCAAAGACTTGGTCATCTTCACTTGAAGGGTATGAAAGAGGTCATATCCAAGAAAGCTATCAGGGGAATTCCCAATTTGAAGATTGAGGAAGGGGGAGTTTGTGGTGAATCTCAAATAGGTAAGAAAATAAGGACATCACACAAGATGCTACAATATCAGACTTCTTCCAAAATCTTAGAATTGCTGCATATGGATCAGATGGGACCAATGCAAGTAGAGAGCCTCAGTGGAAAATATATGCCTATGTGATTGTAAATGACTTCTCAATATATACATGGGTAAGATTTCTTAAAGAAAAATCTGATACCTTTGATTTTTTCAAGGAACTATGTCACAAATTTCAAAGAGAAAAAGGAAGTGACATAGTCAGAATTATGAGTGATCATGGAAAAGAGTTTGAAAATAGGAAATTCTACGAGTTTTGTTCTACACAATGTCATACCCTAAATTTTGACCAGAAAATTTTCACAATTTCATTCATCTGACGCATTTTTATCGATTTATTTGATAGTCAGTCATTTTTGCATTTTAATCCATTAATCATTAATCATGCATTTTTAACTGATTTTTATCATTTCATAACATTTTTTATTTATTTTTATGATATCTATTTAAATAATTATTTTAGTTTATTTAGAATTGATTTTAGTTTAATTTTGATTTTAATTTATATTTTAATTAAGTTTTATATTAAATTTAGTTTAATTTCAATTTCAATTTACTTAGTTTATCTTTGATTTAGTTTAAATTCAATTTATTTAATTCAATATAATTTCTTTTTTTAATAACCATTTTCAATTTATTATTATTATTTTTAGTTTTATTATTATTATCATCTTTATTATTATTATTATTAGTTATATTATTATTATCTTTTATTATTATTATTATTAGTTTTATTAATATTATTTATTATTATTATTAATATTTTTCTTTATGTTCAAAAAAGAAAAAATGATGAGTGGGTCCACTACAATATAGTACAAACACTTCACATGGATTGCCAACTTGGAATTATCAATGACCAATAATTATTCTCACACTTCACATGGATTGCCAACTAGGACTTATCAATGACCAATAATCATTCTCACACTTCACATGGATTGCCAACTTGGACTTATCAATGACCAAAAATCAATCTCATAAAGTCACATGGATTGCCACATCAACACTCATACCTCATTCACACTATAAATAAGATCTATCTTTCTCTCATTTGAGACTAACAAGATCACCCTTAAAATTCTCAAAATCTTGCACATTCATTACATATTTTTCAAAGTCAAAATTCTATTTTTTACTTACACAATACCCATAAACAATCACCTTCTTCACCACAACAACAATCTCCATCAAAACACATTCACTTTCTTCTACACAACATGCTCAACCTTTGATGGTTTTGAAATTTGTGAGTATCATTCATCATTTTTTATATTTTAGTTTATTATCTATTTAAATTATTTAAAAAATTCCTTATTAGTTTAAGTTATTAGATTGACTTTAGTTTCTTCATTTCAAAATATAGTTTTGTTTAATTTATTTATTAATGTTAGAAGTAAAGTATATATGTGATTAAGACTTAAAAATATAAAAAATATTATTGTGTAGTAAGTTATTTAAATTTAGTTTTTAAGTTTAGTTGTTGATAAACTAAAAATTCAAAAAGATGTGTCTTTGCTTTTCAATTCCGTATTAATTTTTATTTGGGTCGATGATATGGAAAAGCCACGATAAATCGTTTCCGATTAATCGTGGCCGATATGAGGCCATCTTGTTTATTTTATTTTATTTATTCTAATTTCACAATTTATTTCATTTTATTTAGGATATTTATTTATTTTATTTATTTCTCGCACTTTTTATGTCATATTAATTTCTAACGATTCCGATTAATTCGTACACCGCACATACGCTTTCTCTTGGGCAAATTACAACGAGACCCTTTATTTCATCGCATTCTCGCATAAATGATCATGTATCCCTCTCCCGTTTACGTTGTACACAATTTATCTTTCCGCATTTATTTTACCGGTTTCGACTTTGCTAGGAGTACATTTAGGAATTAGGATTAGAATCCACAAAATCAATTAAATAACATATCGCGCCTACATTTGCACACACGTAAGTCGGTTACTATGTGATCGTCGTCTTCACGACATTACGCCTTTAAATAAATTATCGTAAGAACTAAACTCAGAAATCTAGCATTCCTCGGGTTTTTGAATTAAATTACTGTTGGGGCTAGTCCCCGATTTGTAATTCATTCGCTCTTTCGTTTTCAAAACGTAAATCTTAAGCCGCGTAAATCAAATAACGAGTAACGGAACTCCGGAGTCTAGCATTCCGCACGTTCTTGAATTAAATCACTCATGGGCTAGCCCCACGCGATGTGGTTTATTAACCCTCTCGTTCCTAAAACACGAAATTTTTTTAATTAATTATACGAAGAACTGAACTCAAGAATCTAGCATTCCTCGGGTGCTTGAACTGAATTACTCTTGAGGCTAGCCTTTGATTTGTAATTCATTTACTCTTTCGTATTCAAAATAATTCAACAACCTTAAAAGATCAGACATAATTCATCCCCTTAGGAAAGATATTTCTCCTAACTCCACAAACACGAATCAAATCATACAAACAATTCTTTCTCAAAGGAAGAATGTGGCATTGCTTGTCAATACTCATATCCAAGTTTAAAGCTTCTTTCGATTTTTATTTATTCTCAAAAGAAAGAATGTGGCATTGCTTGTCGATCCTCGTATCCAAGTTTAAAGCTTCTTTCGATTTCTCTTCCTCAAATGTTTGTGGTGGAATAGGCGAGATACCTCCCTTAAAGATGACGACTTGTCTCTTTCTTTTCAAATACAACTTAAAACTTACCAATCAATACAAATTATTTTTCCATAATTAATCAGTGAGTAACTGAACTCCGGAATCTAGCACTCCGCACGTTCTTGAATGCAATCACTCCTGGGCTAGCCCCACGCGTTGTGGTTCATTCGCCCTCTCGTTTAAAGCACCTTAACAAAGGTCAAACATATTTTCTCTAAACGAACATTATTTAAATCTTTCTATCTCGCAAACAAGCCAGCGCTTCAGCCTCCCATTGCGAGCTGATAAGCCAACGCTTAGTAGCAGAAAGCATTTCAAACAATCGTTCAGTTAAAAAACACAAACCGTAGTCGCATGAACTACGAAGCTCTGACTTTCCCATTGCACAAGGGAATACGTAGGCACGGGGATTTTAATCCTTCGCGAGCACAATAATAAAAAACTTAACCTTTCCCCATAACAAATAATAATTGAAACATTCCCTTTAATAAGAAATATTAATAAACTTTAATCATCAAAAAGAAGACAATAATACAAGTTAACATTTTAAGCGCAAACTAGACTAAGAGGTTCTCGTTGAGTACAACGGACGTGAGGGGTGCTTAACACCTTCCATTTGCGTAACTGACTCCCGAACTTAGATTAGTGGTTTCGTTGACCATTCTTATCCTTTATTTAGGTTGTGTCTATATCTCCCTTTTCTTTAGTTAGAATAAATAGAATTAGGCGGCGACTCTGTTGTTTGTTTTAGGATCGTATTTTTCGAGGTACGACAGCTGGCGACTCTGTTGGGGATTCATGCGTTATGTATAAGAGAGTTGAGCATAGCTTAGGATAGTTTGTGTTTGTTTGCTGACTTGTTTGATTGTCTTCTTTATTTACTGTTGATATTTTATCTATTGTTTCCTTCTTTATTATTTGCTCATTATATCTGCCTATTGGATCTCGGGATATCACGGGTATGAATTTGTACTTGAGTTTTGAAAAAGAAGAGGGAACACTTAAGTTAGAATTGGTAGTTATTAGTGTTAGTCTCAAAGGACTCGTTCCTTGCCAGCCTAGCATGAAAGCTCCCCCAGATAGTTAGACTTTTCGTAGATCTTATCACAATGCAGCTAGCCTGTCGTGTGACCTGATTCACGGAAGGGTTGTGATTCTGGGTCCCCTTAGAACCAGCTTTGAAATTGGCAGTTGTGTAGTGTTAGTCTCCAAGGGCTCGCCTCTTGAGGGCCTAGCATGAGAACTCCACTCAAGGTAGACCTTATCGTCATTATCGTCACAATGCAGCCAGCCTGCGGCGGGGCGTTAGTACGATAAACGTCTGTGACCTTGAGTATCCTTATACCATCACCATAGAAGCTACCCTGTGAGTGGGCTTTATGGGTAAAAAATTTAGAACTTTCCACTTAAGGCTTACTAGTTAGAAGACTCTGAGTTACTTGTACCTTGGATCCAACATCTTGCCTTCATGCTGGAACTATTTATGTGTGTGATCCTGAACATTCTAAACATTGCATTCATTCGCATATCATTTGCATTTTCATTTGCATTGCATATCATCTTCCAACAATCCAACTCACACATGTCTTATTCTCCGTCAGTCAACTGTACTCGACCAGTCACCAGAGAAAGATGGACCAACTTGAGCAGGAAAACAAAGAGCTTATAAAGAAGTCACTACTTTGAGAAACCATATGGGAATATTCTCGACTACGATGAAGACTCTAGTGGACAATCTTGTACAAGAGAATAATGAACTTCATGAAGAGATTCACAGTTTGAAGCTTGGCAAAGGACAACTGATTTCTTTGATCAAAGATCTGGTCATTTCTCAACATCAGCCAAATTCTACTTCTACGCGGTAGCAACGTCAGAATCAACGGAGATCTCCAAACAGTCCTGGAGGAGCAACCCACAAGTTTGACCCAATCCCAATGTCTTACAGTCAATTATGGTCTTATTTTTTCCCGAAACTCAATAATGACACCCAGAAAGACCAGAGCCACGAGGTCTCGGCCCCGTGGGTTCAATCCAAATACTAGTTGTGAGTTTCATAATGGATTACTGGGGCATCCGATTAAAGAGTGCAAAGTCTTCCAGGAAAAGGTTCAAGAGATGATCGACTACGGGGTGTTGGCCTTCAATGGAGGAATCCCATCAATGGATGGAGTGCCTTTGTGCTGATAAAAAAAACTCAAGAGAGTTTTGTCCAAGTCAGTTTGTTGCTAGAGCATGGGACCAGTTCCTTAATACACATAATCGTTCGATGCTTTGGAGTTTATCTTCTTAGATGTTTAGCTCGTTCACTACTTTTCACATGTATTTTTCTTTGTTTGTTAATGCATTTGTTTTTGGCATGTAAGAACTTATTTGTTTTGAATGATTAATGCAATGAATATGTTTGTGTTGAAGTAGTCCATTTGTATTCACTCATAATGCTTTTTCTACTTTTATAATGCCAACATTATCCCATCTCCTGCTTAGGCAGAGAATTGGAGGGAGGATGATGAAATTAAAACACAAATTCTCTAACTGGATGCTTTTGATTAAAACCCTACTGACGATGTACATGCATTGTTTCAAATCCCCAAACACTGGAGAAATAAGGAGTTAATCCCTAGTCAACCACTTCGAGCCTAGAAGTAGGAGTTTCTTTTGGATAATTCAAAACCTTTACGCTTAACCTGGGGTAGGGTAGTTGTTTAGTTAATCTGGTTACACATTCAAATCATAAGATGAAACATCCCACCAGGGAATCCACTACAATCAATGACTTGACAGTCACAATTTTCAGCCTTCCAATGAAAATAAGAGAAAAAAGAAAAAGAAAAAGAGAATCCTACTAAGTCAAACACCCAAAAGGAGACTTAGGGACCAAATAGAATAAATCGGTCAAAAGAAGTCCTCAAATCCATAAGATTTAGTGACCACCACATCAAAGTCAAAGGGGTCACTAATATCCATAGGGGACAAATAAGATGACTGTCATTTCAAGCGGACCTTGGAGCATCATCTCTATGCTATCAAGACAAATGTATGTGTCAATTTAGTTGAACTTAGGATTGGAGAACATCACGGAGAATGGGTGGGCACCAAATAAACTTTGAGCCTTTATCCTTTGTTTCTAAAACCGTGAACCAAAACCACATTACAACCCTCAAAAGTCCTAATTGAAGTAGGGTTTATTTGGAAAGTGAAATTCTGGTATGACAGACTCAGATGTCGAATATGATGTTGAGACATCTTATCTGTTACTTATAAACATGGTAAGGCATACATATCAGTACTTAAATAATTCTGATATATCAGAGTCAAACATGCTTCAGGATGTTGTGACATCTGATAGGACATTCAGTTCAGGTACTGCATAAAACATAAAACAGAAAAGATATAAAGAACACAGCAGAATTGTTAACCCAGTTCAGTGTATCTCCACACTTACATCTGGGGGCTATCAAGCCAGGAAGGAAATCCAATATAAGTAATATTAATTCTGGAATTAAACTAACCAGTTTAATCCTTCACTTAATATCTACCAAAGGCAATTTCTACCTAAGACACAACTTAGATATGAGTACCTACTCACTCCCCTTCAATCACACAATGATCTTTTAAAATGATTAATAAAATTGAAGTCACACTTCAAACACAACAGCTTGATCTTACTTAAAAGTTTCAATCAAGACACAATACTTCTCTTGCTTACAAGCTTCGAGAATCACAGATGAAACAGCCACAATAGAGTTCCTTGTTGCGCATGGCTGCCACAAGAACACAACCCTAATATTGTTTACATTTTCGGTTGATTGGGTTGATTCTAAACTAGGTTACAAGGTTTCTTTTATAACCTATTTCCAACTAGATTTTGGGCCTAAACAATCACAACAATAGCTGCTACAAATATGCCAAAAGATCTTTAAATCTAAAACCTCCTAAAATATCTCTAAATATAGAAACTCTATATTTTTCAATATTTGTCTTCAATTTAAATTGAGTCTTTAAGATCTTCTAAATCAGCACCCTTTAAATCAGCACCACATATGATTGCATAATATCTCCAGAATATTTTGCATCTTTAAAAAGTAATTCCACCTGTGATATCAGAATATTTTGTAGAATATTCTGCATAATTCAGATCTGATAACTCCCACTGTCATCACCTTGAATTAGGGTTAGTTAGTTTGTTACCTCCTTGATTCAAGGTGAGTTAGTTATTCTGTTATACTGAATTCAGATAACTAATCTCCCTAAAGATGCGCCTTGTATTGCTTATCTCTTTCCAATTAATTCCAGATAAATTCCCCTGAATTTACTCAGTTCTGTTGCGCATCATTTAAGTCTGGTAGCAGGTTTACGATGTCCCAACATCTGGTGTGACATCCTGATGTCTTGACTTAAGTGTTACTCTGTTTGACAATGTCACAACATCTGGTGTGACATCCTGATATCTTGACTTAAGTTCATTAACTGTTACTCTGTTTAACAATGTCACAACATCTGGTGTGACATCCTGAACTAAGTTCAACACTTCTTGTTTGATATCTATCTGTAACACATGACAGTAATGTTGTCATGACAGTTGCAGATGTTTCAACATTTTCTTTGACATCTGTCTGTAACATATGACAGTAATTCTGTCATGACATTTGCAGATGTTTCAACATCTTCTTTGACATCTGTATGTAACATATGACAGTAATTCTGTCATGACATTTGCAGATGTTTCAACATCTTCTTTGACATCTGTCTGTAACATATGACAGTAATTCTGTCATGACATTTGCAGATGATTCAACATCTTCTTCAGTATCTGCCAATTATTATAACCACATTTATCTGTGCCACCATGCCAGGACATCATGTTTGACATGTTCTTCCAGAATCTATACCATGTTAATTTAACATATGGAACTTCTTATTCAACATTTTCCAGCCATATTAGTTTTACCAAACATAATGCCAATCATAAAATAATAGAATTAACAATCTCCCCCTTTGGCTTATTTTGGCTAAAACTAATTTACATGTAGAAGTTCCTTAACATCACATCTTCATATCAGACCTCAATAGTATACACTATTAATTCTCCCCCTTTTTAGCCATAAAAAGACAAAGGCACGATAATAACCACAGACTCCTAGGATACTCCTTATCTGGTTAAGGTATTACTCCCCCTTAACTCCACAAAATCAGTTGCACATACTTGTAACACACTCCCCATGTCTAGGATACTCCATGTTTCTCTGTACATTGATGAAAGGAAAACATAAGACGCATCTTCATGTCTTCAAGAGCTCACCCTCTGTTCAATTCCCAATTGAACACATTCACTTCTTGTACCAAAGCATACCTGATTTCTTTCTTGGTTTGTAGTTACCACAGACTACACAAGATGAACATCTTCTAGCACACAGGTTCTTGACACTAAGCCTTTACACACCAAAGGCCATACAATCCAGATAAAACACATCCAAACTAATTATGACATTAGAATGAATGTCCACAAACAAACTTCCAAGCAATCAATACCTGATATACTTCAGTCTCTTCTACATGTTTCTTCTAATATAGATCATCTCCTTCATCATTCTCCCATATGATTAGGTAGTCTAATAATAGAAACCATGTAGATAAACACCCCAGATAATGTACTAACACTTAGTTAGAACATTTTTCATACACCAAGACCTTATCACCATGATCCTAGATGTGCTCCACCAACTGGACTTACTATAGCATAGTAATCCAAGAACTGAAAATCTTCAACTACACTGTGCCACCAGTTAGAATCAGAAATCCAGAAAGAGTGATAAACTCTCATCCACCTTCAAGAAGAATAAATCCTCTTGAGTCTTCAACTCATCACTCCTCTGCCCAAGAGCAATTTGTTCCAAGACAATCCTCAAGAACAATCAGCTGCCACACTCTGATTATCTTGATTCTTCGAATCCACTTTATAGATCAACTAATTACCACATTTTGATAACCTCCTTTATGAATCCTCATATGAAAAAGCCAATTGCCACTTTTGTCTTCTTCACGTTTATAATAAATTTTCCAAAGATATCCTGATCAATAAAGTTGATCTTCACCAAGCTGTCAAGATAATAGGCCTTATGAAGCATTCAATCCCTATAGATCATTCTATCTTAATTTATGTGTCACTTCACCAATTAGACTCTGATGTTGAACTAGATGTTTGAACATTATTAGTCTACATCCATCTGTTAAATTCAGGTCATTCTTCTGCCACTTGAAAGAACCTCCTTCCTTCATAGAACAAGAGTTACATGCTCTCATAGACTTGATTTATCCATCAAGTTTGAGTAAACAACCTCCATTCTATTGGTTTTGCAGAAATTCCTACCGATAACACATATTGATGAGAAACTTCCAATGTTTCTCCAAAGTCTTCAAACTTTCCACTGTCTGATTATTCAGAAGGAATAGTTAAGAACTATACCTCATAACTATACCAAGGATGCCACCTTTCCTTGAGTAAGGCAGTCTTAACAAATTTATGATATCACCACCCATCTTAACTCCATGATGAGCATTCTGGACTGCACCTAGATCAGAAATAAACCAATCCAAGTAGTCATCAAGATTATGATGTTTTCATGGTCTTTCATCTCCATCTTCAGAATCATCAATATCCAGACCAGTTCTTGCCAAGAAACTTTCCAGAAATACACAACTCCTGTCACACAAGACTGAAGTCAATGCTACAGCTTATGCAATACCTCTCCCATGATTCTGCACAAACTCTGATGATAAGATGTTCCAACATCTTTTTGAACATCACCAATCTTGAATCACAAGGATAATCAATCAAATATTTGTGAACTCCACAAACAACAATTGATCTTAAATCCTTGTATAATACCCTATCAGATAGTTCTAATCTTTTAATTTTGAAGGATTTTAAGGTTAGCTCCAGATAAGATTAGCAAGATCTCCTCATGTCATGGATAAACAATACTCCAACTCCACTAATTCTCAACTTCACACCCCTGATGAACATACTCTCAACCAATCATGAGTTTTACAAATTCATATACACTAGTTCTCTGAGAATACCACAACTGATAAATATCCTTATATATCCATACAAGACACACTTGATTTTATATTCCAAAACAGATGCTCTTATTTTGCTTGCTACAAAGGGTTCATACTGCCACTATCCATGACTAGTAGTAGAAGAAACTACCAGTTCAACAACCATTCTGATCAGACCTCCCAATCTGACATTCTTCCCTTGCTTCTAGCAATTGTTGGTCACATTGCTAGCTTTAATCATGACCAAAGTCATGCATTTATCACACACATTTGTAGATACATTTAGAAGCTTCTTTTATCTACCAATAGATATGATTGTTTCAATATCATTTAGGACTTCAACACAGAGCTCCAAAGACAATCTCTAAGGATCACACCTTCAGTAGCTAATTCAGGTCATCACAGACTAAAACACCATGAAAAGAAATATACAGCCACAAAGAGAAAAGTAATTTCTCAACACTTCTTGAATTATGATGTTTAGACTGTAGTTCTGCACTTTTACATCAGACATATACATAATCCTCCATTAATGTATTTTCTCATTGGTTGAAAGTACAACATCTTTCAAAGACAGATAAACATTTAGCTCCTGTTAGAGTATTCACTATCGGTTAGATGCATATCCTTATCAATAGCAGACAAATACTCAAGTCCTGTCAAGGTTTTTTATCATATGTGATAAGGTAACCTTCTCACACAAGGTAGGAGATTTGGTTTGACATTCATTTCCTGCACACCTGTGGCACTTGCTAGTCCCTATTTTATTAATCCACATCACCTATCACTTCAAATTAGGTAAGTGGCTTGACCTGATATTCCACCATGAGCACAACTAACTTCCTTTGTTGAAGACTCAACATTTTTGAGATGATGTTCCAACATCAGATCTGACAACAATCTCAAACAAATTGATTTGACATTTACTATGGTTTTGGGGGTAACAACAGTAGTAATCCATGTACAACTCTTTGCAGAGGGTACGAGAGTTCACCAAAAGTTAATCATCCTTTTCTATCAGACCCAAATACATGCAGTGACTTGCATGATACATACCATTAACATGTCTACATATTATACTCTTCATACGGGGACATCACATAATTGGGCCTAAGCTTGATGAAGAATTCCCTTGATCATACACCAATAACTATGGTTATTAGCAATCCACTCCCACTTTCTTAAACTTGAGACCTTCAACACATAGCATATATGCCTCCTCTTCCAGGTTAGGAGTAGGTTCCAAACATATGTGATCATCACACATTTGTCTAGCACCCAAAGCATCCATCATGTTAGCAGGATATCACACCAGTTTCCTTCTTCTGGAACACAAAACTAAGCTTGGTTCTGAAACATTACTGCTTTCAAGATTACTACCTTTTCTTCAATCAGCTCCAACTGAAGTGCTAAAACATTATGAAAGATACTTTGCACAAATACAATCGTCAGTAGCATCTCAAAGAGTATTCAACTTCATATCTTCAGAGATCCTTAAAAACACAATCTTTTAGGTTTTTGACTCAACATTTACCATAAACTGCTGATGTGTAGCATGGTGTCAAGACATTAGGATTGACATATCAACTCAGCTTCTTTCTTGATGAAACTTCCTTCAGTTCATGATTTAGACAATCAGAAACATGTATCTTCACAAGAGAGATTTTCTTCAGCTATATCTAAACTACATTGGACACCATAACCAGGAAGAATATCCTAATTAGGTCACCATAAATAAGCTTAAGATCTTCACTCCCGCATGAAAGATTTGATAATTATACTCTTTTGCTTTGGCTCCAACCTCTTCTTTCACCAGGAATCTCTCATCAAGAAACACAACATTTTGAACTAAGTGTTCTCCAGTTATGTAATCACATGATAGAACATCAAACTTGACATTATGAACTGAAGCTTTACAACAGCCTTTGTATGAAGTACTAGGGAACCACTATCGAACAATCAGACATAACACATCATAAATAATAGAGCAATTCCTTGGACATAAATAAACTCCTCCACAGTAAGATCCTCCAAAAGATATTGAAACACGATGTCAAGACATCTTATCTGACATCAGCAAACCTATGTGAATAAAACACCATTCTACCATATGATGAATAGTCCATCCTCCACTTCTAGGGACCATTCAAACGCAATTATGAACCTCTCAAGTTCCAACAGCTTTTCATTATATTATCCTTCTTCCTTTACCATGAACCAAAAAGTATCCCCCTTAGATCTCATCCAGAAACAGACCAGGATGCCTGCTCTGATACCAATTGAAATTCTGGTATGACAGACTCAGATGTCGAATATGATGTTGAGACATCTTATCTGTTACTTATAAACATGGTAAGGCATACATATCAGTACTTAAATAATTCTGATATATCAGAGTCAAACATGTTTCAGGATGTTGTGACATCTGATAGGACATTCAGTTCAGGTACTGCATAAAACATAAAACAGAAAAGATATAAAGAACGCAGCAGAATTGTTAACCCAGTTCAGTGTATCTCCACACTTACATCTGGGGGCTACCAAGCCAGGAAGGAAATCCAATATAAGTAATATTAATTCTGGAATTAAACCAACCAGTTTAATCCTTCACTTAATATCTACCCAAGACAATTTCTACCTAAGACACAACTTAGATATGAGTACCTACTCACTCCCCCTCAATCACACAGTGATCTTTTACAATGATTAATAAAATTGAAGTCACACTTCAAACACAACAGCTTGATCTTACTTAAAAGTTTCAATCAAGACACAATACTTCTCTTGCTTACAAGCTTCGAGAATCACAGGTGAAACAACCACAATAGAGTTCCTTGTTGCGCATGGCTGACACAAGAACACAACCCTAATATTGTTTACATTTTCGGTTGATTGGGTTGATTCTAAACTAGGTTACAAGGTTTCTTTTATAACCTATTCCCAACTAGATTTTGGGCCTAAACAATCACAACAATAGCTGCTACAAATATGCCAAAAGATCTTTAAATCTAAAACCTCCTAAAATATCTCTAAATATAGAAACTCTATATTTTTCAATATTTGTCTTCAATTTAAATTGAGTCTTTAAGATCTTCTAAATCAGCACCCTTTAAATCAGCGCCACATATGATTGCATAATATCTCCAGAATATTTTGCATCTTTAAAAAGTAATTCCACCTGTGATATCAGAATATTTTGTAGAATATTCTGCATAATTCAGATCTGATAACTCCCACTGTCATCACCTTGAATTAGGGTTAGTTAGTTTGTTACCTCCTTGATTCAAGGTGAGTTAGTTATTCTGTTATACTGAATTCAGATAACTAATCTCCCTAAAGATGCGCCTTGTATTGCTTATCTCTTTCCAATTAATTCCAGATAAATTCCCCTGAATTTACTCAGTTCTGTTGCGCATCATTTCAGTATGGTAGCAGGTTTACGATGTCCCAACATCTGGTGTGACATCCTGATGTCTTGACTTAAGTGTTACTCTGTTTGACAATGTCACAACATCTGGTGTGACATCCTGATATCTTGACTTAAGTTCATTAACTGTTACTCTGTTTAACAATGTCACAACATCTGGTGTGACATCTTGAACTAAGTTCAACACTTCTTGTTTGATATCTATCTGTAACACATGACAGTAATGTTGTCATGACAGTTGCAGATGTTTCAACATTTTCTTTGACATTTGTCTGTAACATATGACAGTAATTCTGTCATGACATTTGCAGATGTTTCAACATCTTCTTTGACATCTGTCTGTAACATATGACAGTAATTCTGTCATGACATTTGCAGATGTTTCAACATCTTCTTTGACATTTGTTTATAACATATGACAGTAATTCTGTCATGACATTTGCAGATGTTTCAACATCTTCTTCAGTATCTGCCAATTATTATAACCACATTTCTCTGTGCCACCATGTCAGGACATCATGTTTGACATGTTCTTCCAGAATCTATACCATGTTAATTTAACATATGGAACTTCTTATTCAACATTTTCCAGCCATAATAGTTTTACCAAACATAATGCCAATCATAAAATAATAGAATTAACAGAAAGCACACTCGATGAGATAGTGTTTCCTGACTCCCATGAGCTATGCTCAAAATTTGTGTTGGCTTTATAAAAAAATGAATATCACATCCTAGCTAGTGATTCGGTCACAAGCTATTGTGAAAATCTTTTCAAAAATTAAAACTTCGAGACAAAAATGTGTGTTGCATTAGCAGTCTTAACATTAACATTTTGCTTGTTAGCATTTGCTTGATATCATAGAAGCCTATGTATGAGTACCAGTGATGAGCTTAATCTCTAGAGATTTGAAACTCTGATGAGTAGTTGAACAACTATTTCAAAGGATGAGTATTCCCAGGGTCATGTTTCCTGAAGACTTTTCTAAATAGGGGCAGGCTTCTTGAAGACTATGCTAGACAGGGGCATGTCTGTTTAAAGAACTTTGCCAGACAGGGGCAGTTTTCTTGAAGACTTTGCCATACAGGGGCAGGTTGCTTGAAGAATTTTCCAGATAGGGGCAAGTTTCTTGAAGACTTTGCTAGACAGAGGTCGATCGCTTGAAGACTTTGCTAACAGGGGCAAGTCGTTTCCCAATTTATTACTTACACATTCTGATCACCCCTAAAAGGATAAGCATTGAAGACTTACTTGTGCTGAATCCAGTCAGTCTAGGGCCGTTACGTCGAGATTCGACACAATCTCTCCAAGAGTTTGAAGGCACTGGGACATTTGGAATGTCAAGTATTCTATAAAATCCTCTTGAGATGATCTCTTCTCATAAACCATTTCGTGGATGCATAACCACATGTTTCCCTAAGCAAGACGCTCTTGTGATCGACCTTGCAAGTATCTCCAGATGACGGGGTCCTTACGCCAGTTTCTATGATATGTTAGGTGCATGCCTCGGTGTTTTTGGTGAATTCCTTTTACTACTTAGTGCTTCCAGTGAGATGCTAAGTCTAGTATCCTCGATTGAGCCTTGATTCAAGCTTCTCCAGCTGAATGTGATTTTCTTCCCCAACGGAGTACAAATTTAATTCATCCTAAGCAAACATAGTTTGTATGTTTGTTTCCTTCTGATGGACATTGAAGTTAGGAGGTTTTCCTGGATTTATTCCCAAATGAAGTATTTTCCTCTCCTCGAAAGAGACTTGAGCCATGTAGTAGGACTTGTTCCATGGATGGCTCTTTCTACCCTATCTCTAGTGATGTTTCCACTTTGACGAGATTGGTCGAGTATCCGGTTGTTGTGATGTTTATTTCATCACCAGTTTATCTCTTGTGTCTGTTTTGTCTGTTTGTCAGCATAAACATAACACATATACATACATGTACATCATAATTGAATTCATATTCATATTCATGTTGCATTCGTTGATGCATACTTCCTTCACCTTGGTCGTGTTTGTCCCTAAGTGATGCGTCTCTCTTAAAATAGAGTTATCAGCCATTAGGCAGAAAATGTACATTCTTTCTAAATTCCCCACTGAGTTTTTTACCCTTGTGGAAAATTTTTCTTTGGTTCTCCTTTCCACACTTGGATATGATAAATCCTCGGTTGAGTTCATTCCTCATGGGTTGGTGTCTTGCTTGACAGTTTCTCTCCAGTTCGTTCCTGTATTGAATTTGGTCTTTGACAATGTTTAACGATTGAATTTCCAGATGGAAAGTGCATTTATTTTGCACCTGTTAATGATTTGTCTCTCAGGAGGAATTCATTGAAGGTCCCCAAGTGAAGGTGAACTTCGTTCTCCAGCAGTGTTGTCGCAACATTCTATTGGAATACTTACACCTGGAAACAAGTGGTAGTCTCTTTATTCGAGAAGCTTGTTTCGTCCTTGAACTTCTAAGTGGAATCAACAAGTGGCAGTCTCTTTATTGGAGAAGCTTGTTCTTATCCCTGGACCTCTAAGAGGAATCAACAAGTGGTCGTCTCCTTATTTGAGAAGCTTGTTTCTTATCCATGGATTTCCCAGTAAATCAACAAATTACATTCTCTTTTCGAGAAGTTTGTTCATCCTCAGCAAGGTTTCTGTTCTATCAAATGGCATCTCTCCAATACACGTTGAGAAGTTTGATATGAATCTCTTTATTTTCCAACAAATGGCATCTCATCCAGACAAGGTGAGAAGTTTGTTGTGAATTTCCAATTTCCGTCAAATGGCTATCTCTTCCAGACAAGTTGAGAAGTTTGAGCGTGAAGTTGTTTTCTTCATCATATGGCTGTCTCTTTCAGAAGAAGGGAAGTATGGTGAAATTTCTATCAAATGGCGTCTCTCCAATACACGTTGAGAAGTTTGATATGAATCTCTTTATTTTCCAACAAATGGCATCTCATTCAGACAAGGTGAGAAGTTTGTTATGAATTTCCAATTTCCGTCAAATGGCTATCTCTTCCAGACAAGTTGAGAAGTTTGAGCGTGAAATTGTTTTTCCATCATATGGTTGTCTCTTTCAGAAGAAGGTAAGTATGGTGGGAGTTATATTCAATGGCATCCTTAGTTAAATCTCGGCAGAAGATTTGGCGACAGGTGTATCCTCAGTTAATCCTCGACAGTAGGAATTTCATAGTATACCTCGATAGAAGGTATCTCATTCTTAGATTCTCTGGTAATCTCGGCAGTAGATCTCCAGCAGACTTCAACAGAATTTGTTTTCTTTCCAAGATCTCGGCAGTAGATTTTTTGTTTATTTTGATACCTCAGCAAAAGGTATTTCTTTCTTAGATTCTCTGGTAATCTCGACAGTGATCTCCAGCAGACTTCAACAAAATTTGTTTTTCTTTCCAAGATCTCGGCAGTAGATTTTGGTTCATTTTGATACCTCGGCAGAAGGTATTTCTTTCTTAACATTCCCTCTGGTAATCTCGGCAGTAGATCTCCAACAGACTTCAACAGAATTTGTTCTTTCCAAGATCTCGACAATAGATTTTTGGTTCATTTTGATGCCTCGACAGAAGGTATTTCCAAATGAGGTTTTAAATTTCTGCAGTAGATTCCTCAAAGTGGAATTTTGTTCAAGGACTTCATCTTGGAACTTGTAGACAATTGTCGTCTCACTTCGCTCAAGAGAAAAATTCCTCGCGTGGTTTGTACTCCAGTCATGTGTGTCTAATCCCCAGTTGTCAATTTTATTTCCCAGTAGTGTTGTAGCCTTTGTCTTGCATTTTGCATTGCAAATCATATCATTTCATCTGCATCTTCGGTCAAAATTTTAGGCATTCTGATATTTAATCTTTTGCCACCTTGAATGTCCAAAAATCTTTGTTACTCATACATTTAGGTTCAAGATGATTAAATAGGGGCAACTATTATACCCTAAATTTTGACCAGAAAATTTTCAAAATTTCATTCATCTGACGCATTTTTATCGATTTATTTGATAGTCAGTCATTTTTGCATTTTAATCCAATAATCTTTAATCATGCATTTTTAACTGATTTTAATCATTTCATACCATTTTTTTTTTAATTTTTATGATTTCTATTTAGATAATTATTTTAGTTTATTTAGAATTGATCTTAGTTTAATTTTGATTTTAATTTATATTTTAATTAAGTTTTATATTAAATTTAGTTTAATTTCAATTTCAATTTACTTAGTTTATCTTTGATTTAGTTTAAATTCAATTTATTTAATTCAATATAATTTCTTTTTTTAATAACCATTTTCAATTTATTATTATCATTATTATTAGTTTTATTATTATTATTATCATCTTTATTATTATTATTAGTTATATTATTATTAGCTTTTATTAT